>CM060841.1:58580000-58897500 GCA_030762175.1 Metallyticus violacea | reverse complement strand
TGCAATCTAAAAGTATTACAAGAATTATATTTTTAGAAATTTTATTATTGAGATTAAACCACCATAATTAATGGTATACTATTAATTAACTGAAAAATATGGCCACTGATAGACAAAGCTATAGTGTGTGGTATTTTTAAATATTTTAAAACGTAACCATGTTTATGAACTGAATTTTTAATATCATCTTTATATTCACTAAAATACACAGAAACAGAAAGTTTTCAGTTACATTCTGTATTTAAGATGTTCATATGTTTCAATAAAACCAAAACATGTTACTATTTAAAAACAATTATAACATACTAATTAAATATACACAATCAACAATAAACAATTGAAAGTTTCAACGATTTTCATTGCCTTTGAAATATAATTTAAATGTTATTGTAGTAAAAGCACGTAATGCAAATATTTTCTGAAGGTTATTACAGAGCGCTCTTACAACACGTATAATTCTCAAGCATTAAATTTCACTTTTTCTCATCTTCACGACGATGCTTTTGTCAAATATAAAACATATGCATCGTTATAATTACAGCTTACATGCTGAATTAATTTGTTCTTTTATTTTGAAACAATATAGAGATAAAATTACAAACAACAGCACCTTTAACATTTCAATTTCAGATATACCCCTCCTCTTAATTGTCCGATTTCCCTAATTTTCAGAATTAATTATTCTTATTTTATTTAAATGATATATGCAGACTTCTGTTGTAACATCGCACGCGGGTGGCCATTTGTGCATCTCTGCTTGTACAATAATTGGTCATTCCTATCAAAGATGACGGAATATGGTGCCTCTAAGTCAACGTATTAAAGAAGAAGAAAAAGAAAGGAATGGCTGAGCTCTCCCTTTGATAATCTTCGACGGAACTCCTTCGATAACGAAGCTGCTTTAAAAACTTGCTTGACGATTTCTTCAGCTCCAAACCAGTAGAATTTTTCTGGTGTGGAATCAAGAAAACATTCCAGCGTTAAGAGAGAGTAATAGATAATGGAGGAAAATATATTACTTATTAATTTCTACATGCTATTCAAATCAAATTTTTGTATCACAGCCAAAAAACGCTATGAACTTATGTATTAGCCTGATAAAATGGTTAATTCTGTTACGGAAAGTAGAGAGCTTATCTCGGCGCTTCTATTTTATCAGACCTTTTTATTGTCCCATTTGCACTATCGTAAGTAAGCATGGGAATCGCCAACATCTTGTAAAACTTCATTTTCGTGCACTTCCTTCTGTACGTCACACGCAATGGAGTATGTGCAATGCGGACACGCATTATTTAGATTGCTGAAGTTGTTGCATTATTGGGAGAAAGTGTCCAGTACTTAAAAGTGGAGTTAAATTGTCCATTACTTAGAAATTTCTGGAAACAAACGGTCTTATGCTTTAACTTTTTATATTTTATTTATTTTTATATTTGAAAAGTTTAAAGAATATCGATAATATATACTATTTATAAACATAATTTAATTCATTTCTAAAATACAATGTTTATAGATAAAATTCAAAATATATAAAAACTAATATATTAGCATAAGAACGTGTTATAAAAAACACGAAACAGTTGCAAAAAAAAAAAAAAGGTATACATTTTTTTTTGACAGCACGTTGTCTCAGGTATCATTAGAGGTAGGTATATGTAACTAATAAACCAATTTTTCAAGATATATAGCCCTCAAAACATGACTTTGTTGCAATACGATGCATTTGAAAGATCAGGAAAGAAACACTTTATGACCAGGGCTTGGCATGGCCTCCCGTATGCTAGCAGTTAAACTTGACTTTTATACTGGAATTTTTGCCATTGGGGTGACTACGAAGTGACGAGGCGGCTTGTTAAAATGCGAATTAAAAACAAAAAAACAAAAGCTAGTGTTGTCCGGTGGAGTCGAGACGCAGGGTGGGGTGGAATGTTGAAGTCTCCGGCCACCTTGTGATAAGCACGGTTGCGTGAAACGGCCGCCGCAAGAGTTTATATGTGTGTACATTTCTGGACTGGTTTGCCGCATGAATGATGGCGCCCGGAGCCCGCCAGTTATCTCCCTATTATTTTGTTAAGCTTACTGCGGCCTCTGTGTACGTATGCTCACGATATATTGTAAACCTCCGCCAGAAGCGCTGCGTTTTAAAATATGCCGTGAGTGCGGCGTCACGAACGCGCGAGATTGCGTCCGTCCACCGCACTCGCTCTGCCGAGGTTTTTCTTCTCTCCGGAAACAGCCGAAGAATTTGTCGCTCTTCTGATTTGTCGATATTCGTCCGAATATTGCATTCTGTTAAGGTAAACGATATTGCACTTCTAAAACCCGAAGGTAAGCGAGACGGTGTAATGAATGAAAGGTGTTTAAGGCTCGTTTTTACTACAGAGGCACCACCGGCGGAGGACACTGATGATACACGAGATGAAATGATACATTTATAAACAATTTTTATTTTTAAGGAAGGAAACGTTCCAGGAAATATTTAGGGTACCTCCCCGGCATTTGTCATTTATAAACACTGAGGGAAACCTGGAGAAAACCTAAGTCAGGGAGTACGGCCCTGGCAGGTTTCGAACCCCAGACCTCAGCTACTCGTGGCAGTAAAGCGAGACGGGAAAAAGATTATATTTAGCTCTTTCCACTGAGCAACCGCAACAACCAACTCCTTGTAACTCTGTTCCGTCATCTCTTAATCTGCCAAAAGATAATCTCTCTAAAGTGTTCAAATTCTGTGTTTGTGTACAGAACAGCAGAAAAGGAATCTTAGTTCAAATGCCCACTACAATTTGGTTTGCCCTTATATATCATTTCGTCTAAATTCACTTGTATAATAATAATAATAATAATAATAATAATAATAACAACAACAACAACAAGAACAACAAGAGACAACTTCCGTGGTTTAGTGATAGGGATTGCGACTATTAATCCGGAGGTCCTTGGTTTGAGTCTTGGCCTTCCAAGGTAACGGACCTTTCTCTATATTGACTAGAGAGAGATACCTTCTAGCATTTTTCTGAACAGGCGCTCCGGGGTGGGACCAATCTTTCGGTGTAATAATTAGAAATTTCAAGGATTCTCTTGGTTAGCAGCCAGTGACCCAGGTATTAAGTTGTAAAAACAGTAGGTTCAAACTCTTTTTAGATTTTATTAGTTTGTATAGTAAGCCTTTTCTCACAGCTACGTTTACTAGTATGCTCTTAGCTGATTTATGGAACTTTCAGTTAGGTTTCAAAGTGTTTTTATCTTAGCAATTTATTGTATATTCATAACTTTCACATTTATTGGATTATTTTTTCTTTGATGTACGAAGGCAAGTCGCTTGTAGCCCAGTTGGTTATCGTCGTGCTCGAGATTTAATACAATTTGATGGTCAAATGGGTCACATTTTGTTATAAGTGCTCGTGAGGTTCTTTGTTTAAATGTTTATTGTTAGTTTTCACAATTTACTACTAAATATGCTGTATTTTATATTCATTGCCTTGGATATTTCAAATTATTATGTGTAATAAAAGCACTCTTGAATTTTGTAAAAATATCCTCTACTTTATTATTATTATTATTATTATTATTATTAAGTCACCTTTCCATAGTATCTTAGGGCTTATTATATTTACAGTAAGGCTTCCTAAAGTAACAACTACATACATGCTAGTTGAACATTTTGTAGCAAATGGTAACAGAAATCTTTCTCATATAAATGCCACAAGTGCAAGGCCTTACAAAGACCATTCTTCAGAGTGGCTTCAAGGTTGAGGTTTTCTGATACTATATATTTTCATGCATTTAAACGACTTAATGTTGCAGTTAGGGACAAAATGTTAATTCTATCATGTGCATTAAATTGTAAACTAACCAAACCTCAAGTACACAGACAAGTTAATCGAGGACTTATACATAACTGTCCGAATGTTTTACTATTGTTAGAAAGCAAAGGTGTGAGTATCTATCCTGACCTTTCTTTAGCCTATGTCGTACGATATGCTAGCCATGCTGGCATCTTGATTTGGTAGATTGTATACCAGCTGTGTTCATGATGTGGATCACGCAGCAAGGTTTATTTATTCAGGATAATCAAACAGAGCCACAAATGCTCTTTTCTTTAGTTCTTTGTGTTACTAATTTGTTACTGAATACAAAGCAGTTTATAAATTAATTTATTGTAACAATAAGTACCTGTGTGTTTTCTATTTTCTATGTATTTATTTCCTTCCTAATTTAAACACCGAACGCACCTGTATTCCACGTAGCTCGTACATTTCACTCACTTGTTGGCTAAAAGGGGGTCTGCTAAGTAATGCGATGTCTCGCCGGCAGTACTATCTACACGACCGTACATCCCAGCTTAAGCAGACATTTTGGGAACTTATTATCACATAATTTTGTCGTCTTTCCTAAGTAGCTTTAGTTAAGCCAGACACGTTTGTTGCGCAGTGCCACCTTCTTCTGTTCCTGACATGCAGCCAACACCACCTTTAATGTTTGCCTGATTTCTTTACATACTCACGCACCCACTGGGTTTGGATTACCATATAAAACGCTGCAGATATTTCTACGCAAGTCGTTAGGGAATGACAGCTCTCTATCAAATTTATTTTTAAGTTTTAAATCGACCTAGATGTATACAATTAAGTTCAGATAAATGTAAATGGACTGCCTAGGTGTTAGTGGTCAGAGTGTCTGTCTGCAGGGTCTGATCCCTGTCATTCATGATAAATTGTTAAAGGGATAGGCCTGGTCAATTAAGAACTTCTTGATAAGGGTACATAATACTCCTTTGAAGCCTTAAATGTATAATTTCATAGATTCTTCCCTCTGTTTCTATAAGAGCTATCAAAATTAAATTTTGTGAGTTTAATGTTTAAAGCCTGTTCTTTATTATAAAATAAAAATTACTTATAAGCAATGCAATTTTAAAATATTAATTCCCATAATATACATTGTTAGATTTAAAAAAACATTGCTAAGATTTAAATTTTTTCTGTATAAATCATTCTTTATTATAAAGTTAAAATTAAATCTACAAACTCAACCAGAATAGATATAATATTTACAGGTCAATTGTAGGGGGATTTTCTTTCCTTAAATTTAAAATTTAAACGCATTTTTTCCATTATAAAATTAAAAAACAACTTACAGACTAACGTTCAAATTATTGATTTCAATTAGAGTTGATTTGCTTTATTTACGGACGCTCTTTAACATATCAGGTCACCAGCGTCCCATTCAATTCAGGGCGTGAAATGACCGATAAATTTTGCTCAGAGGCCTCTTCTTTCAGGCTTGAGGTTCCTTTACATACCGCGAATCCACGGCTGGGGACCCACGACTTTACTTTCCTTCCGAAGGAAGCCATACTTAGAAATTTTACGCTCGAAAAAAAAATCTATCGGCCCTAGCCGGGATCGAACCCGCGATCTTGGGTTTAGGAGGTAAATATGGTTACCACTACACCACCAGGACCGACTATCTTAATAAGAAGGATGTGTAGCAAAAGTTCATATAATAATGTTTAAAGCTGCAGAATTTTGGTTGTAAACAATTTTGAAACATGCACTTTTGCCAATTGCAGATTGATATAATGACAATTAAGTCCTGCTTAATTTCAGAATTTGTTTTCAGCAGTACATTTGCTGTGTTATCCTAAAATTACATTTTTCCTTCTAACACTATCTCTGTCTTTTATATGTTTGATTATACAGTCAAAAAAATCTTACGGTTTCATTTTTAAAACTAACCACAGACAGCTGACATTTTATAACAACAGATCTATCACAAGGCTAATAGGTTTACCAAACTATTAGACTGCAATACATTCGCCAACAACACGAAATTTAAACTAATAAATTATGAAAAAATTACAAAGAATCTTGCTGGATTTAACTTAATGTTTTAATGCAAAACTCAGTCAATTTTGAGATAGTGATTTTTTTTTTTTTCACAGATATGAAGCTGAGAATTTCTTTCAAATTAACACAAAACATGTATTTATTGCTTCTTGAAGGCGCGTGTGCCCCATTAATTGAAGAGGTCAGATCCGGACTGGAAAGCTAAGTTTAAGGCTGTCTGAGAGGTTATGCTGGCCACACTTGCTTTCAGCTAACAAACCTGTTGGGTATTCCACCAAATTTTCCCTATTTGAAAATACGAAAGTAGTGAGTTCTGCATTGATTTCAATGCTTCATGTTCCTTCCGCTTTGGCACTAATTCAATGCTTAAAAATAAAACATTTTAGGCCACTTAAGGTGATAAATTAAGGTAAACTTAGAGGCTCTATATTAGTAATCAAAATTATTTATTTTTATGTACCTTTTTCTCAGAAAGTATTATAGATACCTCAGTGAAACTTTTACTGCTTACTTTTCATTATATTATAGGTTCTAGTTTAGATAATGTTCTTTATGAAAATAATAAGTTGTTTTTTTTTGTAAGAGACTCCTTTTTATTAAATAATACTATGTTAACATTCACGTAAAAATGTTCTTATGCAAATGATCTGAAACTAGAGCTCAGTTGTAAAAATTAGTAGAAAAAAAAAACTTTTTCATGCTTAAGATAGGCCCTCATACTCGATTACTTTAAAAGGCAATAGAAAAGGAAGTGGGGCATCAGAAGAAATACGTTTCTATGGAAAATGCAGCAAAATATATCATAAGTGATGAAATAGTGTTTTTCCGTTTTTACACAACGTTTTTCCCACTCTTTTCCATGCAAGAAAAGTTTCACTTTTAGTACGATTATTTGCATACCTGGCAAAAAAAAAAAAAATGGATATATCTGCGTCCCTTTTAAATCCATGCTCCCTTCTTGTAAAATTGAATATGTCAAACAAATTTTAAAATAACGCTTGGGACTCGCATTCGAGCGGTCCCCGGTTCAAACTCCTTGCCGCCTAATTGACCTTGTTTCCCCCCCCCCCCCCCCCCATGAATTTACTGCTCTCGATTGATTCTATGACGGGTCAAAAGTACCAGACGAGGTAAGCGGGTACTGTGTGCTGTGTGAAGGTGGTTTTCGCTTTGGAAAGGCTTCATCCCTGGCACTTTTGAAGGAAACGCGGGTCGGGGTGTTCTATCATATTGTTAGGGACCCCGCCTCAGCGATCCTGGATTCCCCAGTTTTACTTCCCTGGTGTCCCCATTGGAGACATATGCACAAACAGAGCCCTTGAGCAAGGCTAAAGTACCGAAACGTTCTCTTCCGTCTTTAACAATCCAATCTAATTGAACTACTGTTACTGTTCGTGAAATTTACAAGCAAAGCATTCACTTTCTTATACTGTTATAGAGACAATACAGCCAGTGTACTGAGAGACGAAAAAAGTCAACTCATAACTTGAAGAGTGTTAAATAATTGAGTTTAGGGGCGCCTGCCAAAACGTCGAACTAAAGATTGGTGTGCATGATGCAGCATTGTGTTTTAATGATGGTTTTATGAAATGTTATCATTTTTCTACGAACTAGATATGAAAACAGGAAAAACACTGCTCATGTTCTCTGTCAAACAGAAGAACAGGGAGCTTCTACAAAGAAGGAGAGAAGAGCGAAGAACAGACTTCAGAAGAAAGCTGAACAGCAGAAAAGTGTAAATAAAGTTGACTATGATGCTGAGGCGAAGGTAATGTTATTAATTTTAAAACTGTCATTACCGAAAGCTACATTTTTTATTGTCGTAGAGCATTGAGATTTGACACAAGTAGCGTGGACATTTCAATTACTATTTGCTTCTAAAACCATATTTTAAAGACTATACTTTTAGTGATAACTGCCTTTTATCAGTAAAAAAGTAAGTAATATTTTATTAAATGAAAAAAAAACAACTTTAAACAAGTAATAAAATGTCCCAAAACTTACTTCGTTAGAAAACATTTCCTATTTATGACTAAACGTTGCAGTTATTTTCGAAATATTTTTTTATCTCTTGAATTTGATAATGTGGAAACGTGAAAATTTAAACCAATATTATACTGTATACGGTACATATACAGTAAATATCTTATTGAAATTGCTATCAAAGTGTATGAGATACAGCTAATTATGTTCATGGTTGCAAGTGCATGTGATGGTATGTCTTAAAGACAAAGGCTGCAGCAACACCCTACCTTACGTCAATCCCTCTAACATCCTCTGTAGCACATTACAACCTCGCCGTGCTAACTAACCTTATGAAATCTTAATACCCTCACAAATCGCGGCGGGGGAGTCCCTTTCTGCCAAATTACCAGGCGATGCAACCTTCATATACAAATATTCGCAGGTGCTCGTGACGGCAGAGATTTGCAAATGGTCATATTTAGCGTGCATTATGCGGGTAGGCCTTGAAACTCGTTACTGTGCTACCGTGTGTGCAGCTTTTATCTCTACACACATTCCTCCGGGTGCATACGCCACTAAGTCTTGTCCGAGATCGCAGATAAGCGACGCGACGTCGGCGCTGCCTCTTTTTCTTTTAAATTTGTAAAATGAACAAAAAACGTCGCGACGGATTGGCAGTTTTCCTTATCGGCCGGTACTTCTTGCTACCGTGTACAAAACATTATTTCACAAAGAAACAAGGTTTCTGCGCTCTGATAAAATCCCCTCTTACATGCATGCGGAACGCCGGACAGGAATTTTGTAATCTGTTCTTGTTAAACCTTTAATTATTACTTCTTACATATGGATTGAATTATCAACACGAGATACGATCTCTCTAAGTGTGCTGTCTGCAGAGCGAGGTAGTGCAAGAATGGCTTGAACGTAATGACGCAAGAAAAGTAACCTAACAAATTTATGAGACAAATAATATTCCGTTGATTTCAAGTTAGAAACCAAATTAAAAAAGGAATTACGTAGGTTTAATTTTTATTGATTTTTGTAAATGGAAAGGGAAAAACGGTAGATATGCATTTCAGTTACATATCTCAAAGAATCGGCAGAACTTGCAAGCCAAACACTACTGAAGACTTCTACTGTGCATATTTATTTTGCTTCTCTTAAGCACGCCGTTTTTATTATTATCAGGATGATCAATATTTATTACTCTTATTGTCAATAATCACTATAATTAATTACTAACACTGTTTCTCTTTCTCTTCTTCTTTTCCCTTAATGTTCTGTGCTCTTCTCTCTCCTCATTTCCCTTTTCTTTTTTCTCCTAATTTCTTCTCTTCTCTCATTTTCACTCCTTTCTTTCGTTTTCTACCAATTTCTCCTGTTCTATTTTGTTTTCTTTTATCCTCTTCTCTTCAATTACTCAGTTCCCCCGTTCACTGTTCTCTTCCATTTCCTTTACTGCTCTTTTCTCTTGCCTTTCTTTTAGTTTTTACATTTTCCCTTTTCCTGGAATATTTTGTGTTTTCTTTTCTTTATCATTTTTTCATTTGCTCTTTTCTCATTCTCTTATTGCCTTTCTCCCTTTTTACTTTGCATTCTCCTATTTTGTTTTTTTTTTCCTTTCTTTGCTCCTATTTTTTATTTGTTATTCCCTTTCTACTTCTTATCTATTTATTATTACTTTCCCTCTTCTTTTTTCTTTTATCTTTCCTCTCTTTTGCTTTTCCTTTACGTTATATGTTCTTCTATTATCTAATTCCTCCCTTTTATTATTTCTCTTAATTTCTCCTTTTCTATCGTCATCTCTACTTTCGTTTTCTAATCATTTATCCTCTTATATTCCATTTTCTTGTACCCTCATTTCCTCTTTCTTCTGCTCTCTTCCATTTCCTTTCCACTTCTTTTTCCTTTTACATTTTTTCTTTTCTTGATATCTCGTTTCTTTATTTTTTCGTTTTCTCTTTTCTTTTTCCTATTTCCTTTCTCCCCTTTTAGTTTGTTTTCTCTTTCCACTTCTTATCTTATCTATTCTTTGTTCTTCTCTATTCAATTCCTTTCTTCTCTTCTCTGCTTTGCTCTCTTTGTTTCGTTTCTAGCATTTGTTTTCAATTTACCCCATTCTCCACTTTTTTATTTTTTATTTTCATCTGTTTTCCATTCTTCTAGTCTTCTCTTCCGTTATTATATTCTTTTCTTTCCATTTTTCCTTTTCTCTCTTATTTTTCTTCCTCTTCTCTTTTCTCTTAGTTTCCCCTCTCTTTGTTTCAATTCTTTTGTCTTCTTCTCTCTCCTATTTTTCTCGTGGATTTCACTTCTTTTCTTTCTTCTACTTATCTTCGCTTTTCTTCTTCCTTACTTTAGGAATTAGGCAAGCTAAACCCATCTTTGGCCGGAGAGTACCACGCCTCTTCTTTCTTTTGTAATGATTTCATTACTTTGGCTGGTAGGTTTTCTTCATCCAGTTTGATATGTATACTACATTTTTTAATTTTTAAATTGTTTATTATTTACATTGTAAGTATTTAATTCCTTCATTTCTCAAATGTTCTATTTTGGAACACAAATTACTTTTCTTAGGTACTCAGTTCGAAAGTTGATATTTTATTGTTATATTTTCATTTTGGATCCACAATTCGCATCTATATAATACAACTGGTACAGCAAATATTTTATTTTGCAGATTTCTACTTATATATTATTTGGTTTTTTGTCTTTGTCGTATCGCCGCGGGTCCGAGGTCGTTAAGGTGCGGACTCGTGAGCGGGAGGTCTGGGGTTCAAATCCCACCAGGATCGTCCTCCATGACTGAGATTTTTCCAGGTTTTCCTCAGTCCTCATAAATGGCAAATGCCGGGGAGGTACCCCAAATGTAGGCCTGGAACGTTTCCTTCCTTAAAAATAAATCCTTTCCCAATATATAATTTCATCTCATGGCCTCTGTAGCAAAAATGGATGTTAAACATCATTCATTCATTTTTTATCGTAGTTCACATTGCTGACTAAGAAACCAAAATCTGATACTTATTTTATGTATATATTTAGTATATAATCTTATTATTTCTGAAAGAGATATGCTTTGTATGCCATATTTAATTTGTTCTACTCTCGGTAGCGATGCAAGAGACTAATTTTAGCTTAATGCCAGATCTGCTGCTCACGGAACTGTAGATATTGTCCACTGTTCAGAGATTAAGAAATACCTTCACTTACAGCACACCTGCTGCATTTTCCTCTCTGCCCAAATCTCAGACGCTTGCTAGTAGTGGCTTCTCCTAAAGCACGAACAATGACCGCCTTACGTCCTTGTACTGCAATGCAGTGCCAATATCTGACGCTCACAATCGTGACGATTATAATAATAACACTGGGTACCCCACAATAAACATGCTTGACGTGCACTCCTCCCTCCTACGCTGCGACCCCTGACCCGACCCTGATGAATGTTGACAGTTCCTCTGGTGCGTCAGGAATGTGGCCAGGCGACAACCTTGCGCACCCCTGTGGACCTTCGGAGGGGCGTATCCTCACGTATGGGAGCGAAGTGAGTTATAGACATCGTAAGCGTCCTTAATAGCTCATCGACGTGATGGTCCTGTCTTCACACCCAGCACCAGTTAAAAGTACACAAGGTAGTTTGCTTTACAGCTAATATTTGCGTTGTATTGCCTTCAAGCAGCGGCTGCAAGGATTGTACCCGCGTTTTACAGCGAGGCCAATAAACGTCACGTATCTTTGTGTAACGCAATTTATGGTGTTTTAAGTACACACATCGCCAGGAAGATGAAGAAGCGGCGTGCTTTGGTAGACCTCCTGCAGGTAGCGAGGTCTCGCATTACTACCGGCAAACACATTCACATGAAACTTGATACTTTGCTTAGTCACTAATGCTCATTTATGTAATGATTTATTCCTACTAATTAAGTACGTCTTAAGTCACTTTTTATTAAGGAGTAATATTAGCCGTTCGTAAATTAATGTATATACGTTGTTTGTAACAATGAATCCTATTATTTTAAATATTATGCTCTTTGCTGAGATTGAATTCTGAGGCGCATGTCACAAAATTGGGTTTATTCCACTTCAGAGGGCTCTGTATAAATAAAGGATGAACATTTATTACCACCTTTATTAATAATTTAATGCACATGTATGCCATAAAAACCCTAAGTTAAAGCTATAATACAACATTTAATGCTGAATAAAATTTCTCTGAATAATGCTGACAAAATAACTCTAAAAGTTTGAAGTTAATGCTTTTTCACTACTGGAAAATCGTAAAAACACTGGAAAGGGTTTCACCGAACAATAGTTAATAGTGATACTAGAACTCTGATACCAAATCGGGTACTTATTTCTTCTTATAATTTTAGGTTATGTCAGACTCTTTTTATGTGGTAAAATAATGATAAAAATGAACACAGAAAAATACCTCGGTGGAATTTGTGCAGTTAAATCTTCGATAATAATTTATTTAATATAGAAATTTTGTAGATCATCACTTATCTTTTTACGGTATTCCCCTCTCCTTCCCCCCACTTCGATTATCCGGTAATAAGTACCTTATATTTATTAAGCAGTAATAATAAATAGAAATGCTGGAGCATAATTCAGAAACCAACAAAATCAAGCAATATCGAAAACAAGAGTAAAAAATTCATGATTTACTCGCTTTAATTGCCCTTTATTTCAGTGACAAATACTGGAATTTCGTATCTATTTTGAAAAAGGGCACATTTTCATTACAGTTAATATTTTAATAAATAAATCTGTAAGTTTCACTTTTAAGAGAGGCTCGATGAACACTCATTAACTGCGACTATAGCAACGACATCATTGAGAAATATAGGTACTAACTCGTAGGGGATTTTAGAAGCAACAACATCAAAGATTCTGATACAAGTGGTAAACCATTCCTAGAATTTCGAAAAATGAGATGCAGCATCAGCAACCATTTTTGCTTTTTATGGTGTTGGCGTTGACGATTTCCACACAGAGTGGTGTTTGCTCCCATGCTCGAAATGACGTAGCCAAGTTTCATCAGCAGTGAATACCTCTGAAAGAAATTCTGCATCTTTTTGTAACGTTAACTTTAACAGCATGCAAACCTGCACGCGAACGTTTTTTTTTTTTTTTTTTTTTGTTCGGAAATCACCAGTCTTCGAACCTACCGTGCACAAACACGTCTCATATGCAACATTTAGATATCAACGTGTAGGTGGCACCCAGTCATATTTTCAAAATTTCTGAAAGTGTTCTTAATGTTATTCGACGATCCTCTATTATGATAACAAGGTGTTAATATTTTCTTCCCATTGGAGTTCGGAGTCCACCTTCCTTTGAAATGTATTGCCTCCCCATTAAACATTTGAAGATATGTTGAAACGAAAGCAGCATTTCAGAGCAGCATATTGTTTGCAGCGTGTCACCTTCATTTTGCTGTAGGTGGAACTGAATATATCTCAACTTGTACAACTTTCACAGGCGGAAACCGAAAGTGACAATATGAAACTAGTACAAAGTGTACATTGCATTTTAAGCTAACAAATATTGTAAAGTCAAATTTTAGCGCGAGAAATTATGCCTGTAAATAATTATGATCAAACAACTTCGTATATAATTTTTATGTAAGTTTGTAGAGACTTTTAAGATCCTTGTATAAGTCTGTTATCATCCTCTTGGAAAGCAGTTGAAACTCACGCATAAGCAATATATATTAAGCATGCATCTCCAACAATTGGTTACAATAAGATAAATTAAAAAGTTTGAAAACAATTCTTTTGGGGACAAAAATGATCTACTTTTAGATTGTAACGTAATTTGTGATGAGAAATGGATTCTTTACGATAATCCCAAATGCCCGGCACCATGGCTTGATAGTGATGAAGTACTGAAACACTCCACAAAACCGAAAATAACCAGAGGAAAATATTGGTGGTCTGTAACTTAATTAACACACCAGATGTGTCTAAATTCTTTCAAAAGAATTACTTCAGAGAAAAACTGTCAAGCTTTTGATAAAATACACCATAAACTACGAGAGAAAATAGCCAGAAAGGGAAGTTTTCATGAAGCATGATCACTTTTCTCGCAAAGGCACGTCACATGTAATGTCGCACTAATGCTGACTCCATAAGTCTTTTATTTTAGCAATTGAAGCAAACGCAACACAATGGCAGAGCTGACTGTTGTTCGTAGTATGAGAACTTATATAGGTTAGCTCGAGTTACGGTGACATCACCTGTTTACTTGTCTTTACATTGTCCCACGCAGTTCTCGGAAGACTGTATTCGGTGTCGCGTGTAAGGCAACTTTCAGGAACTTGCAATAACACACGTATTCAGTGGTAGGTATACAGCAAGTGCAATTTAGCAATACTAAATGAGCTGGATACTTTGTGCTGACGATTTAATGGTTGCATCCATCTCAGGAATAGGTTTAAGGTATGTATTATCAGAAATTGTGAGGTACTGCGAAAAATGGGACCTTAAACTTAATCAAGAGAAGACTATGAGTATGGTAAAAATGGAAATAAGTTGAGGAAGGATGGGGAGTGTTTTTTTTTTTTTTGAGTATTTTAACGCCCGTTTTTACTAATGAGGCACCACAGGCGGTGGACACTGATAATACATGAGATTAAATGATGTATTGGGAAAGGATATTTTTAAGGAAGGAAACGTTCCAAGCCTAAGTTTAGGGTACCTCCCCGGCATTTGCCAGTTATGAGGACTGAGGAAAACCTGGAAAATGCCCCAATCAGGGAGGACGGTCCTAGTGGGGTTCGAACTCCAGACTTCCCGCTTATGAGTCCGCGCCTTAACGACTTCGACCACCCGTAGCGGTTTGAGAAGGGGTATATGATCGGGAAGGAGATGCAGATTGTGGAGGAATTTTGCTATTTAGGGAGGTTTTGAGCTCTTCAGAAGAATAGAAGAGATTTATTCCAACCAAGGGCTTCTATCCTTGAAGTTAATAAAAAAATGCATGTTTGTTGCGCTCGAGCTGTCGGTAAATTGGTTGGAAAAATTATATAGGGCAATGGTGGAGTCTAAGTGGGCATATGGTATTGAAATATGGAGAGAGAGGAAAGCTGGAAATGGATAGATAGGGTACACAATAGTTTTTGTAAGATTGTGTTGGGAATCCCACAAAATGCTGCAAATGCCGGAGCACTCTTGGAAATAGGGATGGTTGGTGTGAGTTAGAAACAGTGCTAAAGTATTGGTTCACGATGCCGCAGACCGTCGTGTTAAAAGAATGTTTAATATTCCAAGAGTCTGGGATAGGTAATTGTTATTGGATGCACAAAGTTGGGGAAGCGTCAAGGAGGGATCTATGGCTAAGAGGAGATGATTTGGAGAGAGGTTTCTGGAAACAGACTAGATATAGATGGGCAGATGTTACATTCTATAGTGCGGAAGAAGAGTTCGTTTTTTTTATTTGGTTTATTTACGGACGCTCTTTAACAGCTCAGGTCATCAGCGTCCCATTCAATTCAGGGCGTGAAACGGCCGACAACTTTTGCTCAGAGGCCTCTTCTTTCAGGCTTGAGGTTCTTTATCGTGCCGTAAATGTTCGACACGGGACCCACGGCTTTACTTCCCTTCCGAAGGAAGCCATACTTAGGATTTTTACACCCGAAAAAAATCTATCGATCATGGCGGGGTTTGAACCCGCAACCTTGGGTTTAGGAGGCAAGTATGGTTACCACTACATCATCAGGACCGACAAAAGAGAAGAGTTCGTTAATACTTTATCAGGAGACAAAAGAGGATGCTAAAAGAGAAAGATATATTAATAAATGCAATAAGCAGGTGAGAGGGGGAATAACATGGTTTAGTTTGGGAATTTGGAGATTATGGTGAGCAAGGATTTTGTCCTATATGTGGAAATACGGAACATCTAGAACATATCCTGTTTGAATACTCAGGAATCAGGGAATTGAGGCAACAACTGATAAATGGGAAATGGTTAAAGATAAATAAGTTAACTGCAACTAAGATGGCTGGTGATCAAAGTCAATGGAACAATATTTGGTATAGAGTTAAGAGCAAATGGACGTTTGCTCAGGGCAATCTGTATGTTGGAAGTAATTATTTACCAGAGTGTATGTAAAGATTATGGTATTGGCATGTGTTTCAATACTGGCCTGGCGTGGAACTTGGTTTTTACTACTGTGGCACCGCAGGCGATGGACACCGATGATACAAGAAATGAAATGATAAATTGGGAAAGGATTTTTTTTAAAGGAAGGAAGCGTTCTAGGCCTATATTTAGGGTACTTCTCCGGCATTTGCCATTTATGAGGACTGAGGAAAACCTAGAAAAAATCTCAGTCAGGGAGGACGGTCCTGGTGGGATTCGAACCCTAGACCTCACGAGTCCGCGCCTTAACGACCTTGGCCATACGCGTCGGTAACTTGGGTTGAACCAGGCCATATTGTTGTCTGTACACACTTAATAATAAAGAGACTATCTGTTCATTATGTTATTAATATCTAAGAAACATCTGAAAAATACATTTAATATGTTAATTCCACAGTTTTGTTAAGTGTTGACAGATGTTCTTTGGTGAAAAACATGGTTGGATTCTGTAAATTGTCTCGCAAATTTCCATGAAATGACATAAACCTTCATTAAGTGCTGTTGATAATAATCATTCTTATAACAAATTTGAGTCCACCATCCATCATTCTATCCGGAATAAAGTTGGGAAGAAAACGAGTTCTGCTCAGTGATTAAATTACATAACCGCACAAATCAAAGTCGAGTTGTACGTAATTTTTTCCTTGTAGAAACAAGTTTAAGTGTGGCCGTACGTGAATTATAAATGAAGCGCGCTCCGGACGCTACCATCAATGAAGTAAATAGTAGCCCAGACTGTATGCATCTCAACTGAACGAATGCACATAATGTGCGATGAGTGCAGCGATTCTAGGCTGTAGGCCAGAAAGGTAGGTGACAGAAGATCTCAACGCAGTGTTTGGCTGTGTCTGACCGCAGTCCACATGGCTGTTTGAGTCGATTCTACAAGACGAAGAAATTTTCGTCGGTTGGGAAGGTGAGGGACACTGTACTTTTGGGATAATTAAGGAATAAACCAGGTAGACAATTATTGTAAATGGCTAAAATCCTTCATCAAGCAATTCGCCACTCTACAAAGCGACAATCGCAATGGCAAAAGAGTACGAAATTGATGTAGAATTGGTTGCACATCAACCCAATTCCTCGGCTTAATTGCAGCGACTTTTGTAGAAACTTATCAAAATAATGTAGTAGAGGAAAAGGTGGGAATATGGTACCTGCTTGTAATATGGCACCTCTTCCTTTTGACGTTGTATTTTGCTGACATCTAGTGAATGTTCAAACTATCCTTATCGTGACTGTTAATATTCCAGTCGTGTTGCTGAGCTCTTCGTGCAAGCATTGTAGACACATTGTGTGATTTTCTGTTTTACAGATTAACAAGGTTATTGTTTATATGTAAAGAACCGCATATTGTGTTACGTTTTGTTTACTACTGAGGATCCTATACTTGCAGAAATGTAGTACATGAATTAGTGTTATTAATAATGTAATCTGAAAACTTGCATAGCTAGCAGAAAATGCATTTCTTTTAGGTTGTTGTATAACATGGCGGTAATGGTAATGTGGCACCCCTCCATATCTAGGGTGTCATATTACATGCAGCTATTTTAAATAGCAATTGAAGAACTTGCATTATTTCAGATATTCCTAGAAAGCAGTGTAACCCCAGAAGAAATGATTAAAGCCGTTTAGGCCATTACGGGCAAAAGAACGGGATTTAAAAAATCGGTCCGGGAGTTTTCAGTTCCTAAGACTACTTTAAGGCGTTTGGTTGCAGAAACGGAGACATCTCCAGAGGATATAGTGTTGAAACAGTTTTTAATTGTGAGGATTTAATTATTTACTGAATTTTTAATTTAATGATCTTTAATTTTTAAATGCTTAGTAATTAATTAGATGATTAAATGATCTTCTTGCGTTGCCTCGGCTCTTGAAGTCTGGAGTTCAATGTTTCCTATTTCTCTGGTTCCAAAGCAGAAGGAATTTGAACTGTTTTTAATGATGTAAAGTCATTACGGAAGGAAGGGAATTCTTCACTGGAATGATACAAATTTCGACTCTAGTTGAACTTTTAATTTATCGGACAATTGAAGGATTTAGGAACATTCTGTGCGTCTGTCGTGTGGTCATAATTCTGGTTTTATATTTATTGTATAAATTACCCTCAGGTTAAAATTCACTGCCTTTACTCGGATATCTATAGACACAATTTACGCACTTTGATTCTTCTGTTATAACTTGATACAGTTTGAAATCTGACAGTCACCCATAACACTAATCGCTTTGCTTTAAAGACTTTACAGTAATGTTTAATGGACGGTTATAACCTTAGCAATAACTCGGCGTAACTTGTATTCTCTTGCTCTTTTTACTTTTAACCTCCTTCTTCTGTTACTCTTTCCTGCTCAAACTTACTTCTTATAATTAATATTAAGTCTATTATTCGCTCAGCTCCTCCGGGAAAATTTATTTCCTACAAATATTATTGAACTTGGTTCACTTCTAGTTTCCTGTTGGACTACAATAGATATCGCTTACATTAATGCTTCCTCCTATTCGTTAGATTTTGAAATATGTTTATTGGTTGAACAAACTCAATTTCTAAAGTCAATGTTTCCACGTTTGGGCTTACTACGAGAAAGGAGACATCTGCCATATATGAGGGGCTTTTGTGTTTATGACAGATTCTATTCCCTTTTTACTTCTCCATATTTAGATTCATATACTAAAGGTTTGCGATAAGGCACGCATTGGCCATATATCTGCGGCATTCCTTTGAAACTGTTGGAAACAGATAAAATGTTGGTTTCTATTAAGACACCTGTTTCCGCATGCAGGGTTTCTTTTGATGACAAGCACTGTTACCGATTGAAATCATATTTCTTGCTACGCCCTAGTTTAAATTGTAATAAAACAATTTGTCTCGTCGGCAGGTCTGTCTTTAAGGATTTGCGAAAGGGTAAAATGGGTCTAGTGTTAACAAAAGGCTACCTTCGTTCGAGGCGAGGCTATTGTCCTCTTGCTAACCTTATCGACAAATGACCAACATGTCCTATTTTTAATCAGTCTGTCTTTTTGACCGATGTTCAGAAATGTAGCCCTTGTCAGACATTAACTATTGAACAACAAGACATACATACTATGCACATACACTAACAATTATAATATTAAGCTATTTATTATATTGGTACCATAGATTATTGTCATTCTTGAATTTGTTAAACAATACCTGAAATCAAATACAATTATTATTATAATTGCCGTCAGAAGCAATTATCTTTAAAATAGGAAATTTTGAGATAACACTTCCTGCTTTAGTGCCTACGAAGTTAGATACGAAGACAATTTTGCCTGCTGGGTTAGAAGAATTCGTCAAATATCTGCTTGTTATGGAAAGTAAATATTGTGGTTTTCCTAGAAAAGACGCTTGTTTCATGGGTTATCAAATTGCGGAACGAAATGAGACATCTGCTGAGACTAGTCTTAATGTTTCTTGCACTTCAGGTGTTAAACAGGCCACACCAGATCTGTGCTGTTACAACCAACACAGTCCCATATTTCTCCAGAAGATACTCGTGTATGTCCTGTTCCTCAGCCAAAGAAGAACTCAAAAAACCGTGGTAGGAAGGTATCTACAGCAGTTCTAATTACAGTCTCCCCAAATAAAAGGAATTTGGCAAAGGGAGAAGAAACGTAGGACCAAGAAAGATAGATCTGCTCAAACATCAGCCACTTCCTGATGTACAGAATAAGGCTAAAAAGCAAGGAGAAAAAAAGAAAAGAACGCTTCGTGATAAATATGACGAATCTGAAGTTTCTGATGATCACGTGACTATTGCTACTGACAGCAGAGGCCGAGAACCGTCACCAAACGAGAGGACGGAAAGTGTTTTTTCTGCAATGGAACATTTTTGGAAGACAGCCTAGGAGAAGAATATGTAAAATGTGGTGTCATATGCCTGTGTTGGATGTGAAGGAGGCAACAGAGCAGAAGAACGTGTAAAATGTGGTGTCATATGCTTGTGCTGGATGTGAAGGAGCAGATTATTATAAATTATAGTCAAATAGGTCTATAGACTTTCTCTTTGTGGTTGTTTTTCATCTTTTTATGATTTAGATAAATCTGTGTGTTAGCAAAACATAGAAATATAGTTTAACTCGTTCAATCGTCTTATATTTCCCTTTCCTGTCCTGTGATTGTACTTAATACATAGGGGGAGCCATATTTCCAGCACATTTGGTCGTGAGAGAACAGCTACATATTTCTAATATAAATAAAATATATTAATAACTACTTAGATGCATGCTTTGCGATGCAAAAAATATATTATTTATCTACTAATGCATGTTTTGAAAATATAACGGGTAAGGATTCTGCTCAAAGAGGCAAAAACAAAAGTGGGTGTCATATTACCTCCATTTCCTCCATTTAATATCCAAAAGTATTTAGAGAGATTATATTGTACTCACTTGAGGAAGAAGCTGGTTCCACAAACGGCGCACAGGAAGGCTTTGGAGCGTTGACCTGAGTGGGTGAGGCGGTGCCGGTCCATGGAATCTTTCCTTAAGGTAGTGTAAGAACAGCTGGAGCAGGTGAATCGCTCCACATCCTGGGAATGCATCTGCTGCATGTGCTTCACGAGAGAGGAGCGGTGCACGAAGCCTGTGAGACACAAGTTACACATGAACATTGGCTCAGAGGTGTGCATCCTGAGATGATGACGTAGAGAGTACTTCTTGAGAGTCCGCGGGCATAGGGGGCATCTGTACCTCGGTGCGGTCTGAAACATTCCATTGCAACAGTAGTAGTACCAACATCCTATATGTATACTTTATTACTGATACACTTAATGTAAATAATTCACTAACTTAACTGACAAAAGCAAAGAAAGGAAAACTAACTCTGATGGGGATAGATTTTGACTCTTTCAGATACCTATGCGTGTTCGATGGACCTTTAGCACACAGGCATTAGTAGAAGTGTACTTTAGAGCCCCCCGGTTGATTGTGACATGCAATGAGCTGGCTTTAAATGCTCGGGCTATGAATTTGCAGAACTGGGGAGGCTAATATTAGATTAGGCTCCCCTACCAGTGGTTCTGGTGTCTGACTTTCTGGTCCGTTTCTTTACGGAGCTAAACTTGGAGAGAGGAAAGTAGGGGAAGCCGTAAAGTCCTCTGCGCATGTGCGTCTGAACATGTATATTATCTTTCATTCAAAACATTTTCGGTCTCTCTTGTCTGAGAGTAATCTTGTGACGATATGGAGGAATTTCAAGCTTCGACAAGTCTCTTGCAGGCTTCTCGTAAGATAATGGGCTTTTTAGTTGTCCACAGTGGTGGAATAATAAGTATTATTGTTATCTGCTTTTTAATATTTTGTTCCATTGACCCTCTACGGTAAAAGATGCGAGGAGTGGTTTAGATCTATATTTTTAGCACAGTATACAGCACCGTATCGCGCTGAGAGTCCGAGGAGGCCTGGTTGAGAACACTGTTAGACACCAGGGGACTCGGGGCCAGGAAGTCAGACAACAACAGTAACTGCACCTTATGGTGTGTCGCCAATAAGTACCATATCTGATTATTCTGTCTACAAGAAATGGGCTATGAAAGATATTCCCATTCACATAAAAGTTAAAACTAACTATACAGCAGGGAAGTTTAACAATAAATTATGGACAAGAAGAAAAAACAAACTAGAAAGAAAACTTGGCGCCAGTAATTTTATATACAAAAATCTTATGTACGGAGCGAGCTAAATGTGTGGTATACAAAAAGTATAATTATGAAAAGAAACAATCCAGATATGTGATTTGCACTTTCATTTTACAGATCTGTAACTTTGAGTTCATAAGTTTTATAAAAATGATTCTTAATTCAGCAAATAGATTGCAACATTTTAAAGACAATTTAAATCTATTTTACATAGACAAAAGAAGTCATTTTAATGTATGATTAATTAGACATTGTTTTTCTTGAATATCTGTTTTTCTACTGGTCTATCGTGCATGTGAACTTCAATTCACTCACGTAGCTCGTCCAGAATTTCTAAGAATTCTCTGTTGTACACCAAAGTCTATCAAGATAAAAATTTCAAAATAACACTCTTAGAATTTAATAAATTGTATGGTACACACAATTTGTTAAAAAAAACAAAATTTTTTATTATTTCTGAAACGAAAGAAACTATTGATGCGCTATTTTTACCAAAATGATATTCAGCGAAGGGCTATGAATATAGCTCATATAAACATTTCAACAAATGTTAGAAATTGCGTTTTTAGCACACTTAATAAATAAAAAATGCTATTGACTTCATGAAAATAAAATTAAATGAGATTAACATTAATGTTACTTTTTGCATGGTTATAGGCCAAATGGTCATATGTATGTATTGGCTTGAACTTTCAGACCCCTTTTAGAGAATTCCCAGGTCATATGAAACGTTTAAAGATATGTCTGCCCATTTAACTGTTTAGACACTAAACTGGAAATTTACCGCACATTGAATTCTCCAGAAGAAGAATACTGACGGTCGCGGTAGGTAGGAATGTGCGGTACATTTCCAGTCTATTATTTAAGCAGTTAAATGGGGCAGACATTACAATAAGTTCCATATGACTAGAGCTCAATTTTGCAACCATTCATCATTTTATTGATAATTTCCTTAATTGTAGACAAATGCGATTACATATATATTGTTTTCAACTAATAATCAAGGGAATGTATTTGTTTCTGCCTAATGATCATGGAAGCTCTGCAAAAGGGCTATGAAATTTCGAGCCCTCATATGACGATATCTTTTGCATTAACTGTTCTAGAAACTTGTCCCCCCTCAAGTAAAATATATTTCAATATAATCTAGTATTATTTTAATGAAGTTGGCTTTGTTTTATTTGAAATATATATATAAAACCGTCACTTGTCTTCTTGCCATAGAAGGGCTCCACGAGTCCGAAATATAGCGATATCAAGTGTGACTTTTTCTTAGTGTTTTATCCTTTTCTACTATTATAATTACTGTTAATTTATATATATATATATATATTAGAAATACATCTTCTAATAATGTTGGAATGGTTGTGTGGTTTACATTGATGTCGGTGCTGGTGGTATAGTGGTAACCATACATGCCACCTAAACCAAAGATCGTGGGTTCAGTACCGGCCAGGATTGATGCACTTTTTCGGGCGTAAAATCCTAAGTATGGCTTCCTTCGGAAGGTAAATAAAGCAGTGGATCCCATGTCGTACATTTACGGCACTAAAAAGAACCTGAAGCCTGAAAGAAGAGGCCTCTGAGCAATATTTAACGGCCGTTTCACGCCCTGAATTGAATAGGACACTGATTACCTGAGAAGTTAAAGAGAGTCCGTAAATAAACCAAATAAACAACGACTACATTCATGAGTGCTTATCTCAATCTATTTCGGTGAAAACATCACATCAATAGCATCAATCAGAAATACTCGCTGCGACAGTTTTAGGTGATTCATTCTGTTCAATTACTTTAGTGTATCGCACATTTTGGTGAGGTGTGTAAGGCTGCCCACCTGGGATTCCGAACCGACTACCTCCTCCTCCTCCACGTCGTTGTGTTCCTCGGAGTCTGGGACAGGTTCACCATGTAGTGCCTCGTGGAAGAGCAGCTCTGCCCGGGAGTCTGTGCTGTACGGACACTGTCCGCAGCGGTGATCGCCCGCTATCTTGTCTTCCTCAAACACGCAAGCCCTCTCTCGCACATGACGAGACACCTCCTGAGGCAGTGCGAAAGCTTTCCCGCAGCGCGAACATCTGAAAAGACCACACGTCCACTTCTGACTTAACATTGAGGGAATTCTTCTTTTCAGTTTTGGACAAAATTATGTCATGGATATGCACTGGAAATACAAGGGAAAAATTAGGATGCTCGACTCAACAGCGTGTGGCTTATAAGAACTGTAAGGTATAGATAGAAATCTTCGGCGAAATGCTAGAAAACTAGACTCTCGAGTCAAAGTTATTGATGATTTAATGTCTTTTTGTTAGAATAAATATGAAATAAATACAAAACATACGAGAAAGGTACTTTTCAAGAAAGCGTACCTACTTGAACTGACTGGATAAGGTACACAACAACCAAAATAAACTAAATCAGAGACGGTAAACAGTAAAACTCAAGAGATATTGTGACGTTATCTATTACAAATATGTTCAGTGTATAAAATGCCCTTCCCACCTAAAATACATTCCATAATTTGCTGCAGTTGTGAAAGACATGTAAGAAATGGTGGTTTTATTTATCTATATTTGAGATTATTAGCATATTTACGTCTTTTGAGTCGAATAATTTCTGTTTCAAATATAAAAAATAGAGCGTAATCTTCTTGGAGAAAATGTAAATCTTGGGTTTATGTCACGTCACAGTGCTCCATATCTGACTGTTCTTTCACATAAGAGCAATACTCTAATTCCCCACTAGATGATGTGGTGTTGGAATGTTTAGAGATTAGCTTATTCCACTGCAATCTATGGGGCACAAGAGGCCCAACTCGTGTCGTAAGTGTAA
The DNA here is from genome assembly GCA_030762175.1 of Metallyticus violacea. Classification (NCBI taxonomy): domain Eukaryota; kingdom Metazoa; phylum Arthropoda; class Insecta; order Mantodea; family Metallyticidae; genus Metallyticus; species Metallyticus violacea. The sequence goes on along the minus strand of CM060841.1, from coordinate 58,873,058 downwards.
GCTACTAAGATTAAGTGTTTCAAACCACAGGGCATTTGATCTTTGAGAGTTTAATTTTAAGAACGATTAAAAGAAACTATTTCATGAAGTACAGAAAGCTATTTTTGAACACAAGTCGCCCCAGCTGTAGGCTCCATCGATGACAAAATTCTCCTTGCATTTCTATTCATATAATATTGATATATACAATATTGTGTAACACATATGATAATAATGTGTTAAAAATCTTTGTCTATTATTAACACATGCACTGTTTAGCATATATCATGAGTGGTTGTTTAGCTCCGTTCGTTACAGCGCGCGTTTGAGCATGGCGTGGATTATTAGAATGCGCATGCGTAACAGGAAGCATGTAGCGAAGTTGCTAGAGGGGCTAGGCCTTCTTCTGCTGGGAACTGTGCTAGGAGTTGGACGTGTCACCTCCCTAAGGGTCATCTAGCATGAGAATGTCGGGTAACACAACTCATTTATAGTATAGATTAGATATTGAATAAATTAAACCTATTGTCGAAACTCTTAAATATAGAATATTTATTCCCTAATTATTCTGCTTTTGAGCTCATTGAGATAGGGATGTAGCAGATTAACGGGGATTGAAATCTCACCTTACTCTCTTGTCCGAACACGTTACGTTGAGAAAGTAATATAATTTGAGAAGTTCGCGAATCGCTCTTACTAGTTCGTGACAATATTAGTTTTAATTTATACACAGGACTTGTAACTTCCATCACTTGCAACAGATCTGCTTCCACAATTCTTCCAATTTATGCCCTGGTATTTTCTTTAAACTCCTCTACAGTACGAGTTATTTCTGTAGACGCCATTAATTTTTTTATTCTAGTGCTAACATTTCAATACAAAGCAGTACAGTATCATATATTTCATTAATATACTGCAACTAATAATATTGACGCGCCAATAGCCTGTAATTACATAAATACTTAAGTTATCCTGGCCTCATAACAGCAAAATGAGATATAATAGTACAAAAACAGAAATAGTATTTGCTCTCGTAAAAAACGATGTGCAGCGGGAACTGTATGCTATAAGGTACTGGCGTGAACATGGCCCAGCGCGCGCTGCGGATCTAGACTAAAAATAATTCTCAACATTACTGATTTAATCTTGGCCAAGGCTTTAGAATTTTAGAGCGTAAAATGATCGTCTGTAATGAGAGTAGAACAGCTTCTGGAGATATTGATGTCTTACAAATTTGCTGATCAAGCCTTCTCAGCTTCATGGATCAAATATTAAGGTTTTTTGGGTTATCTGTCGCGTCATTGATGAAAATCGAGCTTTCGGCCCTTAGGAACGTGGGGGCTACAGAGTTCAGGATGGCCAAAAGCTCGTTTTTCAATAACCTGATTGGGTTGGTAATCCGAGAAGGTTGATTAATTAATCAACGCCGCGAAAGCTTCAAGTAATATAATAATAATAATAATAATAATCTGTCTAATAAAATAGCTGGAGGAAGGTTTTTGAATTGTGGACTATTAAAATGTCTTCTGAAGGCAGAATAAGACATTTTTGGGTGGAAGCTAATTAACCTATACATCAAACACAATTTTATGAGCAACGTCTTGAGTATTAGAAGAATAAAACAAGGCTTATGAAGGAAATTGATAGCATACATAGGTACCACTAAAACATCCTGAGCAAAACTCCTAAGTTTTAGAAAGTGAAAGTATCTTCTGCTGACAGAGTAGAACGCCACTTCTAAAGTAAGCCCACAGCCTACATGCACACCAAATACCCTGACCAAGCCTATTGATTTTTACAGGGAAAAATGAACATTACTTCTGAACAAACTTTATAGTCAACTTATCAAACAAAACTTCTTGAGAAAAATTCTTGATTTTGGAATGCTGAAAAAATCTTCTGCTTGGAAAATAAAACATTCTCCCATAGAAATCAACAAACATTTCTTCTGAAGCATAATATTGTAAAAAGATAATTTAAAAATGTATCCTTTTGATTTTCCGGATAGTGCATACATTGAAGGAGAGTATAACCATGTTCGCGTTAGTGAAGAAGTCAAGGCGCACATGGAAAACCGAAAATAACTCATAAACTAAATATGGACATTTACTTACTTGCAAGGATAGTCGGCATGTTGTTGCCGAAGATGCTGCTTGAGACTCAGGACGTTAAGGAAGACACCGCCACAGTGCTGACAGGTTCTGGCGACGTCTTCCGGATGCTTGGTCGTCAATACGGAGTATTTGTGCTGCTGGCTACGCCTATGTACTGCCGCTTCTTCGGCTGACCCGAATCTCAGCGAACAGACGCTACAGTAGTATGCACCTCCGTCTCGATGTGTCAGCATCACGTGGCGTTGCAGAGATGATGCTGACGAAGCCACAAACATTCCGCTGCATTCAGAGCAAGGGAACCTCGCCTGGTATTCGTCAGAAGCTGTGCTGTTCTGCTCCTATATGGTTTAAATTCAAGAAATTGTAAGCTGTCGTTTTGTACAAGGCATTATCGTTTGGAAACTCAGATAATGTTACGCATTCAGATATGCAACTTATATGAAAATGTGTAACATCCTTAGTAACCAAATAAGAAATTAGTTATTTAGCATTATGCATGCCCATTCAATATAGAGAGCCTGTAAATAACACTTTTTAAATTGTGGTTATACTTAAATTGCAGTCTTAATCTCAAGAGATTATTAAATATATTTATATACTCATACTGCGCCCTATCTTTAAAGTATATAAAATATGTCGATGACATAAAAATCTACCCTTGAGCAAGCGCTGATTTATGGTTTCTGAATGTTAATTGACAGGTATTTAAACAGTAACGCATAGTTCCAATTCAAATTAAATTACTTTTTTTTTTTAGAATGAAACTTGAAAATATCAACTACAAGGAAAATGAAGCAGTTTATGAAAACAGAATATTTTTATGACTTTTTAAAAATTATGACACTTTCAATAATGCTTTTTAAATAGCCATACTGTTGTTTTCATATATCATTTGAAGTATGAAAGAAAATACTTTAAAATATATTTTTGAGGAGCAATTCAATTCATCACAGTGAAATTTAGTCAAAATCTTCGAAAAATTAACAAAAATGTTTTTGTTTTAAAGCTTAAAATACTCAAAAACTTCCTATTTTCACAATATATATATATATATATATGGGTTTTAAATGCTGGTTGAGATATGGCTGATGTAAATTTTTTTAGTAACCTTTAAAATGATTGTTTTTTATTTAATTTTGCTTATTCACGATCCAATTTTTGTCCATTTTTTCTTCAGATTTCAACATATAATCAAAATGATAAGTTAAAAAAACATCTAATAGATTTTCAAAACATTGTTATAGTATTGGTATCTACTTTTCATTTGATAAATTATGAAACAAATTGAAATATTTATTTAAATGTTTAGGTATTTTCTTCTGAGAAATAGGCGGAGTACAAAAGATCTATAGAACAAATTGTTTTCTTAACACGAAGTTAAAATGTTAATAATTTTATTTGGTAAAATTTATAAATTTTGGATTGTGTGCAACAATTAGCACATTAGCACAGAGAAAATTAAACTTTTATTTATTTTTTTTAAATCTTTTAGAGATCAACATGGAAACTTTGCCCATGTGTAGGTAATATACTGTTAACATTTTGAAGAAATTTGCACGATTTAGAAATTTCTCCTGTGGTTATTATTACAATTTTGCATTTATCTGGATTTAAATGCTGTATCTACCGACATCCTAATTTGATATGTTGGCGAAGAATTTTCATGTAAATTATTGGAAGTATTTAGAGTCATAATCATATTGGCTGATATTAAAAAAAACTCGGCACTTAGATCACTGTATAAAATGTCGCAATAATCAATGATCACCGGAATCGTTAAGTTTTGCAAGAAGAAACTTTCTCAGTTGTTTTAAATAATGTAGACTTAAGAAATTATTTCTGCAAGTTTGACTTCCTTTGGAATTCTAATCTTATTGGTGTCAAAGTTGATACTAACATTTTTACTGTATTCTTGAAAAAAATGTTCATTTAAGATATAAAACTGCGTTATGTTGGGATTCCGTGACCGCATCTGTATTCATATATACTCGTACAATGGAGTACTAGAAACTTCTGCAATTGCCATGGCTAAATGTGTTGCGATTTCCAATTAATTATTTTACTTCCGTGGATATACTTAAGATAGCATTTCTCACTCACCAGTTGATGTCCTGTCTGAACACAATGTCGCCGTAGCTGCAGATTGTAGACGAAACGCGCACCGCACCCATTGCAGCATACAGATGTTCTCTTTCTCAGCACCACGGGAACTGAACCGTTGATAACGGACACCAACTCCTGATGCATGGCACTCTCAAGGTGACCTAGCATCTCCAACGATGTGCTGCATTCGTGCTTGCAGAGCGAACACCAGTAGCATCCGGCTCTCTGAAACACATCAGTTTTTGAAGATGTTTGGGTTATGTAACTACAAGAAAGCGTATAGATGATAGTAGATCAGACGAAAATAATCTTTTCAGGCTTTACGAAGGAAACTGAGAAATGGGAAAGAATTTTTAATAGCCTTAAACTATTTGTAAAACATTAAACATCACGATTTTTGGAAAACACTACTTCCTGTCTTTAAAGAAATGAACCCCCCATTGGAATGGAGTCTCAGGGATTGTAATCACTATTTGGCCGGTGATGGAAAAACCTCAAAGACATTCTTTTACAGGTTCTCGAATTATGTTATAACTTACAAGATATTGCACGGTTGGAGATAGCTATTATTGCAGCGATAAATTGTTTTATTGCCGCATCCACCTAGCTATGTAAAGACCCAGAAGTGTGATCTAACAAAGGATCTTAACTAAGTGAGAGAAAGCCACGAGGGAAGATAATAAAACAACAAAATGAAATTAAAATTATTCTTTAATATATTAAAATGTATATGCAACATATATAAAATGTTTTAGGAGTGTGTCCGTAACAGCAAAGCACAAGAAACCTTCATACATGAAAAGTTATATGCCTTTATTACTAACAAATAGTATAGTAAGAAGATGAGCTGAAAATTTCTAACAATTAAGTGACGAGTTTTTTTATTTGATAATACTTCTAATTTTTCAATATAATATCCCTTAAGGTCATATATTTATTCCACCAAAGCTCCGATGTCATTCTATTTCTGAAGTGGCTTTCTGGAAGATTTATAAAATACCCCTCTACAGCTGAAATTGTCTCTTTCATTTGATGGAAAACACTGACCAGCGAGGAAGAATTTGAACTTTGATAACAGATGGAAGTCAGAGGAACCCAAATATGGGGAGTAAGGTGGATGCTTCAACAATTCTCTCAATTTTCCCAACACTAAAAGGCTTGATGAAAATATCTGACTTTGTCTTCTTTGGCGCTGAACAACCACCTTCTATCCACTGTTCTGCCTGTTGTTTCGAGAGTGAGTCTCAGGTACAAAATCGAGTCGAGGTACAAAATCAGCTCTGTTGCTATTAAAACTCCCCAAACGCCGTTGCGATCACACGAATGCATTTGATCTGTTGTAAGCAAACGCGGCACCCATTTTGCGCTAAGCTTTTTCACATGTAATATCTCATGTAAAACTGATTCCTTTAAAATGCTTATGGCCCAAAGCAATTTCATGCACTTTAACTCACTTGTCATCAAATACCGTATTATTTAATTACTTTCGCTGTTGTTGCGCTATTTGCCCTTCATATAGATCATCTTTAAGACTGATACAGCTATGTTTAAACTCAGCAGCCCGTTTTTAATAGTTGAAAAACGAAGAAGAAAAGCCCTCATAAACTTTTTATAATTTGGCATGACTTTTCTTTAGCGTTAAATCGATTTTAACATAGAGCTGTATTAAATAAGCTATTTGAAACAATCATATTATGTTTAGAATATTTTGCCAATTGCATGGCCACTTATGGGTTGAAGCCGGGAAGTTTTCAGAAGTCCTTATAAATGAAATAATAAACTTTACAAAAAGTGATCCCCGCTTTGATACATTCCTTGAGCCTGCGTTCCATGCTTTGGCGTATTTAAAACTTCTATTTAAAACTTCTGAAGTGTTTCCTACTTGCTCAAATGCATTTTACTGTCTCAGAATTGAACTTCAGGTACAGGAGTTGCATAAACTAAGGTTTTTATACATCTCTACAAATAAAAGAACTTTGGGTTCAAATCTGGCGATCAAACAAGCCATTCATTGAACCCCTATTGATTAAATGACCACTGTGGGGAAATGGTCATTTAAATAATGAGTAACTATCCGAATAAAGTGAGCTGGAGCGCCATCGTGCATACAGGACATTCGTCGGATGACACGCAGAGATAAATCGTTAATTAAATAACACAACTCATTTCTGAGAATCTCCAGATAAATGTCTCCTGTCACACGCAGAGGGAATAAAAATGAACCAAGAAATGATTATGAACATTAAAGCCCAAATGTTTAGATATACTTTCTACTCATATTTATCATTGGGTTTTTATAGCCTCAAGTGTGGTTGTTATGATAAAAATACCATCACATGTAAAACTAGTTTCCTCAGTAAACATGCTAAATGCTAAGAAATTCATCAGGACAGCATACCACTATAGAATACTTTGTCAGAATGTTTTTCATGACCGAGAGTGCCTTCGCATTAAGTCCTTGCAGTAACTCAAGATGACACAGGACTTTTTCTTGTACTATAATGTTAAGAGGAATTTGTTCCTCGAGCTCACAGTTTCGTATCTCTCTTGGTCTCACAGCATCCGTAACTCTCCTCTCAAACAAGCCTCTATCTCTCGCAAGCATTATGAGAATGCTTTTGCAGAAGGTAACTGCTGTCGGGGCAAAGTTCATGTGCAATCTCATAGATGAAGTGCATATCTACCCTTTTACTCACCAATGAATTCTCTTGTGATTTTTTCATTTCCATATACACAAAAAATGCTTAACAACTGTAAACGAAAGACTTTATATATTTATTTCATTATGTATGTATTTATTTATTATGACAGAGCTAAAGTCGTTAGGTCTACTCTTCCACTCTACCAACCTAATAATAATTACACTAAGTTATAGTGACAATATCAACTTGTAGCATTTACAGTAACAAGGACAATACTCGTACACATATAAACCAATGTAAAACATGACGTAGATAAATAAATGTGTGCTAACACATAAATATGAATAATGAAAAATATTATTATAAGAAAAAATAAAAAGAACAATAATAATACAAGCACTAACGATGACAATTTATACACATATCAACCTATGTCAATTACAAAGGTGGTAATAAATAAACTGGTAATGATGAGTTAAGTGATATTCGGTGCAATGACAATAATGGCACTGCTGAGAACTGGAGAGATGGCTAGCGATGTATGCAAGGAAAGAAGAGCTTTATCTGCCAAGTAAAACATTACGCACTGCATGTGTATTATCTATTCAAGTATTGGCGGTTCGTTCTAATTGCGTTAACGAAAGCAGAATGTTAATAATTGTGTTGTCAGCACATTCCCCTGACTAGACATCTCTCCAGTTCTCATCAGTAGTGCCGGATTTCATAGCGTGTGTTAAGGCTATGAGAAGTAAACAGATTTTGAAAACGAGAAGACAGATAAAATGGAGGAGATGTATGGATAATTTTGAAATGTAGGGTGAGACAACAAATATTTCTTCGGCCTTTCAAGCGGAACCAAGACAGCATATCGAGTGCTATACGATCGAAAAACACCGCCATGGGTGGTCGAGGTCGAGGTCGTTAAGGCGTGGATTCGTGAGTGGGAGGGTTGGGGTTCGAATCCTGCCAGGACAGTCCTCCCTGATTGAGGTTTTTTCCAGGATTTTCTCAGTCCTTATAAATGATAGATGCCGGGGAGGAACCCTAAACTTAGGCCTGGAACGTTTCCTTCCTTAAAAAAATCCTTTTCTAATATATAATTTCGTTTCATGTATCATCAATGTCCACCGCCTGTGGTGCCTTTATAGTAAAAACGGGCGTTAAACGCTAACCCCCCCCCCAAAAAAAAAGATGGAAAAGACGCATGTCGCAGATGTAACGTATGCATACATTATGAATACGCTGTAAAGGTTAGGTTAGAGTTTAAGTCTGTTAGCAGAAAATCGCAGTAGTCGAAGTGAGGGATCATCAGGGATTGCACCAAGGTCTATTCTAAGTTTCTGGGTAGGGATGGGTTTAATCTTTTAAAGGCGTGGATTAGATAGCTCATTTATGTGAACTTTTTTAATTTTTTTATTGTTAGGAAATTGTCCCTAAAATATTTGACACCAATTTACATACATGCAGTATATAAAGTAAATTTTCATAAATTTTCTGCTTCGTAATATTTGAGAACAGAAAATAAAACGTGATAATTATACTCTGGAAGACATAAAAATATTTCATAAACGAAGAATATAACAAAAAAATGAATAAATCAAATGTCTACTATAAAATTAGAAAGATAGTACAATTGTTGACTAATTTTCTGAAAATAATTTTAAAGGTTGATAGGAGCGCGGCAAATTGTGGAGTGAGAAAAGAATTGGACAGTTTTTGTGACACAACCTTTTTTTCAAATCACGGCTACCAAATACTGGTTACATTTAATAAAAGGGGCAGACATAAAGTTAAAATTCATTTGCTATCTGGAACAATTGCAAAACCTGGAAACTGAATACGGGGCATTTAGCATAAAAAGGGTTTAGGAAAGAATAGGAATGGGGTGGGTATGAGAGATGAGAGTGGGAAACAGAAGAAATGTATGGAGGAAAGTTAGAAGTAAACTAATTGATATTGATAGGTATGCAGTGGAAGCTGAGTGTTCTAACAAAGTGTCAATGGATGTAAATCAGAACTAAAAGGGAAACGAGGAAGGGAAACATATTTAAATGAAATGACAGGGGAAGACAGAACTGCGTCTCGCGAGATGGAAAGCGCAGAAAATGACGGATGAGGCAGACGAAAGATGTGTCCAATATGTGGTAAGAAAGGTGTTGGCTAAAGAATGTGAAGCTACAGAGTGCTGGAGGTCGCAGATTTTCTCCGAAAACTTTGTGAGGCAGAGAAGGAGTAGGTCGGCATGTCTAAATTTGATATTGGATAAGAAAAATCTACAAGGGCTATGTAAATTTATTAGGAAGATAAGGTGGACAAAAGAAAACTTTTGGCTAGAAAAGACATAGCATACAGTACACACCCTTTGAGTCATCTCTTGAACACAATCTTATTCTAAGTTCTACTCGTTACAGCTTGCGGTTCACAAGGTAACGAGCAAGGCTGTATAGTCACTGCAGCAGTTGTGTTATATGACATACACTAAAGACACTGTCTAGTATATGTGTGCTGTTAGCTCCGTGGCAGAGTGTGCAGTGATGCTGTGGTTAAGAACGCAGATTCGCCTCCGGCATGAAACACTTCTTTTATTAAACCTTTGTAACATATTATGACAAATTACTTTCGTAAATACTGTTTCCCATACACAGCAAGCTCTCTCTCTCTCTTTCTCTCTCTCTCTCTCTCACGCACGCACACAGAATTTGTTCTACTTAAATGCAATATGCTGCACAGATGGTTTATGGGCACAAATCAAGAAGCCTGGGATGTTGTAGTCTCTCGTCCACCCTACTGTAGAAATCTGACATCATCCATGCCCCGAAGATTGAGGGCAGTTATACATACTAAGGGTTCATACACACGATATTAATTGGTATTTATTTTTGTGTGTTTTCACCTTACAAGACAAACTTTTCTGTTCATATATTTATTTAGTAATTTGTAAAGAATACGTCAGTTTGTGATTACGTTTTTCTGTGTGCATAGATAATTCATAAATTTCAAATGATACGTTAAATATAATACGATATTACTAATAAAAATAATAAATACTGTTGTTTGGTATTTGAACCCAGGAGCTTATGCAGAAGAGCGCTCGTACATCGCTACTGTACCCTACTTTTTCTTTCCATATGCTTATGATTGTGGCCATTGTGCTTATAGCCAAAGCGCCCACTGCAGTGTGCCAGTCGTTGCATGCGCGTTGTGAATACAGATTTTACGAGCGTCCCCAAAGTTTTCCGATCGAGACCTAGAATCTGGTGATGACACATACTTTTTTGTGAAGAGATGCACACTTATCTACTTTAAATGTATTTCTACTTTTTTTTATTAATTTTTGGTGTTTACATATGTATGCATTGAATTATGAATTTCATTTGTTTAGTTCCCTGTAATGATAAATTTAAGGCGCTTATTAACTGCACACCTTTTTTTCATCATTGCTGAGGGAGGGGGTGGTTATTTCCTAAACCTTTTAGGCACGACTTAGTATGTGAATATATGTAATTTCTTATATGTAAATAGGAGCACGGACGGCCTGGCTAGACCCGTTTTTTTTAAATAGAGTTTAACGCCCGCTTTTACTACTGAAGCACACAGGAGGTGGACTCTGATGATACACGAGATGAAATAATAAATTGGGAAAGGAAGGAAACGTTCCATGCCTAAGTTTTAGGGTACCTCCCCGGCATTTGCCATTTAGGAGGATTGAGGAAAACCTGGGAAAAAAAAAAAAAATCAGGGAGAACGATCCAGACCTCCCAGACCGCTCACGAGTCCGCGCCTTAACGACCTCGGCCACCCGTGCGCTATATAAGTATTTAGTTTATGTATTTGGTAAACCATTATTGAAATAAACACTCCTATTACTACTAAAACTTAAAACATATAGGCTCATTATATTAAGTTCCTAAAGTGTGACACATGTAACGATCACCACTGTAGCTACCTTTCCCTAGTATGCGAACGAAAACAAGTGATTGTTTGAGTCTCAAAAAATAATTGCATAATACATATTAAAATAAACCGTGATTATTAAAGATATTGGTTACCTGTATCACTCAGTAAAGCCAAAGAAAATAACAACGATAAGAGTTAGTCCCGAAGAAGTTTAAGAAAGATTTAAATGATTTCAGAATAGGATAGGAGAGCGAAGATAGGGCTGTTGTGACACGTTTAAGATGATCGAACAAATCAAGTGGTGGCAGACAATGGCAAATAATCAAATTCTAGAGGCCTAGAGGCCTAACCGTCTTTAGGTTCACTGTGACATCGACTTACCTCCAAATCCTTTGAGGCATGTTCTTTGGACTCCCAGTGCCGACGAAAAGTCTCTGGTGTGTTGCAATAGAAAAGGCAAGAAGCGCACTGGAAGGGAGCCTGCCTTACGATGCTGTGTATGTTTTCTAGCACAAGTTTGGTCGTGTCAGTGCCTGACTGACGCACTTTACGACGGTGATAGTGGGACACTAGGTGCTTCCCCAGCAGGTGCTTCCATACCCTAGTCCGGCAAACTTCACACCGAACTTCCTCGTGAGACCGCAATCTCTTTCGTCGCTGTTCTGAGCTGGTGTCGTCTTCGCCCTCTGAAAACTGATCAAAACTCAACGTTAGATGACAGCATCCATAAGTAAAAAAATATTTTGGAGCTTCTTACTGAATCAATATGAATCCAGTATCTTGTTTGGCAAGAAAATTTCAAGAAACAAAGGGACATCGTATTAATGAAGGTGTAAAATATTTATTTTGCTATAAAACTTACAGGGGTAGAGGCGGAAATTTTCATTTACTTTGAGTGTTTACCCTCCTTCCGTCTCAGGTTTATCAGAGAGTTAATTACCTCTGGGCACATATAGAGTACATATGCACTGGTCAGTCCAAATACGGACCGCCTTGAAGAGATCAACTGAAAGACGAAAACTACTAGTAATACCGAGCTTCCAGAATATGTCCTTACCACATGTACAGGATTTTGCGTCTGGGACAAGACCGCTCCTCCCCTCTTCACTCACGGCCGCATGCCTGACCTTTTGAACTTCCGAGCAGCACAAGTCTACATTCGTTCGTGAAGGCTTTAGAGCAAGTATTTTGTGTTTAACTGTTATTATAAATAAGGATCAGCTCGCAGCGTTCATGAGGAAGTTATTTAGAAGTTCTCTGAGCAATTGCCCCCTTCCAGAACTGCAATTCACCATTTTGTGAATAAATTTAATACTAGTTCGGTATAAAACAAGAAACACAAGCGAAGATGTAGTTTTAACAAGACAAATTAGACAAAACTGACCCAAATCTGGAACGTTCGCCAACAAAATTAATACCGAAATTAGGCTTTCAGTGTCTTCTGTACATACAGCAACAACCTTACAAAGCATGTGTTTGTTGTTTATGACAAGGTGATCCCGTAGCATGCGTGCCTTAATGTGAGCGGTTTCTTTCATCTGTGACTAAAGCGTTAACAGACTCTTAGCTCGTGTTCTTTTCACAACACTCGCTACTGGTGTTCTGAAAATTCAAATTGTATACAAGAGATCCCTCTTTTCGACAGAAAAATTGGAGTTTGGTGTGCGATTAGCGCAAGACGATAAGGCAAGGCCGGCTGTGACATGCCCAGTTGCCGAGAAGCAAAATCCCGTGCGAGCGGTAAGGACATATTCTAGAAGACCTGTATAAGATGATGAAATGAAGATGAGAAATACGGAAAACTTCAGTCAGGTTAATCAACCGCAGGATTTGAACCAGAGATCTTCTGAATACGAGTACCAAGCATTAAGTCAGAGCTAATCTTCTGAATAAGGGCAAATGTCAAAAAATAAACTCTTTTTGTTTCAAACTGCAATATCCAAGGAAAAATTTAAAGCTCTGCCGACCCTGACGAAATTGATCACTAAAGAAAAACAACTGTTCTACAACCTGACTTCCTACTACACGATAACGATCAGTAATTAAATTTTCCATTGCAGGAATGTGACTAAAATGAAGCTTTTATTTACTTTTTATTTTATTTATCTTACAGGAAAATATAAAGTAATCCAAAAGAGTTCTGTAAGGAAATGTTACTCTAATAACAGTCGATTAAATATTTATAATATAATATGATTAAGAATTCTATGCTAAGTCGAAAGAGTTTGGTCTCTTATAATTTTTTCAAAAATATTCTGTTATCAGTACGTATTACAATTTTTTAAAACTATTATCAATAGTGTATGCTTTCCATTTGTCTCTTAAATGGCATAAGTCATTAAAATTTATAAAAATAGCACATATATTGGGATAGTGAGTTTTAAAATTAACAGCTCATTTTCTCTACTCCGTTATTTGGAGCCCTCATAATCCCCCCCCCCCAAATCCTTCAAATGTATAAAGATATTTTGATAGCTGACTGACTGCGATACAGTGATAATTGAAGAATAAGAAACGAAATAAATTATTTTTAAATTTGGATAATGACACAGAGATAATGGTAATTTTCGATAATGATACAGGCAGTTCATGATTCCAAAACTCAATCTCTAGAATTTGGCGAATTTTAAAGTGTTGTTATACCTTGAACATGTTTTTAACCTTTGGAAGAGAACCTAACTCTTCTTACAATTTAAGTCAAAATTAGCAAGACGCAGAAAGAAACTATTATGTAGGTTGTTTTACTGTAAAGGAATCATGTTACACAAGCTTAACGTTGAACATTTTTCAGTCCCAAATCAAAATCAGAAACCTCATGTCTGAAGAGAATTGGATAGTCCTGAACTTGCCAAGTAGGGAACCAGGGTGGACTCATTCAGTTTCAAACAGCGACATAACAGCATTAAATTAAATAGTTTACGATGACTGTTTAGAGCTGTCCAGTCTCCGCCTCAGATGTACACCCTTCGAATTAAAAAAAAAAAAGTCATCTCTTGAATGCAAATTTCTTCGAAATTTTACTCGTATAGCGCGCGGTTACAAGGTAACAAGCAAGGCTGTGCAGCTACTGCAGCAGTTGCGTTATATGCCATGCACTAAAGACGTTGTCTAGTATGTGAGTTCTGTTAGCTCTGTGGCAGAGTGTGCAGTGATGCTGTAGGTAAGAGTGAAGGTTTTAAATTAGCTACTTTTGTGGCATATTATTACAAATTAGTTTTGTAATATTGTTTTCCAAGCACTTTAACGTTCATTATTTGTTATCTAAATGCAGCATTCCCTGCAAATGCAAGAAGGTCAAAAAATTCTTCATGGGAACAAACTCAAGAAACCTTGTTCACATTACTGTAGAAATCTGACATCGTCCATGCCCCGAAAATTTAGGGTAGCTATACACGCTGAGGGTTCATACACCCCACATTACTTTTATTTATTTTGATGTGTTTTCATTTTAGAAGATAAACTTTTCTGTTCGTGTATTCATTGTGAAGAACATGTTAATTTGTGATTACGTTTTTGTGTGTGCATAAGTAATGCCATACAACTCAAATGATACGTTAAAATATAATGCGATATAAAGAAAATATAATGTTCTACATATACACTTATAAAACCAATTATTAAAATAAAAAAAATGTATGGGACTTGAACCCAGGAGCTAACGCAGAAGAACAACGGCTTCTATAATCCGTTCGGATATGACTACTCTTCCCAGAGACTTATGATTGTGGCCATTACGTTTATAGGCCAAGCGGCCACCGCAGCGTTTACGAGCTTCCCCGAAGTTCCCCGAAGTCCTCCGATAGGCACGTTGAATCTGGCGATAACTTTTTTTTTTTTTTTTTTTTTTTTTTGTCCAAGGGTTTACTAAAAATGAAAGCAATTACTAATATTAAAGTATTATACGGGGTACAGTTTATAATTCCTTTAAAGTCGTGTAATGTCTCCATGGTTATCATTCATTTCCCCAACCAGACACAAACCGCGTCTGTTTGGGTACATTATGAGAGATAGCCGATATCTACCTTGCCTTGCTGACGCCTCAGGCGGCATCTCTTGCTCCGGGACCAAAGGTCGCTGTTGATGTACGCCTCGGTGCGACGGACGTTGCGACGTTTCCCAATTTGCTGCTGGCGGTCTTGCTCCTCCAGTTCGCGCTCTGGTAAGGTTCGCTTGAAGTGGAGCTCTGACAGAATGTGGCGCTCGTACAACACCCTGGAGCTGAGACTGCGGTTGCAGGGGCCACACCAGTACTGCACCGTGCTTCCTGACTTGCGGAGACTGCCACCACCTCCAACGGGTACCCACTTGCCACTCGTATGACCAGGTGGAGGTGGGGGCATGCCCGTTCGCACTGTTTCCTGCTGATGATCGTCCTCTTCGTCTGCCGAGGCCACTCGCGAGTCCTGTAAATAAAGGAAACATGGCATATTGATTTTTAAAGCTTTATAGACTTGTACTAATTTAGTTCTCGCAGATTTCTGCAGTTTTCTTATCTAATATCAAATTTACTGTATTTAAACAATGCAGTAGAAAGAACATAGGCTTGAGGAAGCATTTACATATATTAAATCCTTCAGTTACTTATGTTATTGCTAGATACAATATATATTTGTTGATTAATTCTGTATGTATTCATTCTAATGTATCATTCCAGTATAATCAATGATAACTCTATGACACAATTCAGTGCTAACACAAAAGAATTTCAAGATGATGAAATAGCAAAATATAACAAAATGTGAATATGAAGGGCAAATTTTATGTATTTCTAATGACAAAGCGTCAAACAGAAATTTTAAAGTGTCACGGATAGCGTACGCATACATTTGTGAGCCCCGTGGGCGTCTGTAAGTCACCTGGAGGTGAGTTTTCAAGGGAATATATAAGGAGGCATTTCGCCTCTTTGGGGTGGCTTTTCTAAATAACTTTTTTGTCACTTCGACAAGACTTCGAACACTTCGACGCACCTCAATTTCGATGTAACCTGTCAAATATTCCGTATGGTGCATTTGGCCTATATGCATAAGAACGACGTGATCGATGTAAAGAGTTGATTTACTGATGCCTCGGTCGCTTAGAAAAATAAAGTGTGAGTAGGGGAAAGTTTACGTATCGCAATTAGAGGTCCAGTGACCCAAACGTGAGGACAGGTGCAGTCCTAAGATTAAATTCAGGTTCTAATTACCATCTCCTTCGCAAAATAATGTTACGAGGATGGATGCAGGTCAAGGTCACCTCACCGAACACGGCTATTTTCAGAAACAGCGTTACGATTAATCAAATGCGTAATTTTTGTAATGAAAAGTATCCTCTCCCACTACTTTTGAGCGGGGATCAACAAAACAGCAAAAACAAATTATTCTGAGATTCTGCTGTCGTGAAGTCTAGGCAACAGGCCGATGCAATCAACAACCACTTCAAAAGTGGCTAAAAAACTGTGGGCCACTAACCAAACCGCTTCAAAGTTTAGGTAATATAAACCTAAAAATAGGAAGACAAAAAGGCACTATAAATAACTAAAATATAACAAAGGTAACATATTATACTTATTCAAAATATTATTTACCATAGTAATTATAATGTTTAATTTCAATGTTAGTGCTTAAACAAATTTATATTATTTTGTGCGTTAGGAACTCATGTTGGCTTACACATTACAACCAAATGTTTTTTTTAAATGTACTATGTCCATGTTCCAGCTGCTGCAGATAACAGGTGCATTGAGTTTTCTAAATTCATCGGATCATTCATTATTCTCATGATCACGAAAATTATTGCATGCATATGGGACAAACAGTATTTAATATTATAAGTATCTTTCAATAGTACTAATAATGACATATTTCTGACACATGTAACCTTACTAAAATTAATGCGTTTTTGATATTTAATGCATTTACACATCTGCATCTGCAGGTAGCTGTACCTTTAAGCATAACTATGGAACATGATATTATTTAACCATATTTTGACGGCGTACTGTTCCTTCTGCAGATTGTATTTATCCAGGGCTAGGATTTGTACCTAATATTATTTTTTTTCATTAACTACAGTTGAAATGTGCCATATATTAAAGATAAGCATATTGGGAATAATTTAAAAGATATTTTATTTTCTATATTTGACAATGAATCCATTCATAGTACCAGTTTTACATATATGAGAACAACTCACATTTCCTTACACAATACATTTTATGCTTTTAGAACGTTCTTTTCAGATAATAGAAATCAGTTCCCTCAAGTTTAGCAAGCTGTGTTGACTTTATTGTTTAACGTTCTCCGGTTGTTTTGTTTTTCATGCATTTTCCTGTACTGTTTTTGCTTTCATTGTAGTCACTAACATTACCTCTAACGAAAAGGCTTGGGGTTTTGTAAGTTGTTAGGATGGTCAATCTTATTTTGTGCGTAGGCGATATTGAAATCTTATTTTTTCAAACAAGATGTCTCCTAGTTGTACGTCATCAAAATCCTCAAGTGTGTCTAGAAGACCTCTTAGAAGACATGCGCGGGAAATAGTATTATAATGTAGCACATATTTTAAAAGAATAGTTCAGGTATTCCTGTTCTTTTGTTTTAACATGTTTACAGAATATAATGCTAGTATAGACAATGAAATGTACAGGATTATTATCACGAGAGGGTCTGAGATTGCCGATAAATTCACAAACGTAGCGGAAAGCTCAGTTCCTCGAGTGATATTTATTACGTCCATTTCATGGATAAAATAAGAATTTAAATATAATTCCTCTAAACTTGATTTACAAAACTGTATTAATTGTATTTTTGTGTTTAACTTTTTCAAGCAATCTTGCTACAGAAAAATGCGATTGTGAGTAATGCTAATAGAGAAGAGCAAATATGCGGATTTAGAGCTATTTCATGAATATAATAAGATAAAAGTATATATATGAAATTCGCGCACAGAATATTAACATTTATTATACTTATGAATATCTATTCTATTCAGAAACCACGAGACTGAAATGAACAAAAGTGAAGTATTACAATCGCTACCGTTCGATTTTCTAATGCCAAAAAAAAAAAAAAAAAAACAAACAAACAAACAAACAAACAAACAAAAAAACCACAAAAAAACCAAAAAAAAAAAAACAAGATATACACTCTCTATTTTTCTTTGTATTCTGTGGTTTGGAATTCCTAATGATAAGATCAATTTGCACATTTGACGTATCACCAAAACGCTTTGAAGAACCTTCCATTTTGCATTATGATTGTCGATTGTCCATGTTTTTGTTGCTATCAATAGCTCCTATCCGCCTCTAGCAAAAGTGGTCTGTGATGCGTGTTCAGGAATTATATAGTGGAGGTATAGAGTTGGCTACACTGACCACAAGACAAATTCACGTCGCGTGATAAAGCGGATTTGATATTTTTTTTTTTTTTTCAATAATTTCACTCCGTAATCCGGCTGTGAATGGTCAAAACTCAAAATTTTGTTTCGTTTCATCGGTCGATTTTAAAATGACGTCAATTGAGTGAAATAGTCAAAGTATATGCGACTGGCGATGTTAGCGCATCTGATGGGGATGAAGACAGTAGTAATGTATAGGATAGGGGTGACTGGAAGAGACCGTGCGGGGTGAAGCGACGTTGTAGCGAACTGTGGCCAGTGCCTCCGACGTTCTTTTCAGTGTGGTATAACTGTAGCTACTTTATACAACTGATGCAATAAAAACTGAAAGAAAGATTGCATAAATAAAAGAATTACTTTCAACCTTTGCCAACTCTTATCACACACATTGCTGCTTTTAAAATAAAAAAAAAATATTCATTGGAAGCAAACTCAATGAGCAATCGTTATTGCTTTTAAAGAAATTTTAACTGTCATTATTGCGATTACATAAAGATATTAAAATAAGAGCAGACAATTTTTATATAAATATTAAATAAATAATTACAATAAATGGCAAAACTTCAGCATTTTACTAACAACGTTTTAACTTGTAACACATTTAAAAAGGCATTTTGCCCAAGTTCCAATCTCTGGCTATTACTTATTCAATTCTTGAAGCTATCTAAAATCAGGTGTTAAAAACTTACCTGGTCAACAACCGTTGTAGGCAAATCGTGGTTAGGCATGCCTGTCGGTTTCCACTTGCCTCCGGTGAAGCTTGGAGGAGGTGGTTGTTCTCTGACACCCCCATCATCCAGTAGTAAACTCCACGACTCTCCTTGAGGCACAGAAGAGGATGGCGCGGTAGCCGTTGTACTTGATCGGGCCCAAGAAGGCGATGATCCTGACGAGCCGGGTTTCCATTTACCTCCAGTGTGAGACCTTGGAGGATACAACTCGTCGCCGTCCTCGTCCTCATACTCGTATTCCGATTCGTCTTCGCACACGAACTCTTCTTCTTCATCTACGGGCTTGTCAACGATACTCTCTTCTAGTAGTTGTGGAGCAGATTCAGGGCCGTCCAGGAGTTCACTGCCGTTTTCAGGTTTGTTGCCGCTTCCGGCCAACACCGAGGCCTTACGTCGTGTGACCATTCCTGGACCTCGAGCAGACCCGGGAGATGCCACAGGCTTCTTTGCACTGCTCTGTAGTTCGAGCGAAGAGAAGAAATCATCGGCGCGCAGACCGGGTTCTGCTGCTGGAGAGTCCGTTGTGTCATTCTGTTGCACCGACGCTGCTGGATCGTGGCGGGATTTGTTTTCCACTACACTTCTGACACAGCCGGCTTTGCGGTGTTTCACGTAATTGTCCAGACCTAACGTAAACATTCAAATAATTGCAAGCAGTGAGGCTCCTTCACCTACAGCATTTCAGTGATCCATATGATGTATTATCGAATGCGCTAGAGCAGGGGTGGCGAACGCCGAGTCAAATTAAACGGTTGCAACACGCATTGCTTTATTTCTAAGTGGTGGACAGCAATCCAGAATCGTCTTAACGTAACATAACGTAACATCATCAATCTTTCTGCTCCTGCTTTGCGGAAATAGCATAACTCACTCGGCGCGGCCACCCCTGCGCTAGAGGATTGCAATGCAGCAGTATGGAACTGCCAAAATTAAAATATAATAATAATAATAATAATAATAATAATAACAATAACAACAACAACAATAATAATAATGTGGTTTGGTTAGAAAAATGATCACCTTAATACAATACAGGAAAGGACGGATGAATGGACGGAGGTCTGGGTGTGTGAATGAAAAGTTGGGTAGATCGATGGTCAGATGGTTGAATATACGTGTGAATAGACAGAAGAATGAACGCATAGAGAGATGAAAGGAAGGATAGGTGTTTGGACAGATGAATGAATGGTTGGACAGGTAAATGGATGGACAGATGGATGGGTGGATAGATGAAGAGATAAACAGATGGATAAATAAATGGATGACCAGAGAGTGGAAAGATGGGCGGGTTGGATAATAAGGTTGGATGGATGGACGCATGGACAAAGAATGGGTGAGTAGATGGATAGACGCAGGATAATTGAATGGATAGATCGATGGATGAAAAGATAGTTGGATGGATAAATGGACAGACGGATGGATAGACGGAGGAATAAATGAATGGACATATGGATGGGTGGAAGTTTTTTCGCTGGGCTGTTGGATGGATGGTTGAACGAATGGATGCAAGTTGGATGGAAAGATGGTTGGATGGATAAATGGACAGCTTGGTGGATAGATGAACGGATGGATTGACGGAGGGATGGATGGAATGAAAATAAATGAATGAATAGTGTTAAACGTCCGTTTTCGCTACAGAGACACCACAGGCGATGGACACTGATGCTACATGAAATGAAATGATTTATTGGGAAAGGATTTATTTTTAAGGAAGGAAACGTTCCAGGCCTAAATTTAGAGTACCTTCCCGCCATTTTCCAATAATAGGACTGGAAATCTTGGAAAAACCTCAGTCAGGGAGGACGGTCCTGGCGGTATTCGAACGCCAGACCTCCCGCTAACGAGTCTGCGCCATAACGACCTCGTCACCCGTGGCGGCAGGTTGGATGGATGAATGGACATATGGATGTATAGTCAGATTGCTGGAGGAATGGTTGAATGTATGGACAGAAAGAGGGATGGTTGGTCAGATGTATGGACGGAGGGATGGCTGGCTGGATAGATGGATATGCAGATGAGTGGACAAATGGATAGATGGATGAATGGATGGGCAAATAGAAGAATAGTTGGACAGATGGATAAATGACTGTGCAAATAGGTTGATAAATAGTTGAATGGACTGTTGGTTGTGCAAATGGCTGGACAAATGGTTGGATGGACAATTGCAAGGGTGAACAGATGGATGAATGGTTGCACAGATGGAAAGAGATTGTGCAGATGGATGGATAGATGGATTGTTGGACAATGGATAGATGAACAAATTGATATGTGAATGGAAAGATGGTTGGTTGGCTGGCTGGTTCGACAGATGGATATAATGGCTGTATAGATGAATGAACATATGGTTGGAGGGTTTTGGAAATCGATGGACAGATGGGTGAGTATTCGTTTTTATTATTTACTTAATGTGCTGGCTGTTTAATAACGTGTTTTCTTGACATCCATGATACTGGTATAATATTTACCTTGTATAGTTGTTCGGCACTTGAGACAAATATGGGTGTCATCTTCCTCATCCCCCTCCATTTCGTTATTCATCAACCTGAAAATAAAAAGTGAACATCGTTGAGTTGAAACGAAATCAATGTTAAAATAGTCAAATAAGAATTATACAGCAGTTGAAACCGTTGTTGTATCATTCTCTCACGTCAGTCAAGTATTCTCAGAGCCAGCTTATGCTTGTGCACATTTCTTGAAATACATGCCAGTATAGGGCCTTGGATAATTAGAGAGCATTTAATCGCTAAGCTTGAAATGAAACATAGTTATTTACGAAGCCAATGTCAAAGACTTCCTTGAGCTGAAAGGAAGACATGCTCATTATCTAAGCTACGACACTAACAGCTGAAGATTACTACAACAATATCACCGTCTGCTGATAGTTACTGTTTATAATGAGCTGAAAGTTGGGACTGCAACGTTCCCATGGGCGAAGTTAACTCTTCAAAGTATATTGTTAGTTAAGGAACGTTCTGTTCTCTTGGAGCCGGTTCTTGGCAACATAAATAACACCCTGAGTGGGTTTTGACATGTGAACCTCTCGGCAGGTTCCAAACCTTTCCAAAGTGACACACCTACGTTTACATGCAACTTCCAATGAGCTATTCGATTACACCAACGTTTATTAAAGACAAATGCGGTGTTAAATCTGCAATAAACGGTAACTAACTATTTGAAGTAAAGGATGCCAATATGGTTTAGTAAATTATCTACCTTCAGAATGTGGAATAAAAAGTTAATCTTCATAAACACAAGTATTCTTTCGGAAATTATGAGGCAGCCTGTTTTAATGGGTAGTGAGTAGTTGCTGTTCTTTCTATGCTTCTAGACTTTATAGAGACATATAATTCGTGAGAACCATCATCACAAATCGCCTATTTCCATTTGTACTTATTTGTTAATCACTTGCTAGTTCATTATGTCTTTGTCATTTTATATGTTTCGTAGCATCATAGATATTGCTTATTTTAATGTGGTGTTCCACACGACACGAGCTGAATTAGCTTCCTAAGTAACTAGAGGGAAAACGTGAAATATACCAACAGATTCTGCAATAACACATGCTCTTCCTAAAAGTGAAAGTGTCTATGTCCACTATTAGAGGGTGTTTATATAAAATACCAGAGTTGGAAATCATGGTCGAAAAGAGTGTATCATATGCCAATACAGGCCCAAATGATTTATTTTTCGAAATAAGGGGCCTACCATGGCTGGATTAAGTACAATAATACTTTAAGTAGAAGTTCTTAATTTGCCAATCTCATCGGTAAAGGACTAGTAGCAAGAAAAGATTTAATTATTACACCGGTCTAAAAATGTTTTTTTTCTTGCTTTTTTATTTTTACACCTAGATATATGTAATATGAATGCCCTAAATTCAAATATATTTTCAGTTTTACTCAAAACACATCGCATATAATGTAATAATATGCTTATATTTTATATGAAATGTTATTAAGTTTTCATACATATAGCTATTCAAATTGTTTATGTAATCTTCATTTTAACTTAAATATTAATGATTATATTTGGAAAAAAGAGCTATAGGTAAATAATTATGAATTTCAAAACTTTTCATTATTAAGGAGAAAAAAAACTTCATTTTTTTTTTAAGTTCTGATATGTCCTTCACTAGCGTCTCTTTTCAAACACCAACAGTAACCAACCATCATTTACACATCCCAATGGCCTTGATTGTGGTTTCCATTGTTTCAATGTCTTTATGAAACCGCTCACCTTGTTCTTCACTCATTGCACCACAGGGAAGTAATCAATATGACTGTTTAGAAAATGCATTTTAACATTAATTTTATATCCTAGATTTCTAAAATGTTGTAACATGTCCTTCACAATTTCTTTATAGTTCTTAGATTTCTTGTTACCAATAAAGTTTTCTGTCACTTTTTTGCATGCCAACCATGCTGACTTCTCTAACTCGGACATCGATTGAGGAAAGGCCTCATCCTGCATAAGCTCACGAATCTGGGGGAACACTGAAAATACCTGCTGCTATCTTAGCTTCAGTTTTCTGTGGGAACTTTGTAACAAAAAAGTTGAAACGATCACTATTCTTATTCCGACAATAACAAATACTTCCATCAGGCCTAACTTAATATAGAGCGGTGGAAGGACATTAGAACGTAGCATGCACTTTCTCAAGTTATACAGCACTCAATGACGCCTACTTTTCGCGGTAGCGTCAGTCGAATCTCAGAAGTTTCTTTGGTGTCCTAAAGTTTCAAAGTACGAGGGCTGTTCAATAAATAACGATTATTATTTTATTTGAGCACATATCTTTACTCTTCGTAATAAATTGAATTATATTTTTCAAAGTACATCTCATTGGATGCAATGCATCTGTCCCAGAGTTTTTGCCAATCTTCAAAGTCATGCAGGAAACCATTTTCTTTAGAGATCCTTCAGAAAAGCCTGGGAACCCTTCGCCACTGTTTCTTTTATTTGGGGAAAAGGAAAAAGCAACATAGAGCTAAATATGGACTATAGGGAGGATGACGGGTAAATGTCAAAATGGTTTTTGTGAGATATTCAGCAATGTCATTTGAAATGTGACCTTTTGCGTGCAGAGTTTTCAGAACACCTCTCAAGTATCGCCCAGTTGCAGGTGTGTATGCTGGCAAACCTTTCCTTGAATGTTTCAACATGAGATGGTAACTTTTCCAGCATAAGCCGTTTGCTCGCAGGATCGAAATGATGTTGTCAAGTTTCATCAGCAGTAATTACCTTAAAAAAACTCAGCATTTTCCTGTAACACCATCTTCAACTGCATGCAAACCTGCACGATCAATCTTGGAACTCACCGACACCAACTTTTCAGTTAGCATCGTTACCCACTGAAGTTTTCAGAATTTCTGGAATATTACTGGGCGACCCTCTTTCACAATGACAGCAGCGGTGTTAATGTTTTCTTCCGTTAGTGTACAAACTGGAGCACTGAGCCCATCTTCTTTTGAAATTTATTTCCTCCATTTTAAATCATCTTCGAGTTGTGCTATGCGAAGAACAAACTTTACATAGGCCTCCTGTTTAATTGCAAATGCCTCAGATGAAGATTTGTAGAGACGCAAGCTTGGCTGGTCGCGTGTCACCTCCATCTTCCTGTAGGCAGAACTGAACATGTCTCACTTTGCATACTCTCACAGGCGGGAACTTGAAGTCAACAAACATATTGTAAAGTTAAATTTTAAATTATCATACTTCTTTATTGAACAATTATTGTTTTTTTTTTTTTGGATACTAATTCAGCTTATCTAACAATACCAGCTTACTTATTACAGAGTACCTTAAAGATCGAATTTATCAAAGCAATTGCCGAAATGAAAGATACTAATCAGGGTATAATATTGCAGCAAACTGCCAGAGCTTGGACATGGTAAGCAGATAATTTTCAGCCTCTACTGTGAGGGTTAATGCCGTTTCCTAGAGCTACTTTATGTCACTTATGTTGATTTGTCAACGCAGTCCATGTTTTCAGAAACCGCGCTTTTGCTATTTTCTGCCATTTTTAAAAGCTGAACACACACAATTAACCTCCTAAGCTGAAATATGTTATGAATTACTCTATTTTGTTCCTATATTTCGTTCATTGGAGTTGCAAATGTTAAAATATTTTGCATTTTACAATTGGAATGTTTTTTTGCTATGCTCCTTAAAGACGTTATATGAAAACTTGAGAGCATTTACAACCTAGGCCTTCAAGGCAATCGTCTAGTTTCCCTGCACGCCAAGAAACCCATGAAACGTTATTTACAGGACAGCACAATTTAGTCCAACATCCTGGAGGAAAAAGAAGCGCTTGCTCGTCAACGAAGTGTATACCGCAATACGGCATTTCCTGCTAGCGGTAGTATAATGAAGGATCGTGCAGGAATGGCCGAGATTAACTTGGAATGAGACCCCCATGTCCCAAGTGACGATGATATATGGGGCAAGTACGGGGGGAGACGCGCCGTAGTCATAGAGTCTTGAGCGGTGAAATATCGCGAACAGGCACGCAACTTTATACGGACAGACTTCCCAAGTAGACAACTAGCACCGCGGGGCAAACTACTGCCAAGGGCTGCTTGGACGTGCAAAATGTGTGCGGGGATAATTTAGTGGTTTTCTTGCCCACAATATATATGTGTTTATGTGCGTTTACTGTTCATCCTGCACGCATGACCGGGCTGCTAGAGAGATGTGAGGCATTCCAGCAGCGGAAAACAAGTCCAGCAAAGCAAACGTTAAAGTTTTTATTAAGCTGTCTGCATCTGTGCTAGGAAGATTGCGTGATATGAGCGTTGCATTCGTTGAATTATAAAAGGCTTCTGAAATATGACCTGTGATAATGAATAACTATATTATTTTTGGACTTTTAGGGTATTTAATACTATTGGGGTGTAATTCTTTTAGTTCCTATATACAGATTGGGCCAAACGTCACAACCTATTGTGAAATTGAACAGAAATTGATGAATTTAGTTGCGATCTTCCCATCGATTTAAATTACGCCTCTGATAATTTCTTATGAAACAGTAGAGTGCACTGGTATTCAAACAAACAGTGTTCATTTGATATTGTGATGTTTCACGAGTGTGAAGGTGTTTACAAAGAAAAAGAGTTTTGCTTTAAAACTTATTACAAAGGTGACTACAATTTAATAATTGTGATATAAACATTTTAACACTATTCAGCAAACATGGAAGACAGTCTGCAATTTACGAAAAGGTTTTGCGGATATTGGATCAGTAGCGGACTGTTCCAGGTCAGGAAGGCCACCACCATCGTCTGCATTTGATAAGAGGTGATTTTTGAATGGTGTTTAACGCCAGGTTATAATACTGAGGCAGGCGGTGAACACTGGTAATACATGAAATGAAATAATATATTGGGAAAGGATTTTTTTTAAGGAAGGAAACATTCCAGGCCTAAGTTTTAGGATATCTCCCCGGCATTTGTCAGCTATGAGGACTGAGGAAAACCTGGAAAAAACCTCAGTCAGGGAGGACGGTCTTGGTGGGATTCGAACCCAAGACCTCCCGCTCACGAGTCCGTATCTTAACGACCTTGGCCACCCGTGGCAGTATAAGAAGTGTTGCCATCAAATGTTCAGTCACCTAGGAAAAGAGAACTGCCAACTATTATGATATAACGAAGTATATAACTATTATATATTATGATATAACGAAGTATATAACTATTATAAATCTCAACCTATCAACATAAAAAGATGGATGATTTTTTGTGGAAAAACTGAAATCATTATTCAATCAGCGCCGAGAAAGCTTAAAATATTTAAAGTATTAAATATCCTTTTTTCTGCTTTTGAATTTAAGCATATAAAAATTAACTTTATTAACTGCAAGACGGAAAAAATAATTTACTCATTTTAAGCCGAACACGGAACAAAAAAGAAAAAAATATCATACTGAACCTTAAAACAGCACGTCTGGCAAACTTAATCCCAGACCACTTTCTTTGATGCATTAAAACGAATGGGTGATAATTAAATTATCTAGCTTCAATAAACAGGAATACAGGAACCATAGCCTAGTGGTAGCTTTTGCAATTGCTAATCCAGATACCGTGGGTTCGGATCCCGGTCAGATCAGGCTGTTTTTTTCCGGAGTTTTTTATTACCCTCAGAAGGTGAATACTAGTTAGCCAAGGGGCCAAGGACTCCGAGTTCATTTGCTCCATCATTAATTTAATTTAATCCATTTCTTTTCATTTATCCCTACAGACTTAATGTCCAATCTACAGATGTCGCGAGAAGACCAATGCAGTCAAAGCGACAATAATAAACAAATAAATAAATGAAAACAAAATGTTCAGTTTGGAAACGTTAGTTAAAGATGTGTCATGTTTCGTGCTTTCTAACCTTGTAGTCTGTGGACCTTGCTAGCGATATAAAATGCATGTTCTCTTACAAGTGTGTGTAATGTATGAAAATGTCCTGTTGTTCTGATAGTTCTCGGACTGACCAAGAAAACACAAGGTTTAATATAAATGGTTTTTTTTTCCTTATTTTTTAACATAGTCACCTTGTAAATCAATACATTTATTCCAATGACTTTCTAACTTTTTAATATCCTCAGTAAAATAAGATGTTTCCAATTGCGAAAAATAAGCATCTCTCATCATAAGCTTCAATCTCATCATGTGATGCGAGTCTTTGTCCTTGAGAGTGAAGGTCATGCAGTTTTGCAGCAACAATTCCAGACGCATTGTTGTGTTGAAAGAGAACTTTCTTTGTTGCAAAGTATGGCCGTTTAGCCTGAAGAGCATCCTCTAGTTTAGTTGGTCCTGTAGTGAAGCGTAATACTCCCCGGTGATGGTTCTGCCCTTCTGAAGGTAGTCAACGAACACCACACCATAAGAATCCCAGAAAATCTCACGACTTTTCATGCAGATGTAACCGTTTTTGCTTTTTAGTGCACTTTCACTTTTTGCCACCCACCGTTTGGACTGCTCTGGCGTGTAGCGTTGGAATCTACTGGCATGAAACTCACTGGAATTGCGTTTAAACAAGTCTAAACACTCTTGCGAAATGTTCATTCAAATGCGTTTTGGTCCCTTGTTAACAAATGTGTCACCCATTGAACGGAAAGCTTCCTGATACCTAAAACTTCGCCTATAATGTAGTGGACCATGACTTTCGAGGTGTTTGTAAATGTCAGCCAACTCCCATCCCTTCAGTCGATCATTGAGTACAACATTGTGAATTTTTGTCACAATCTCGTCGGTTGTAGCAGTTTTGGGACGCTCTGAGGCTCATCATATTGAATGGATGTACGACCACGCTTAAATTCAGCATCCCTCTTTTTAATCGTCAAAAACGAAGGAAAAGGATTAATGCAGAATCTTAAATCATTCTTTATTTCTGTATTCAACCCCAACAAAAGTACTTTATCATAGCCCGCATTTCAGTTTCATCCATTTTATAGAAAAGTTAACACTAATTTGTTTACACGATCGTCACAAACAAGTGACTATACTTACAAGTCTGAAACTTTACAGCATGTCATTATAAGGACGGTACTAACAACTATCATAGTAATTGGCATCTCTGAGTCAGGGCAAGAACTTTTAGAAAACCCCTCGTATAAAACAAAATCGTAATGCATTTTACAATTTGCGAAGATGGTTCGAAGAAAAGGAAAATTATGGTTTCCAGGCAACCTGAATTGTTTTTATTATTATTTAAATTTGGTCAAATAAAATTAAGCCAGTTAGTACCAATGAAACAAATTTATTTGTGTAAAATTATAAGCAATTATTAATGTTACAGAAATACGTTCTATTTTCTAATTACTGATTAATCTGCTGATATACATTTTTGTACGACAACAATTCCCAAACTTTCGACTTTATTGTTGCTCCTTTTATAAAGTTCTGAGTTGAGCAAACTGCTTATTAATATACAAAGCGTTTAACAATCTTAATTTAGCCTAAAGCTGCTGAAGTTATGGCAAATAGAACTACCTTAGAATTGCCCTCCAAAAATTACTCAATAAAGATTAAAATATTGAAACTACACAAGTTTAAATTATTATAAATTTATTTTACATTTAAAGTACTAAACCTTAAATTAAACGAGTAAGCTGATAACACAGTAACACACTTCCCTATCTTTAAAGCCACGTTTTTATATTTCGCACAGTTTAAATTAACCAGACACTGAGATTTACTTTTTTGATGTTATTAGAAAAATGATGTAGTGACATAGCTCCATGCCGTACTAAAATATTATAAGCTTTTTTCACTAATAATTAATAAAGATATATTACGTTCTGGACAAATACAACCTTAATGTTTTTCATACTGTAATCTAATGTATTTACATATCTGAATTTGCATGTGGATTGTTTCCTGTGGCGTAATCACAAGCATAAAAAGTACGTCACGCAGGTGCTCGTAAACTAAGCGAATTCCTCAGCAAGTTGAATTTGTGGACGCTATTACAGAGCGCTAGAGCAGAGAAGTTAAATATTGAGTTTACAGAAACCAGGAGGAAGTAATGTGTGTCTACTACCAGGAGCCCACAACTCAAAACACTCACCTCTCGCCATTTCCCTTCTCTTGTAGAAGACGGGCCAAGCCAGTGTAATTAGTCGCCACGCATTTTTACTGAGCCTTTTATAATATGGCGATAGAGATTTCGCACAAATAATGTTTTACCTTCAGCCAATAACAGTCTAGGATTTAACAGCAGACAGTGTAATCTTCAGCCAATAGCAGTCTAGGATTAACAGCATACAAACGTACAGTTGTAGTACAGTTTATTAGTGTTGTTGTCGGGATATTGAGAAACGGTAATACAAATGTTTGCTACCGTTTTTGATACTCGCTGGGTATAAGACTGAGCGTGGCTGTAATAGATTAGTAGTTCATAGTTGCTATCTTCACGATAGTGCTTTTGTCAAAACAAAATTTATGCATCGTTATAAATTATGAGTTAATTTATACGTTTCTTTTTAAACTTTGAGAGAAAATTAAATGCTGGCAAGCTTTTTAAATTTCGGTTTTCAGGTAAACCCCCACTTCTAATAATCTAATTTTATTTATTTTTTCAGAAAATAATTTTATTTTTAATTTCAATGGCATATACTGAGTTTTGTTGAAAAAAATTGCGGCCGTTAGAGTGATTTTTAAAATTTGGACTTGAGATAAACATCCACTCCTAATTGTCTGATTTCGCTGATTTTAAGAGACCTAGCTTATTATTTTCCTTAAATAGTCTATATCCTGTTTCGGTGCAAAAAGCAAATATCGATTCCGATAGAACGGTTCTTAAATTTTGGGTTTCAGATAAACACCTACTTACAATAGTTTGATTTCTGATTTTTAGAAACTATTTTATTATTTTATTTCAATGGCATATGTTGAGAGTTCGTTGAGAAAAAGCCAAAATTACGACTGCTAGAACGATTATTAAATTTTTCCTTTAGGTTAACCCCCTAATTCAATGGTTCAATTTTGCTGGTTAACCAACTCGATGAATTGTTTATTAATTGATTGTTATATATATATCCTTTCGTTGAGAAAAAATAAAAATTGCGACCGGTAGAGTTATTTTTAATTATTGGGTTTTAGGTGAATCCCCACTGCTAATTATCTGCCTTTGCTGATTTTAAGAAACCATTGTTATTATTTTATTTAAATAATCTGTATCTAGTTGCGTTGCAATATATATTCATGGCGATAGAACGATTTTTAAATTTTGGTTCTCAGGTAGATCCCCACTTATAGTTTGATTTCGCTGATTTTCAGAAACTACTTTATTTATTTTATTTCAATGGCATATATCGACATTCGTTGAGAAAAAGATCAAAATTACGGCCACTAGTATAATTTTTAAAATTTTCCTTTAGGTTTAACCCCATTCGTAATGGTCCAATTTTGCTGGTTAAGGAACTCGATGAATTGTTTGTTAAGTGATTATTATACATCAACTAATGTTCAGAAAAAAACATTTTCGGTCGCTAGAGCGTTAACAAAACACATAAACGTTATATAAAGATATATTTAATGCCTAGTAAGTAGGATGAAGATTTGAAGAAACAATTCAAAAATCTTTTCATGGGTATAACCGTAATATTCCTTCGGAATTTCGCTAAGGGGGGGGGGGGGGCGTTGTATTACTTCTACATAATGTCGACATAATACTCTTCTTCTGCAGAGTCGGCCTTGGTGGTCTAGTGGTAACCATGGTAACCACTTGCCTCCAAACCCAAGAACGCGGGTTCGACCCTGGCCGTGATCTATGTATTTTTTCGGACGTAAACATCCTAAGTATGGCTTCCTTTGGAAGGGAAGTAAAGCCGTGGGTCACATGTCATAGATTTACGGACGTTCTTTCGACACCTATGCGTCATAATTAAATTAAATGAAATCGTTTTCATTTTCTATGACTCACTCTTAAATCTGTTCAATCCTCGTAACCCTGTTTTCTATACACACTTAAGTGTTAACGTTTCATTAAATTTTAACGTCTCTTTCTCTGTAATCCTAATAAGATATAGTGCCTTCTACTTTAGTTGATAATACCGCCACGGGTGGCCGAGGTCGTTAAGGCACGGACTCGTGAGCGGGAGGTCTGCGGTTCGAATCCCGCCAGGACCGCCCTCCCTGACTGGGTTTTTTCCAGGTTTTCCTCAGTCTTCATAACTGGCAAATGCCGGGGAAGTACCTAAACTTAGGCCTGGAACGCTTCCTTCCTTTAAAAAAAAATCATTTCCCAAATCATTTCATCTCATGTATCATCAGTGTCCACCGCCTGTGGTGCCTCAGTAGTGAAAACGGGCGTTAAACACTACTCAAAAAAAAAACTTTAGTTGATAATTACGTAGAAATAGAGGGAAAACAGTTATAAACGAAGAGTTACAAATCTATCAAACGATGCATAGGTTAAACTGTGCTTTAGGGAGTTAAAGAACTAGTCTTAAAACCTATAGGTTTTAAATGTAAGCAACATTTACACAATTACTTATTATCAGAATACAACTAAAATGGCGAAATATTATGTATTAAAACGATATCGTCTGAATGTTAGGCATCAGGTTCTATAAAATTCCAAAAGAGGGCAGGCTAAGCAACTGGGTGGATCCCAAAGCCGGCCTACACAGTAAGGAAAACTACCATAAAAAGCCTTCACTTCTTTCTGACAGTTAATTGAAAAATCATTACTACGCTTGTGCAAGGCATTATTATTGGTGATGGGCTATTACTTCTCAACCAACACACAAATGTTGCCTAGGTTCAGTCCTACAGGCTTAATGGACATTTCACTTCTGTTATTCAGACAGGAAAGTTTGAAATGAAAGTCTTAATGTAATGCTTTAATAATTGATTGAGCTTTCAGTTTCATAACATTCACTTTAAGATAAGATCAGAGGTCAACTTTTGAAGAAAAACATTCAAATTTTAGTTAAAATTTCATGTTCGTACTATAAATACTACTTATAGGTACCTAAATTTCTTAAAACAAATTTGTGAAACATTGAAAAGAATAAAAACCCACAACTGCCATTTGCATTACAGAAGTTGCATTTTACAAAATTGTTATAGATACTTGACAGTAAATTTAGACTTATTATATGGTTACCATCACTAGTTACTTTAAATTCAGTGTCACTTATTTCCAAACTATCATTATATACACTAAAACTATAAAAACTTTTCTTCTAGAGGTGTTTTTATCAATTTGTGACTCACCTAACCTAAGCTTATAAGTATTTTGAATGTTTACATTTTCCCCATTAATACTATCACTAATAATATTGTAAGTACACTCGTATGTACATTATATACAGGATTTGTTTTACCTTTTCCAGGACTTCCTTTAGCTTTTTGAATAAAGGGTTATCTGTTGGCATTTTGCAAGCTTTTCCAGCTGGTTTCAAAACAAAACTAATAGGAAACAGCAACAGAACGTTGAAAACAGTTGACAATCTGTGAGCGTCCATCAGTGTGAGCAATTCATAAATATCCCTGCAATTCATAAATATCCCTACCAGAGGATAAAATTACTAAGCTAGGGAATTTCAAAAAACAACTGAAATATTTTGAAGTAAGGAACTATAGCACAGAAAAGGGGCGTGCCACAATTTGACACATGGCTTTTAAATGCCATTTAGAAATTCTTTAGATGACATAAATACTATCTGATACATTATGAAGTAAACTATTAACAATATAAATATGAAAAAAAAAAAAAAAAAAAAAAAGCATTCGCTGTACCACTTTTCGTTAGTTAACTTTTGTGACATTATCGGTGTGAAGAAATTGTTTCAAAGAAGACGCAATTGTTTTCTTTTATGGAGTGTCAGAATGCCATGGCCGTACTGCCTTCCTCCTCTTGTTGCTGTCTATCAACACGAAATCTGCGCTATTAAAGCCGGATAATCGAGTGTCGGCCACAGTAGGGAGGGGGGGTGGTAGGGAGAAGATGTAAGGCGTTGGTGGGGAGAGAAGAGTGACCGATCGATGTCTGAGCACTCGTTATTCGGACGACACCCTCGTCTGTCCGTCCAGCTTCCATCTCGGCTGTCTTGGACTCATCAAGGAGGCAGCAAATCCGACTGCCGAGGAAGTTGCCTTCCACCGAAAAAAGACAGAGACAACGACGTGGGGTCTCCTTCACACCTGCCCGTGCGCTCGCACAGTCTGGCGGCCAATACAACAACTATCTTCAGCAGAACCAGGAGGAGCAAATTTGATTTCGTTTACATAAAGAAAGTATTTCTGGCGTACGGTTAAGAGCCGATACTCCATCCAGTAAAATATTCTGAATATTGACCTAGCCTCCCGCCAACAATGTATCTCCCGCGGTTGAGAAATATGCCGTACATTACGTAATAATGTACACGCTTATCTACAGAATGGTCCGAAAATTATACAATAAACTGGAAATTATTTTTCACAATAGCTATTACAGTTTTAGTTTTCCAATTTTGTTCTGCTCTATTAATTCGTCTCCAAATAAAGATGGTGAGAAGTTTGTTTCATTGCATACTATAAAATTTGTTTTGTTTTTATATATCTCAAATGTTTTTTGCTTTTTTGTTTGTTTGTTTTGATATTTACATTTCTAATTCTTTCCTTTTTTAATATTCCGGTAATTATGAGGGAAGAAAACAGATTCCAGCTGCCAAAGCTATTGAAATTACAGCTATCTTTAAAGAAGAAGATTTTACGAGCACATATACTGTATCCACTGTACAGTATTTATTGTACTGTCTGTCCAAAAATTTTTTTTAATTATACATTTTTATACTTTCTCAGCCCCTACTGCGTTTTTTACAATCAAAATTACGTTGGGACAATTTCCACAATCTTTCAGAATTCTAAACCACATGTATTAATAAATTTATACAAATGGAAAGAATAGTTATAATAATTCCTGTTTTGAACATTGCAGAATGTTTAATTGCCGACGGAAACTACAGATGACAACAAGAAATAAAAATAAAAACACTGTTAAGGCAGCTGGCGGAAAAGTTATCATTCGCGGCATTGTTGTAATTGATCTATTTAGCAAGAAAGGTCAAAAATTACTACAGCTGCTGGAGCGGTAAGGGCTACAGTACCGAGCGGCAGCGGAGAGAGCCGAAGGTACACAGTTGCACAGTTACACAGAATGGGAATGTGACCTTGATGCCTGTAACGTGACACGCGAGGGTTTATCACGTAGGCACCAAAAGTTTTGAGTTTCTCTTCCTAATGTTATTAGTTTCATGCAAACATGAGTACGGCGAGCTACACTATACATATGTATAATCATGGAGTGTTTTTGTAAACATCACATATTTGCCTTCTACGACAAATATCAACGCTTTCCCATTAGCCTTCCACAGTTTTAACTATTTACTTTAAGGAAAATTTCTACTAATATATAATTTCTGGATTTATTTTTGGATAATACTTATACCATAAATCACGGGGGAAGAAAACAAAAGTTCTAAAACAATGCTATCCAACAACTTAACAGGATACTTAATACAAAATAGGCTTCACAAATGCCTTGATTTAACAAATTTACCAAAGGAATTAATTAAATTGCTCAATTTATCAAAATAATGCCTTATGTACCAAGTTAATAAATAACAGAGTCACTGGCACAGTAAGTGAAATTGACCGCTGCTAAATAAAGAAGTTTTGAGGTATGGGTCCATTTCATGCCAAGCATTAAATAATATCTTGCCCTATCCCCAAGACAAAGGTGATCAGGAAGAGGAGATTATACCACGGTTATAAACACATGCACGTGTTCCAACCAATGGGCAGTTAATACCACTTTCGACAAAATGGCGTAAAATGGGCACTCGAACAGGAAACAAAAGAGAGGGAGAAAAAGGCAAGGGCAGACTAAGTAACCGGACAAAAGATCACACTATTATTCCTGCTATTGACCTCTATCTTATTATATCCATTTACCTCATGACATTAACTTCCCAAGTTTACTTTAAAACAAGCATTCACTACTATTGTTCAATTAACAAATATTTTGTCTTGTTCGTATTTATTGATAGATCATATTTACTATTACATTAATTAATGTATTTTAGCTTGTTATTATTATGAGTCATTAGTTGATCTGTGCAGATGAAAAATATAATATTAGTCTTTTTTTCCCCTTTCAAAATCACTTGAAAATTAATGAAATTTTTATAATTTTCAAAAGTAAGGGGGGAACAAATTTAGAAGTCTTGCATTATGATTATTATGATTATTATGATTATGATGATGATTATTATTAAATAATATTAATATTAATTTATATATTAATATTATAATTAATTAATTATTATAATATTAATTAAATGAAATACATAACTACACTGACAGATAAAGCTGTACCATGTGGGTATTTTAAAACATTTTTAAATGTTATTATATTTATGAACTGAGCCCTTGATATCTTTACATTCACTAAAATAGAGAGAAATAACAGAAAAAAATCTTGTGTATTTAGGAAGAAGAAGTGTATATATGTCAATAAAACAAAAACTGTTACTATTTAAAAACAATTACAATTTACTAAGCAAATACACACAACCAACAATAAACAATCGAAATGGAAGTTCCATCGATATCAGTGACTTTGAAATTTAATTGAATTTTAATTGTAGTAAAAACATGTAATCCAAACGTTTTCTGAAGGTTATTACAGAGCGGTCTTACATACAAACATAAATCTCAAACACATATTATATTAATATGTCACATTTGCTAGCTTCATACTTTTATTAAATATAAAACAAATGCTTTGTTGTAAATATGGTTTATAAACTGAATTAATTCTTTTTTATTATTTTGAAACGCTAGAGCACTTTTTAAATTTCGGTTTTCAGATACACCCCTACTCCTATTGGTCCAATTTCCCCGACTTTCAGAATCTATTTTTCTTATTTTATTTAAATGTTTTATAAGGACTTTTGTTGTGAAGAAACAAATATTGATGCCGCTAGAGCAATTTTTAAATTTTGGGTTTCAAGTAAATTCCCACACCTAATAATCTTATTTCGCTGATTTTCGGAGCCTACTGTTATTAATTAATTTTAATGGTTTATATAGAGTTTATTGAGAAAACGCAAAAATTGCGTGTGTTAGAATGGTCCAATTTTACTGGTTAATAAACTCGGTGAATCGATTATTAGTTGATGGTAATATGTGGAGTTGCGTTGAGAAAAAACAAAAATTGCGACCGCTAGGGCGTTAACAGTCTCACTCACCCTTCCCCCCAACACACACACACACACACACACACACATATGTATTTATTTATTTATTAGCATTTTCGGTGTCTAATACCTAGGATCGATGGAGATTTGAAGAACATTTTCAAAAATCTTTTAATGGATACAACCGCAATACATTCCTTGGGAATTCGCTAAAAGGCTTTCAGTCACCAGTGTACACACTGCTGAACAGTATCACATTCATTGCTGCCTAAACTGTTGCAACAAGTAACTTTGGAATGGAGAAATAAACACCAAGATATTGAATATAAAGAAAAATTTTTTGTATTACGTTTGGATATTTTCCCTTCAATATTTTTTTAGGAATATCGTCAATACATTTAATACACTTCTCTGAACTGTCTTTAGTAATGGCAACTAGTTATTGGGGCACTTGATATAATTTTGTTATTTAAGCCATATAAATTAAATATTTTTGGCTCAATGTGATTTATACCTTTAATTTTTACATTCTTCTTCTTCTTCTTCTTCTTCTTCTTCTTCTTCTTCTTCTCCTCCTCCTCCTCCTCCTTTCTCTCCCAGTTTTAGCAGAGGCAATTACTATGCTTTTAACAGATCGAAATCTAAATACCTCTTTCTATGTGCAATATGTCTAATGCAGTTCGTGTTTCATATGCTGAAACATCACCATCATCTCGCCTAAACGTCACTGCCTCTCAGTAGTCAGTTTTTAGACAAAGACAGCTGAATATCGATGAAATGGGAAATTGGCTAACCTTAACTTCTCATAATTAAGCCAAGGCCCGGGGGTAACTCATTCAAAAAATGGACAAGTTCAGTTCTGCTTAACCAACAAGGATAGCAGAAAGAAATTAATTGCTGCAATTTTCATTAGAGGAAGCTCCAGCAGTTGGCGCATTCCTCTACACAAAAAGGGAAGCCGTGATCCATCTGCCTGCCTCTCGAGAAGCTGTCAATGAAAACACCGGCAGCAGCCATTTGTACCTTCTAATCGATCTCTCGATCGATGACTGACTGATGACAAGTATGAAACTAACGTGCTGGCCAAGAGGCCTATAGTTGAAAACTTCTCGGCTTTTTGTTTTTTCCTTTATTCCCGCTTTCTCTCCTCTTATTTTCCTTTTTCCTTATCCTTTTCCTTGCTGTCTCCCGGGATGATGGATCCATTACTTTGCTGCCGGCCGTCAAGAGATCCGGCCGATAATTATAGAGGACCTTTATATATAACAAAAGGAATTAGTCGGCCGGGTCGTCTCCCATAATGACAGAAGTACAACCGAAAACTGCTCGAAAGGAAGGGCATGGGGGTGGGAGTGAAGCCTGGAAAAATGATGGAACGGGCGAAGAAAGGAACAAGCTTTGATCAGTGAGAAGATTTTAGCCCCAACTTATGGAAACCTGGATGATTCAAAACTTTTTTTGCAGTTCTGCACGCAAGGAACGCCTTTTTTTTTATCAGGATGTGACTGTTTTATAATAATAATAATAATAATAACAATAGATTCTATATCTTAAAAAAACAAACTATTACATATATAGGAAGAAATGCAATAAGTAAATAAGCCCTTGTATTATATGCAGTGTATGCAGAAAAGATCGTAAAATTTCATATACGAACTTTATCTCTAACACTGGTGACTTTATGCGTTAACAAGTGACGGAATCCTATTGCTAGCTTGTTAGAAGAAAGACAAGCGCATCTTTTGCCACATTTGGAGGTCTTACAAACATACGCGCACCGCGTATTTTCTGAGTTTGAAAACAGAGATTCTTGGCTATGCTCGAAATAGTACAGGGTAGTTCATATACAGGATGTTTTCGAGCTTATGATACAAACTTTCAGAGATGATGCAGAAGGGATCAATTTGAGACCAGCAGTCCTGGTCCGGAAACCGCGGAGTTGAAAGTTATATGTACGAAGAAATACATTGATGTCTTTACATTTACTTGCTAGCCCGAGCAACATGTTCACTTGCATCATGAGTGGTTGGGACAGGAAACTCCAAAGCAAATAGCGTGGTCACACATGGTGAGTCTGGATGTGAATGCCTGTGTTTGCCAGTTGCAGTTGAGCAATCTAGTTAAGTGGAGTATACGGTTGCGGAATATGCAGACATGCTTTTTAGTACAGACAAGCCATTGGGAACAGTATGGAAGCTGACAGTTATATCGGGCTAAGTACTCTTGTAGGAGACATTCGATCCATACCATGTTTCCACGACTCTTCCAACGGTTAAGGGAAACAACAAGTAGTACCACAATGAGGAGAACAACGCAGGGTACGGTCTACCGCCATGGAAGAGGACGTACTTGCTCTAATCCTTCAATCAGCAAGTGAAATGGGTATCGCTCACGGTGCTGTGTGGAAAGTAATATGTGAACAGCAGCATTGCCACAGCTTTGACTCTTGCTGATAGCAGGTCCTGTTTCGTGACCAGTTCGTTCATCTGATCTGACCCCACTTTATTTCTTCTTGTGGGGTTAAGTGAAAACTCTTGTGTGCGAGACACCAGTCAAGACTGAAGAGAATCTTCTGGCAAGACTTCTCGCTGTCTGTGACCTGAGACTGTTCCAACGGTTAAGGAAAACAGCAAGTAGTACCACAATACAACGATCGAGGAGGAGAATGACACAGTTTACGGACTACCGCCATGGAAGAAGAAGAGGTGCTTGCTCGTTCGAGCCTTCAATTAGCATTCAATCAGTTGCACGTGAAATGGGTGTCGCGCACAGTACTGTGTGGAAAGTAATACGGGAACAGCAGCATTGTCACTAAGTGAATGCTTTGACTCTTGCTGACAGCACGTCCTATTTCGTGACCAGCGTGTTCATCTGATCTCACCCCACTTTATTTCTTCTTGCGGAGTTATGTGAAACATTTTGTGTACGAGACACCAGTAAAGACTTCTGAAAGGACTTCTTGATGCCTGTGACATTGTTCAATGCTCTAATGCTTACTACAGAGCCTTCACTTGAACGTGTGGCCGACATGTCTACCCTGTTTCTAACTGGTTCTGATCTCCCCTACACTTCCCCATTTCTCTGCGAAGTCTTTGTACCACGAATTGAATGTTGTGAGACGTATTTTAGTGTTATAGTGTGTTAGTACTGTTATAATGTCAAAAGTGCCTATAGCTTCTTAGCACACAAAAATCTTCATGTGTGGTTCCTATGTGGTAACAAACTTTTGTAAAGAAGCGAGGTGGCGTTTATAGCCAGATTCTCTGCTGTTTGTGCTTCTCTCAGGTAAACGGTTAGTAATCTTGTGAACAGATTTAGGGAAACGGGATCTGTTCTTGATAAGAAGCCGAAAGTAAAACGCCGTATTCTTACAGAGGAAAAACTGTATGATATTGGAGAAAAGTCAGAACGAAGTCCAAAGAAAACTTTTGAGAAAGCTTCAGAATCATAATTTTCGTCTTGGAATGCTACTACACTTTTAAAATTAAAACCCTATAAGATAACTGTAGATCAGGATTTGCAACCACATTTGCAACCAAATGTGAGTAGAGTTAATTTCTGCAATTGGGTGTTGGATAATGTTAATGCTTTTTACGGACGAAGCATGGTTTTATTTACATGATCATGCAACGACACAAAGCAATAGATACTGGGGTTCAGAAAACTCAGTTCTTGTACACGAAATGCCACTATATGACAAAAAAAAAAAAATGATGTTTGGAGTGCTGTAGAAATCTATGCGCTTGAATTCAAGGGGCTATGAATTTCCGACTCCGCCGGCAAACAGCGTACTTTCCGGTGCAAAGCAAATAACCGTTAGGCGGTCACGCGTCCAAACAAAGGTTCTGTATTATTGTCATTTCCATTTCCATCGCCTTGGAATTATCTTGAATTGATAATTAATTTAATGGAATGTACTTATGACATTGTTAATATTTTAGAGGATTTTTTTAAAAATAGTAGTATTGTTTTTTAAATGCCGATTTTGTATTCTGTGACATACCATATGCATACATTACACGACCAAATCCTGGGGTATTATGGGGATTTGATATCGTATCAGTACCTTATGTTTCTTACAGCAAAAGGCACTAGCACTGCGAGGCGCTAATGACAGAGTGCCGGTTAACATCAAAATGTAAATACACATGTTATGATTATGTCGTTCAGGAACACGAAATGCTAAAGCCCCTCGAATTTGGAAATAAGCCACGTATCAAGGGGATCGAAAGAGAAGAAGAAGAAGAGAATATGTGGCTAGAAGCAAGCAATGGAGGTTGAAGTTGGGGAAATGGCAGAATTAAGTAAGTAATTAAGTAGACAAGGAAAGGGGAAGGCGATATTTAAAGACAATTTGTTCCGTATTCTCCCTTCGCAAGCACGATGACAAAGAAAAAGGATAGAAAAGAACGCCTTTCTTTTCTGTAGCGGATTAGAAGACCGCTCGATGAGAAAAAGTAAGAAACGAGGATTTAAGAAAATTAGTTGTGAAATATGGAGGCTTTGTGTGAAGTGTTAGAAGATGGTCAAGAACTATTTTTTAAAATTTCTTCCCTTCTGCGTATATCTATTTAGATCTTCATCATATCCGACAAAATAACATCAATACTCACCCTAGCGACGAGAGTATAACCTAACCTACATTTTATAACTGCAGCTCTGAAGTGAAAATAGCGGAAAATGGGGACATGATTAAATTTTTTTGATGATATATCGGTTACATTGGACGGACCGCCAAGGGTGGCCGAGATCGTTAAGGCGCGGACTCGTGAGCGGGAGGTATGGGGTTCGAATCCAACCAGGACCGTCCTCCCCACTGAGGTTTCTCCTGGTTTTTCTCAGTCCTCACAAATGGCAAATGCCCGAGAGGTACCCTAAACTTAGGCGTGGAACGTTTCCGTCCTTAAAAAAATCCTTTCCCAATTTATCATTTCATCTCATGTATTATCAGTGTTCACTGCTTGTGGTGCCTCTGTAGCACAAAAGAGCGTTCAACACTATTCATTCATACATTGGACGATTATTATCTTTCTAACCCCAAGTCAGGTTATCTGTTCTCGCATGCACCAATGCTTTCTTGTTAACAACTAGGCTCAGGGAACTTTTTGAAAACAGTGTAAAAAATAAATAAATAAAAAACTGTGGCAATGATACATGTTTAGCTCTGGAATTAAATTTCGCTGATGCAGACAATTGAACTTGCGAGGTAATGTTTATCACGCCAAATGTTTCAGTAGCATTTATGTTGGAGGGGCGTGTTTTTTACCTTATATTTG
The DNA here is from genome assembly GCA_030762175.1 of Metallyticus violacea. Classification (NCBI taxonomy): domain Eukaryota; kingdom Metazoa; phylum Arthropoda; class Insecta; order Mantodea; family Metallyticidae; genus Metallyticus; species Metallyticus violacea. The sequence continues at coordinate 58,831,262 of CM060841.1, read as the reverse complement.
TGTACTGTAGGGTGTATCGATAGTGAAATATGCGCCCGAATTAGAAATATTTATTTATGATTGTTATGTGCAAAAAAAAAAAAAATCGTAAAACTACAGTAGGAGTGAATCTCAACATCTCAATCGGGAAGGTCAACTTTCAAAGTTCAAACCCAAGGCGTTTTCTTTGACAAGGAGCGGTACTAAAAAATCAGAGAAGCTTGATGAAATAAGCTCTTGATTACAAACTTCTCCTTGAAAGTTTAGCCCAACAAGTTTGTGTATCTGTCGGCAGTGCGTATAAAGCCACTTAGCTGCTGCGACTTTATTCATACTAAATTACTGCTGTACCAGAAAAAAAAAACGTGCAAGTGGTGAAACGAAATATCTGGGAGGCAGTTTACAATATTTAGGAGGGTGAATTACGGCGAATGTCTCAAAATATTTTCAAAAGGGTTCAGGTATGTCTCATAGCGGAGGCCTCGGCAATGGCAAGACCGTTACGCAATAACGTTCCATCCGCAAAATTAGTTTCCAGTTGTGTATCGGAATAAGAACCCGAATATCATTATGTATTAAACGAGTAGGTGGATTATTCTCCACATTTTAGAAATGAGAAATCTCCTAGCCCATTCATTACTTTCTCAAATGATTCAATGACTTCGTCAAAGGAATGTAATTAAAATGCAGGTGAAGTTCAGAAACACCAGCCTTACTCACCTGATTCTACCCCTTCATACTACCACTTCTTAAATTTAAGAAATGCTTCAAGGGAAAACAACTTTATGTAAAGAATTATGAACGAGATTTTCAACACAAGAAAGACAACTTATCTTAGTTGTATAAAGAAGTTGGATCAAAGGAAGCATGAAATTCAGTGGGGTATATGTTGAGTAAATAAATTCTATAAGTAGATATAGCTTAACTTAAAAACTTAACAATTTGTATATTAACCTTAACCGTTTTCGGAATTTATTAATAATACAGAAATGAATTGCTCTACATTAATCTGAACAGCATTTTCTTTAAAATCGTTCCTTTCCGCAGTTATACACTTTTGTGAATGCGTGTAAAATATTTGAAAGCATTGCTGGACACCATTTTGTGAAACTGTTCTCAGCGCTATCGCCGCAATTGCAGCGACCTCTTCAGCACTTGCAAATTGTTCTATCTTCATATGAAATTTCGCGGAAAGAGGACGAAGTAAGGCAGTGAAGGATGCACAAAGTGAAGGATGCTGTCACTTTGTGTCATTCAATTAATTTTATGCCAAGATTGACCGATGTGGAAGACGAAATTACTGTTTTGTATCATTTTTCCGGACGTTTCCTCTTCACTGTTTCTCTGAAGCAATAAAGAATGTTTCCGTACATTTTATTAATTTGAATTTCTACTTATATGACTTAAGATTTTGGTACCGGCTAGCGCCAAGTTTCACCTTCAGTGATTCTGTTTTTTTAAAAAAAAATAGTATCCTGTTCAGTCAAGCTGATTAATTCTCAACAACAATCCTTAACGCTTCTTTATGCTTAGGAGTCAACCTTTTTGGAAGCAAATTTTGATATATATAACACATAATCAAACCGAAGTCTCAGAAAATAAAACTTCCATAAGGACCTTATCAAAGGCAAAGTTATGCTATAAATTGTTGTTGACGCTCGGGGTCTTGTCCACTACGAATTTATCCAAGGAAGTTGTACTGTAAACAAACGTTTCTTTCACATTGCATTCTGATCCGACAGAGCTGATCACCGGCATCTCGACATTGACTGTCACATTTCAATCTACAATAAATACACCAGCCCTCTTCTACCTTCAGAAGGGCTGTGTAAGTGGTATGGGTTGCCGCCAAGCAATACTCCAAATACAGCTACACTGTTGCGGATTGCTTGGGGCTTCTTGGTGTTGAAACGCAGGGTTCTGATCATCAGTGTTCACAGTATGTGATGCCACAGGAGTAAAATCATGCGTTAAAAGCGATTATAAAAAAAATAGCCTGTCCAATCGTCCCTTTTATAATAGAAAAATGAGATAAATACCAAACCTGAATTTGTATGTAATGAGCAAAAGTATTTACATTTTGTGCATTTCATGTTTTTGCAAAAATATCTTCAACCTAAGTTCGTTAACTTATTCGGTTACAGAACTGGTAGAGTTTCTCCAACTATGGAGACATTACACAATTTTACTGCAGAGAGCTTTCACGATTGACAGGCCATTAGCCCTCTATGCTAAGTACGTATAACGTCTCTTCTGTGAATGAACTGTGATTGGCAGACGGTTAGGCGTTGTTATTAAGAACGTTTTTGTTTTAAATGGGGATTTCTTGTTGCATTTATTCAGTTTTGTAGAGGTAGGTTTGTTCTTATTGGACCCAATAAGTAGCAGTTCCAGATCTTACTCTTATAGCAAAATAAGCCAGTGAGTTTAGCTACTTACTCGGCATTGGAGTTCCCCATAAGGCAGATAGAGGGCAGTAGCTTAGAATATTTTAATACACACGCCGAGGGTAGGCGGACTACATTGCGCTAGACCAGTGTTTTTAAAATGTGCTTCGCAACCCCCCTGGAGGTTTCGTAAATCTTGCATGCATTTCCCAAATTTTTTTCTTTAATCGCGGATTTTGAGCTATTTTATTATAAGAACAATTTACACCTGAAATATCGAACGGTGGCCACCGTGGATTATACATTTCGTTTTCAGTTCTATGAAACGAAACATATGTTTAGGTATTTAGTGACAAGGATTAGTTTCTTAGTCTGTTACAAGGAGAAGAGGTCGATTTATTAAACACGCACATGCGTGACAGGTGACGAGAGATAAAAAAAATAGAACACTTTCAATTTCTGTGGCTCCTGACTTTAAAGATCTGTGCCATTCAAAGGAAGCTATTTACTCATCTCATCATTTGAAATTCAGTGAGAAAGTTGATTTGTTTTGATTAAAATATTGAAACTATTCTGTAACTGTAAAAACATGGAATTCTATCGATACATAAAATATTTAAATAAGACTGTTGCTCTTGTAAAAATCATCATAAAAGTCATCATAAAATCGACCAATGAAATGAAACAACATTTTGAATGTTGATCAATCACAACCCTGCGTTATCGTAAAGTTTGATCAAATCTCTCATTTATCGCGACGTGCATTTGTCTTGGGATCAGTGTAGCCAACTCTATATTTCCACTATACGTATAATTTCCTGAACACGCATCACTGCGCACATTTCTATTTTTTTCAGTAATTGTACATTTAATTAACTTAATGCTTATTTATTCAAGCAATTGTTTTTGCGTGTCCAGCCAAACAGTCTGAAATTATTTTATAAATTATATAACAATATCTGTCTAAGCAACAATAAACTGTAATAAACACGTTCAGAATAGAAAAATGTTATCATTTTTCTCAGTTGGTATTAGAAAATCGAACAATAGCGATTGTAATAGTCGACTTTCGCCTATCAAGGTTTCTGAGTAGGTAGATATTGATAAGTAAATATAATATTTTATACAATTGTCAATAATCCGCGCGTGACCCTTGTTTGGCCCTTCTCTTTTGGCATTACTAACAATCGACATTCCTCTGATGCTAGATGGCTTGAAAAGGTTAAGTATACATAATACAAATGTACAATTTTTACAATATTGTAAGTCAAGTTTACAGGAATTATATTTAAATTCTTATTTTATTCGTGAAACAGTCCTGATAAATATCACTCAAGGATCTGAGCTTTACAGAATTTATCGGCAATCTCAGACTTTCTTGTGATATTACTACTAACGTATTACTGCATCACTAGCGTATCTATTAAATTTCGGGTTTAATGTTTCAAATGTAAAATTAATGTATAACTATTTGAACTTATGTAGGTTCAATATTTAAGCATTGTTGTCTCATTATTAGAGGGAAATCCTAACATAGGAGGTCTATCTTACGTAACTGCAGCAACTTTGGGCTAAACTAAGTTTGTCAAAACACATTGTATATTAAAAAGGGCTTCCCTCAGCTCATTTCATTATGAAGAGAGTTCGCGAGTTCAAACTTTCGGAACTACTGATGAAGGCATGATAATGATGCAACATCGGTGGGGAAAACCTACCAGGCACAGCTTCATCCGCCACAATTCCCAATTACAGCCGTTGGGATCGAACCCAGTTTACCTCGGTAGGAGGCGCTACCTTAAGATCTAAACGTTTAACTCCAGTTCAACAGACATATTTCTGGAGAAGTTGCACAGAATAAGGCACAAGTTAGAGCAACGGTTTATGCATTTCCTTTCTTTGGAAACATTTCATGATCTACCTCTTTGTGATAGGTCTATGAAAGATCCCATGTGCTTAAGTCGAATGTAGGACATTATAAGTTTTGTGGTGATTGTGAATTGTTGTCGCGTTTTCAACAACGTTGCAACATATTTACGTCGGTCCTGGTGGTGTTGTGGTAACCATACTTCCTTTCTAAACCCAAGATCGCGGGTTCAAACCTGGCCAGGATCGATGGATTTTATTTCGGGACGTAAAAATCCTAAGTATGCCTTCCTTCGGAAGGGAAGTAAAGCTGTGGGTCCCATGTCGTAGATTTACGGCAGGGAAAAAGAATCTCAAGCCTGAAAGAAGAGGCCTCTGAGCAAAATTTGTCGGCCGTTTCACGCCCAAGTTTGAATATGGGACGCTGTTACCTGAGATGTTAAAGAGCGTTCGTAAATAAACAGCAACATATTTACGCGAGGGGAAAGAAAACGGAGTTATATTGTGCTAAAGAAGATGAAATTAGTTGATAAGTAAATGTGGTAAATTTTTAGTTAAATTGCTTTCAAATATGTTGCGAGCGAAAAATCCAAAATTTTAATAGCTTATCAAAAATGTTTTCAAGATTTAATGCTGTAAAAATCTCTAAAATCTCATGCTAATCATATGACAGTACGGCACTGAACAACAGTTAACTGATTTATCGTGTTGTGTAGTTTAGTCTAGAATAAGCTATCCAACTGAATGTGTGGTCTATTGGAAGATCATAGGTTTCTTGTAGGCCATATCATACCATGTGTCAAAGAGACATACTCCACCTCTTCCATACCTTATTGCATCATATCATTTCGAATGAAAGTCAGTGGCGTACTAGTCCTTTAGAAAGTTGATATTTGAATAGATAGACCGTTTCTGAAATTGCTTTGTCTAGACCTCTCTACAGTGATTGAAATTATTGCGATGTAGTTCATCAACACTCTGTATTCACTCTATATACAGAATGCGGAAAAATATTGTGTAGATAATTGTAGAATAGAAAGGCAGTACCAAATTAGGCATTTTGAGGATAGGAACATGAGGTCACTGAAGCTTTTTTACTGCGCTACATGCATCAATATTAAATCTGTCATGTTAGAGACTCAGATTGTAAACTTTGTTTGTGGCGTGTCATATGTAAACAAAACGCACTCTTGTACAGTACTAGTCACTGTCGCTAGGTGTGTCAGATGTGCAATGCAGCATTTGGGTGTTACGATAACATCGAACGCTCGTCTTGAAATTAGGCGAAACTTGTGGTTCCAACATGACAGCGCCCCTGAACATTTTTCGCTTGCAGCTCGAAATCACCTGAACAGAACATTTGGTAACAGATGGATCGAGCACGGTGGACTAACGCGGTGACCTCCAAGGTCGCCTAACTTGACACCACTGGACTTTTTCCTCTGGGATACCATGAAAATCGCAGTTTATGAAACACAGTTCAGAATGCACAAGACTTAGTAGGTCGCATTATGGCGGCAGCATAAGTGCTTCCGAATGCACCTGGTGTATTTTAGAGAACGAGCCGCTATGTTATTTGTCAGCATTGCTGACAAATATTAATTAAACAATATGAATGTAAATTTTTTTTTATATGTTTGACATTTCTGCGTTGCAGTACATTAAGAATGATTATCAACTTTTTAGGACATGTTGTAACATAAATTACAGTATGCAGAAACATTTGACTTTCAACATTCAGTATTTTAAACATTACATTAAGTAAGCGCATGTAATCTTAATTTCTCAATGTGTACCAGTATTCATTTGTTGAGAGAGTATTTGCATACTTGTCATGTGAGTCAATTATGTTCACGCAAGCCCCTACGTGCGACCCTATGTTTCTAACTTCAAAATGGTTAGTTTAGTGCTGTCTTTCTACTCTACAATGTTCTACACATTGTTTCCCCGCATTGTATATCTTAATATTCCTTAATTATTATCTTGTTGAATTCTCCAAACCATTAATTAGATTATTCTTTAATATAAATTACAGAGGGTTTTGGCATCTGTTTACCACAGCTTTGTTCAATTGCAATTTTGTTATAACAGCCTTATTAAATATATAAGAAATAAGTAAATATACAAAACACTATAACTAGTAGTATATAACTGCAATATATACAATTAACACGATATTTCGGGTAGCGAAGCATCCTTCTTCAAAATGTACAGATTACTTCTTGAATACCTGTCAAAAAAGTCAATATAGCTGCCCCGGAAGTTTGATTAGTCACGCAAGGATTAAATATAAAAATTAAGTACAGTTTTTAATGTGGAAGAGCTTTAAAAGAAAAGAAGTGATGACTTGAGGACAATTTTCTTTCGTTAGCACAATTTCTTAAGGTTAGAATTTCTAAAGATGTACCAGTGATCATGCGGTGCATGTTAATCTGAATCCAAAATCTCTCGGGTGATTCCTAAACGACAATTTAAGAAAAATCAATCAGAAGAATGGAATGATTCGCGTCTCCTCTTGTTCTAGAGCACTCTGTGAAGAAACTGCCTGGCGCGCGTTAAGTGGAATCAAAAGAGCGACAAGAAAGAAAACCCTTAACAGTAAAGGGATCGATGCAAATGCGGGAAGTCGCGGTGTATTCTTCTAGAAGGGAGTAAATAGCTAAGGAAGAATTACTTGAGCCTGAGATCCTTTGCTGAAAGGAGCTGAGAAGTGCTGCATCAAGGAGAAATGTTTGTGAAAGCAGAGCGGCCACAGCTTGGTATTGTTCAACAAGCAGACCTTCCGAAGTACGGAGCTGCAGGACAAAGCTTCGTAAAGCAGCGTTCTGTTTAAAGACAATCTTTATTTTCCCCCATCTCCTGGGTTCATCTCGCTGTGGTGGGTGTATCTGGTGTTTCTACTTGTCGATTTTTCTCCCTCGGCAGGCAGGGAGGCAAGGTGAAGGAGGGTAGAGAAGGGTGTCATCTCAGTAGTCGCATACCACCGGACGCTACCGCCGTGCAGGGGAAGAGAAGGCGACGCCTGTCTAATCGATGCGGTGTCTGCGCCGTTTTGCCTTACCACTCGGCACCCATTACGCACCTTAATAGCTTTCCTGTAGGCCCCGGCCAGAGCAGGTCCTGTAACCCACCCACACGTGCCAGAAGAAGGATGAATTATTTCTTTACATGAGGCTGAGAAGGGTGCGGTGCCCAGAGGGTATGTGTTCGAGAAGGGAGAGGGGAGAACCCTCGTCATAATCCTGGACAAAGTGTAATAAAGATTTCTTCTTAAAAACATTAAAGCGGGAGCCGGAATAATACATGCCCACTCAGGCGATACCTCTACTTCGAACAGAACAGGTTTCTGTGTTGAGCATAGTTCTGGAGAATTCTGGGCACGATTTCAAAAGTTCGCCTCTTCTTAAAAACTTAAAGTGGTAGGTAGAAATTGCTAAGTTTATTTCGTTGGTCGGTATTTATGCTGTAGCTTTTGAAATTTAACCAAAAACCTCTATGTAGAGTTCTAAAAATATTCTGGTTGCCAGAGAGGAAGATATTTGTGTTTGAATGTGCTTTGCAGAAAGGTATGTCTGATGATATAAAGTAGGAAGTCTTCCGACTTATCACAGCAGCTTTCGCTGTTTCTAGGGATGGTATGGTGCTTCCAAAATGTTGATCGCCTGTGTCTTTTCCCAAACTTCATGAGCCGGAATACAAGCAGTGCTTAAAAGTGGATCATTCTAATTGATGAAGCATAATCACTCAAAACCGAGTCAATGATGATACTCTCTTGCTTTGCAGGCAAACGTTATTAGTATAACTTTAACCAGCTTTAATTTTGATACCAATTACTCACCATTTTGATGTTGAAAAAGCATCTTTACCTACTTAGCTAATGCAGATATGAAGTGACACACAAAGCACAACCATTCGCTGACAAAATCTCCCTCAAAAACTTACATGCACATGTTTATATACAGCGGCGCTGTCACTGTATATGACAATCCATCTATTACCTTACATATTAGTATGTTTTAAGCGTATGTTCATACTGTCAATATTCAAATATAATATGAAATGCTGAGAAACACATTTCTCATAAAAGTGACCAACGCTCTGAGCTCTGTACCCTTTAGATGTTCCTAGGCGAGAAATACGACAAGATGGAAACTAAAAGGTTTTTTTTTTTTTTTTTTTTTTTTTTTTTACCATTAGAAATGAACTATTTGAACAATCTAAAGGAAGCAGAGTTGAATTAAGGGATATAATACAGTTGTTTATTTTCACCCTGCCCTCTAGTTGCCTATTTGGGAACGAATTACGGGCCTAGCGCGGAACATAAACGCATTTACCATCATAGCATATGTAAGTTGTAACATTAAAACACTATAGAAGGATAGTTGCCTCAAATAATACTTTTCTGCTTCATGGCCCAACAGCTGCTGCCGCCGAAAATTTATCGCCACATGGTAGTCGAGTACTGTAGTCTATGACATCTCAAAAGAAGAAGAAGGGGAAAAAAAAAAAAAGGCTAGCGACAGTCATCTGCTTTATAGATAACCCGAGTTTCTTTAAAGACAATTTACTGACACTTTAACTTGCCTCTCGGTTGCTCGACACAAACGAGGTCCTGTCTCAGATATATCAGCGCTCTTTCCATTTTTTCCAAGGCTCAAATTAACTCCAGGATGTATAAACCTCAATATTATTTATGTTATAACGTATGATCTCGTTAAAATTTTTCATTTTTATTCTCTTAGTTCCCAGTGCGCCATCTGTGACTGCATACCTTATTTAGTCTTCTGGTTATTGAAAGATCTAGAAAACCTTTTAACTTCAAAAAGCTTTCCCAGAACACGAGTGGGTTTTTAAAGAAGTAATTTATTTAAGTTTTTATCTGTGCACCAATGTTGCTTTAGTATGAAATGATATATGTTATAGACAGGTCAATCCGGTCTGATGTGTTGTCTGTTCCCATCACGTGATTTCTTCATGCCGGCCATGGCGAACATTATTCACACACACACACACATACACACACACACACACACACACACACATACTTTCACCCCGGCTCCAAGAGGTACAAGGTGACAAACAACATAGTATTCATAGCACTGTGTTACATTGAAATTTGCACCTGACCAAAAATACATTACTCTGGTGTATTTTTATGTTGTAGTGACGAAACTGAAATATCACCTAAACTTTCAGAAATAATCGCAGATTTATGCTTATATGAGGATGGTTTCCTGCGGTGCGGCAGACCATATATTACGCACATGTTGCACAGGGTCCAACCAAGCGTTTATCTTGTTTAGGAAATGTATTAGTGAAAAAATACGAGTGGGAAATCCGTGGAGATCTTAAAGTATCAGACCTATTTCCAGAAATGTAGAGCGAATTCATCAAATTTTGCTATTTTTTGTATGAGTGGGCCATAGAACTAAAGAAAAACATTTTGAAGTTAAAGAGTTTTCGCCCCCGGGTCAGAGTGTTACGTAAAACAGATATACTTTTGCTGCCATCGTTTCAAATACCTGAGAAACAAAACGGTATATGTAGTTTTTTACCCCCGAAAAAAATCGACCCTGGCCGGGATTGAACCGTTATTTTGGGTTTACGATGCAAATATAGTAGCCACTAGACCACTAGGCTGACTCTGGGGGAATGTAATAGTTGAAAACTACAAAGCGATATTTGAAGATATGTTAATGGCATGCACAACTTAGAGGTTAATGTGTAACTGAAACTACATTTCTTGTAGTTCCACTTGGAACTTTCCCCCTCTGTGAGTGCCAATAGCGATGGGCTTGGAACGTTTTCATCAGGACATTGCTGGCATTTGTTGATTTGGTTTATTTATGGACGCCCTTTAACATCTCAGGTCATCAGCGTCCCATTCAATTCAGAGCGTGAAACGGCCGATAAATTTTGCTCAGAGGTCTTTTCTTTCAAGCTTGAGGTTCTTTTTCGTGCCGTAAATGTGCGACAAGGGACCCACAGCTTTACTTCCCTCCCGAAGGAAGCCATACTTAGGATTTTTACGCCCCGAAAAAAAATCCATCGATCCTGGCCGGGTTTGAATCCGCGATCTTGGGTTTATGAGGCAAGATGGTTACCACTACACCACCAGGACCAATTGCTGGCATTGAAAAAGCTACAGAGAAAAATGGCATCAAGCATGTTACTTGACTACTATTAATAACTAATTAAAATAAGTATTATGCTTTTTTACAAACGGAAATCTTACAGAAAAATTATTTTGAAATTCTGAGTAAAATCAAGCATTTTCCCCATTTTTGTATTATAATCGAAATAGTTATAGCTGTGGGTAATTTTAGATTCTTGACACATATTTTATGCCAACTAATTTTTGTGAGGTAGAATTTCAAACATAGCTAAGGAAATGTTTAAAATATTCATTATTTGAATGTTTTTATAACACATTTAAAACCTTATTTTCCAAAAAAATTGCGTGCTTTTGGATTTCAAATTTGAATTCAGCACGTGCCAATTATATAAAAGCAGCTACATTCATTCAAGTGCAAAACAAAAAGCTAAGATTTATTATTCAGTGTAGACTAATCAAGTTGCTACCAATTTGAGACCTTGTGCACACGTAAAGTAATGAAAACTGTTGCAGAGTTCAAGTATGGTACAACTTTCGGCGTACAGTTAGTTGCCTTGCAGTGTCAGGGCACGCTGAACTTCATTAATTCACTTCGCAAACTATTAAAACGCAGCACAATTTTTTATTCAGCCTAAATTATTATAAGACGTTTCGGTTAACTTTAAACAATTCGGAATTAGGGAATTGGAAATAACTGACGAGCTTGATGTAAGCATTTTCAAAAAAAGTACTTTATCTAATGCATACATTTAATTTATTCGATAAATAATTTTTTTTTCAAAACAAAGCAATGACTGAACGAAAATAATGGTTTAATAAGCATGGAAATACTTTCAGAAAATAAACTCAGAAGTACATTTTGGTTACTTGTAGTTACTCAGCATCGGCACCTTACCTTCTGAACAAGTTTTATGAATAGTTATGGACTGCACTGGGTTGGATTGGATTATTAGGGCCGGGGTAGGATATTTCGGTACTTCAGACTTGCTCAAGCCTAGCTGTTTGTGACTACGCTGTCAGAAGGGCACCTCCGGCAGGAAGGGATGAGGTGAGGGAAACACCAGGCAGTCAGCAGCATTCACTGGGCCATGAGACAAGAACGAAGACGGGTTTATTAACATCGTTTCCAGAAAGAACAAACACTCCAACGTCGACAGAGTCCTATTCCGTCCAAGGATTGCGAGCGAGTCACTCAGAGGGGCCTCTTCCATATCGGATGCAGAAGCAGAGACCTTTATAAAGTGCAAACTACCCTCACATCGCCCTGGTATTTTTAACCCTGTATCAGAAACTACGGGAAGAAATGGAAGAGCGGAAATTTCATGGAAAAGACAGATTCATTTCAGCGTTCGTTTAAATCTGGGTAGTCCAAAAGAAGGTCCGCGGGCCGCATGTGGCCCCCATAACAACTGTATGATCCAAAAAATGTAAAGAAATACAAAAAATCTTATAAAATGATGACTAACTTATTAATTATTAATAGGCATTTCTGCAGTATAAAACTACTTCTTCATATAGGGATACTGCAGATAACAGTTTTCCTCAACAATCACCTGCAACAATATTTGTTCAAACAAATGTTACTATAAGGCTCAGTGCAATTCTTCATTAGAATTAACCATAAAAGACATGGAGATCCTGTCTTTCAAAATAGGGAGGAGAACATTTTAATCTTGTTGATTAAAATTCTTCAGAATTCTTTCCAATGAACGTTTTCCAATATGTGCCACTTTGGGCGGAAAATTGCATCAATATTTGAAGAGGACTAGTGTTTAACGCCCTTTTTAACAACTGAGGCACCACAGGCGGTGACACTGATGATACATGAAATGAAATTATATATTGGGAAAGGATTGTTTTTTAAGGAAGGAAGCGTTTCAGGCCTAAGTTTAGGGTACCTCCCCGTCATTTACCATTTACGAGGACCGTGGAAAAGCTGGAAAAAAACCCAGTCAGGGAGGACGGTCCTGACGGGATTTGAATCCCAGATCTCCCGCTCACGAGTACGCGCCTTAACGATCTCGGCCACCCGTGGCGATACATCAATGTTTGGAAGCACCTACTTTGTGAAAGTACTTACATTCTCCACCATGAAGTTTGTTAAGAATTGGTACAGAAGCTGTCTCATAGACTGTTCTGAATATTTTCCGTCTCTTGCAATAACAAAAATCGATGTAGACATCCCGGCTCGGCTGTCCTTTGTCACCTTAAATGCCTACTACTTCAAGTGCGCTACTATTCAAGCACTGCTAAAAACGGTTAATTAGTTAAGATGCGGCCCGCCATCTAATAATAAATACTTTTATGGCCTCAGTTAAAAGTAATTGGACACCACTGGTCTAAATGAACAGGGAAAAACCTAAACCCAGGAAGCTAGGCCCCAAGGAATTTGGACCCAGAACCTTCCGAATGCGAGTCCATCTCTCTACGTAATTTTCGTCAAACTTAGCTGTCCTTTTGACAACGAATGTTCTCTAACTTATCTGCTTGATGTCTTACTCGCTGTTGTATTTTATCTGCCTTCAGTTATCTAATATGTTGTCACTTTCCATTTTTCTTGATTTTTAGCTTTGGGAAGGGGTGAAAAAAACTATTAAAATCTTGAATCAACTCAGTTATGCTTTAACTACATGGATATTTTGGATGAGTTTTGCATTATGCCTATTCAGTCATCAGCTGTGTAAATTCTACTTGCGTTTACTTAGCTCTATTTGAGTCAAATCACATTCACATGTATATACCTATTGTTATTTGTGTTTAAAGTCATGTTATCTGTCTGCTTTCCTGAACAACACGGGACCACAAACTTGTGTGCTTATGAAACTCAGTATGCCAGTAACATGTAGAAAAGGCTGGACACTTGTATTTGAATATGGAATGATAGAGCTGAGTCAGTCAATTACGATAAGTGCCGTTAAAAAGTTGTGAAGTGCACATAAAAATAGTGCAACGAAAATAGATTGAACTCACAGGATATTTCGGATAGCTAAGTACCCTTCTTCACAGTATACAGATATCTGTATACCAAACTCTCTAGACGTGATCTGTGCGCTGTGGACAAGGATACTTAGCTATCCGAAATATCGTGCGAATTGTGTCTATTACAGTTTTTACGTTTACTTCACAACTTTTAATGAACCTTATATATGTACATAATATATTACTAGTTTTATATATTTAATTATTTACTATATATATGACGTTTACAAAAATTATAATTTTAGAGGACGTTACTTTTTATTATCATGATTTAATTAAATTTTTAATTTTATATATATACATAAATATACACATACTTTGAAAAACTGACAATATCGTGCGAATTGTGTCTATTACAGTTTTTACGTTTACTTCACAACTTTTAATGAACCTTACATATGTATATAATATATTACTAGTTTTCTATATTTAATTATTTACTATATATATGACGTTTACAAAAATTATAATTTTAGAGGACGTTACTTTTTATTATCATGATTTAATTAAATTTTTAATTTTATATATATACATAAATATACACATACTTTGAAAAAACCGTCTATTTAGGCAATCTACACTATTAGACAAACTATAACTTTCAGCATTTAAAAAAGACTGACAATTAAAACACTAAAAACGCAAACTATAACACGACATTTCGAGCACTGGCTCTTGATCACAACAAAATACGAAGAGAACTAAAGTGGGTGGTGCCCATACCAACTGGCCTAAAAAGTTTTTTGTGAGTGGGCTAACAGTGCTGCAAATTTGACAGACTTGAAGAAGATACCAAAAAGGGGTTTTAAGGCGCGGTGGAGTGCGCGCTTTATGCAGCACTATAACTGCTATGTATTTGTCTCTAAGTGAAATTGTTAGGCAGGAGATAGGTAATGTGCATCTACGAGAATTAATGGAAACAGTCATCAAAAGAGGATTGGTGTGAAACGGAATGTTGGGCTACCGGGAGAGGGGACCTAGTTTTAATTAACGGTATATGGTTATTCATTATATACATGTATATGTATATATTATATATAATGTTATGTGACTTACGACTTCAATTTGCAAATAGTTACGATGTTCTGTTACTTATAATGGGTTTCCATACTTGGTCACCGTTGCTAACTCTTGAACAGAAAACATGTCACTGTTTTAGCATGCCTCGTGTAGAAACAAAACTTGTCCTTTGTAGATAAGCACTATAAAACTTGGCAAGTGTAAGTAATGGAAACCGTATGTTGTTAGGGCTTGTATCACTAGAAAAAGATAAAGTGAAATATTCACTTAGTTGTATTTAACTGGAATGAAAACAATGTGTATAAAATGTTTATGTTTGCCATTACTTGAGTTATGTTCTACATTGACTGATCAAGGCCCTAAATAGAATGCATTATAACCTGCATTGCTTTTATCGCGTGTAGTACAGCCAGAACAAATGAAGTGTGATATATATCCCAGAACTACTTGCGATTAACAATGTTGCAGACAAACGGCAAAAGTTCTGGCGTGGCGGTCGTTTCCAAACCAATTTTTTCCTCAGTATATACAGGAAAGGTAAAGGGAATTTTTATTTTCCTATTGCTGGAGTTAGTATGAACCTTTAAAGTACACTTTTTCACAATTATGCATTTTCTTGTGGCAGCAGAATTAGTAAATTATTAGTAAAAGGTTGTGACGTCATATAATAAAAAGATGGAGGAATGATTGTTCTTTAATTACGTCTCCTCCTTGGTAATAACGTATTTTTTGAAAACACGTAATTAAATAATATATTTTCCACAATATTAGTCTGATATTTTTCTAAAAAATGACCATTTAATTACTTTTATATGTATCTGTCAATATTCAAGCGTAACATACCACTTTGAGATGATAGCCAGATATTTTTTATTATATGGACACTTTGCAGATCGAGAATAATCAAAATCAAACTTTCCGATAATGCGCGATTATTTATTTCATCAATCCATTTGATTATTTATGTTCACATATTGTTTGTCAATCACATTTTCATTACAAGCAAATATTTTTAAAATGTGAAAAGAGACCAAACTAATTAATTTTAAAGAGAATGAATTAGAAAAATAAATTATATTCATGACATTAAGTGAGAATATATCAAATAACATACACTAAGAGGTGGACTGAAATATGCATTTGAAAAAGAATTACCATGTTAGTCAAAAGTCATACTTTAATTGCACTTAGCCTCAAATATTAATGGTACTCAAATACTGAATTATTCTTTCTTCCTACTTTCATTATCACTGCATACATTTATTCTCAATTGTTTCGGATTATTAAAAAGATATTCAAATTATTCTGTATTTGAAGTTATCAAATATTTCTACATCTGTAAAGAAATTTATACTAGTTACAAGTGCATAACTAATAGTAAAACATTTGTAAAAATCTCTTGTAAACTTTTAAGTATGAAGTCGTAAAATAGAAGTATAGAAGGAATATTTTGGAACAGAATTCTACTATAACTTTATGTTACAAGTCCATACACTTGTAATGTGGTAGGAATTATTTTACAGGCATAATTTCTCATGCTAAAAGTTAACTTTACTTTGTTAGTTTAATGTATGTACATGTAGTAGTATTTTCATTGTCACTTCCGGTTCCCGCCTCTGAGAGGTGTGCAAGTTGAGACATGTTCAAATCCGGCTACAGCAAAATGGAGCTGACATGCAACTAACTGTATACGGCCTAGAATTCTGCTTTCGTCTCAACAGATCTTCAGCTGAGACCTAGGTAATGTTAACAGGAAACCTACAGAGTGTTTGTTATTCCCTACAGCAAGCTTGAAGGTGATTTAAAATGTTTAAAGAGGGAAAACAATTAATTTCAACGGAGGTTTCACGTGGTAGCTTTCTTATGTGTTCTAATAGAGAGCACTGTTCATTGAAACGCAATCTTCTATAGAGTGATATGACTTAATGCTATGAATTCTGAAAGAATTGTTTTAGTAATTCTGAGTATAATTTGTTATACCTCTGATATAAATACACAATCACCAATGTGCATTGTCTTTTAATTTCATTTATGGTTGTGTAACATTTATTGTAGAATGTTTAGTTTATCTATGTATTGTATTTAATAGAATATATGTACGTATGTATTTATGCAACTGTGCAAGACTGGTAGTGAAAGAAAATGTCATAAGGTCTTAATTCTGCCAGTAAACATTAATACAGCTGCTGTCATTATGAGAGAGTGTCGTTGGATAACATTAAGAGCACTTTCAGAAATTTCTGAAATTCCCATACGCTGATAACTGAAAAGTTGCATATGAGAGGTGTTTGTACACGGTGGGTTCCGAGACTACTGGTTCCCGAACAAAGAACAAAAGGACATTTGCATGCAGTTGAAGATGATGTTATAGGAAGATGCCAAGTTTCTTTCTGCTGGTGAAGCTTTGCTACATCATTTCGATCACGAGAGCAAAGAGCAAAGCTCTGCGGAGAAATCTCCATCATCACCAATACCCCCCCCCCAAAAAAAAAAACAGCGAAAGTGGTTGCTTCTGCTGGGAATGTTATGGTAATCTCAATTTTCGATATTCAAGGAATGGTTTACCAACATATCTACAGAGATGACCTGAAAACTCTGCAACAGGCCACATTTCGGTGCAACAAGCTGAATGCTGCACACGATAATGCATGTCCGCACTTCACAAATGTGAATATCTCACAAAAATCCATGTGACTTGTGTCATCCTCCCTATACTCCAAATTCAGCCCCGGGTGATTTTTTATTTTTCTCCAAATGGAATAAATACCTTCATGAGAGGCTTTTTTCTCATCAGAAGATGTTGGGAAGGCTACGGGGGCGATTCTGAAGGACCTGTAAAAAAATGATATCCAGTATATCTTTGAAGACTGACAGAAACGCTGGACAGGTGCATTGCATCCACCGGGGATTACTTTAAGAAAAATATTATCAAAATTATGAGGGTGAGTATAGATATGTTGTCAAAAAATTATGATTAATATTTATTGAACAGTCCTTACATTAGACCGTAGTTTTGTGAGAGTTGTTTCTGTAAATTGCAACTAATTTAATTCTAACCTATGGTTGAATGTTTAAGATTATGTGCATGCGTTCTGCGACAATATTAAGTACTCAAATCCCAGACAAGATTTGTGTTAGACAGCTGCACTTAAAAATCCTAAAGTAAGCTCTTTAAATGCTGAAATACGAATATACTTGCCTATGTACTAAAAGTTAGAGTCTGTGAACTTATTAATAATATTAGATCCCGAGGGGTAACAAGCTAATATTAACGTCGACATCACTATCATATTCTTGAGGCACTTTTGTTAGTTTCCTTCAGTTTCTTCAGACCACCATCTTTGCCAATTACAACTTTGTTTTTCTTTTGTAAGCAGTTTTTTTTTTCAGTTCCTGTGCCTATATGTTGGAATCACTTGAGCTTTTTGTGGAATTTACTCTAGAAAATAGGAATCACCATACCAGAAGAGGCTATTTGCTTAAGCATGGAATATGTTTTATCCATTCCTGAACCCACAATTTTTGCTAGATATTTTTTTTTGGGGGGGGCACTTCAATTCTTTTTCACGCAACTGTTCTCAGTGCCACAAAGATGTCTAATCACACTCTTCCCACGTTTTACAGCCAATGCACAGCATTACTACTCTTATCAAAGTTGCGATAGGTGGGTAAAGCTTTCTCTGCCAATGTTGGATGTTTTACCTAAGTCATGAAAACTTAAAGCAATGTTCGCAAACAAAACAAATATGCACAAAATATTCCCTTAGTGTTGAAATAAACACTAACGTCAATGGCGGCACGTACAAATTTTAGTTTTGGGACACAATTTATAAAAATAACATTGCATAGAATCCAGAACATGAATTTAACACTCTGGTTTGCAAAAATATATTGTCAGAAAAAAAACAACACTTTCACTCTTCTAGAAAATATAGTCAAAAGTATTGTTATGTATCATTATTAACTTTTATTTAACCTAAAATATTCACTACACGCTTAATAATTCACCTCCACTTAAGTTTTTCATGCATTTCAGACCTTTGTTAATAGTTTCGCTAGTAACTTGATCAGAAACAAGAATTAATGTCAGCAATAAATATAAATTCTTAGGATGCAGCAATATGTTGGAATAACTGTCCGCGACGTCACTTTTTTAATTTTATTTTGCTTGACAGAGTTTTAAGATGTTCAACAAATTGGTGAGAGGAAGAAGTGGCAATATTGTCGATTTAATTTCATAAGCTGTTAAACACGACAATGCTGTTTTTTTAAAAACGTAATGTTATTTAAGGATACGTTACTTGAGTTGCCTTTATAGTGGAAGAGTTTCTTATACTTTAGATTCTTCATAAGCCATTGGTGCGAAAGAGCAAACAGCTGATGGGAAGTGATAACGTTAACTTCACGACGTCGGTCCTGGTGGTGTAAGTGGTAACCACACTTGCCTCCTAAACCCAAGATCGCGGACCAATGGATTTTTTCGGGGCGTAAAAATCGTAAGTATGGCTTCCTTCGGAAGGGGAGTAAAGCCGTGGGTCCCGTGTCGTACATTTACGGCACGAAAAAGAACCTCAATCCTGAAAGAGAGGCCTCTGAGCAAAATTTGTCGGCCGTTTCACGCCCTGAGTTGAATGGGACGCTGATGATCTGAGATGTTAAAGAGCGTTCGTAAATAAATCAATCAATCAATCAAACTTCACGACAAATCGCTTATGGAAGCTCCTCTTGCAGAGACTACGATAGGGAGTACAGCTACATTGTACATGTGTGTGTGGAAAGTCCACAGATTCTTCGTGCCCTTCGTGAAGCTTCACTGTGACGCCTCTCATCCCCATAACAACTTTTTTTTAAATCAAAGCATTCTGCCCGATAAGCCTGTACACAACGAGAATGTACCCTAGCCCGTTCTCTTCACACATACACATACACCAAGTTGTTTGCACTCGCACAAGTCGTTTAACCCGCGCGCCTCTCTGGTATACTACAGTGCATGTGCTGAAACATTCAGGGTTTGCGCATATGAAACTATAACCTCTTTTGAGTTAGCAAATTATATAGAAACTATTTAAATTTTTTCAAAATTAAAGGGAGGACACGTGCTCTTGTGCCCTTTTGCGCGACCCGCCACTGACTAATGTTCAAGCTATGCACATATATGCATTGGCTGTCTTAATTAAAAAATGAAATATGTAAAAATTAAACTTTTATAATGATACGCAAGTTCAGTAAAATATTTTATGTATATATTGCTAGTAATAACAAATATGTGGTATTGTTAGGTTATGTTAGGTTAGGTTTCAACTAGACGAACTGAAAAAAGTTGCTTCGAGAAAACATTGGTTAATTTTCAAACAACTTTGTTCTTTGCTATTATTGCTCAGGTATTACAGAATTGCATATGTGCATCGCCGTTAGTGCACTGGGGAGGTAAAGAGGACCAATAAGAAAAGGGCAATAACCGAAACGGAAAGTAAGCCCCCACCACACAAGTAAGAAGACAGCCTATTTAATAAAATCTGTTTGGCCGCAAAAAAGAATGAGTTATATCTTAACAATGTTTTTTTTCCTGTATATATGTTCATGATAATGTTTTTTCCACTTTTAAATATTTCTACTTGTCGAGAAAATATATCACACTTTTAATTAAACGTCCTGTATATAAAAATGAGCGGATACAAAGAATAGCATTGTCTAACACCTTTTTAGTTAATAAAACACTCCCAATTTTATTTTATTATTTTTATACTATAGGATCAGATACCTTAACGTGTAGGTTCTGTTAATCTAGCTATTCGCGAAGTAATTGTTATATATTTTTGTTAATAATTTTACTCCTCGAAAGCAAATTTTAGGTTTTTAATTAATTATAATGTAAGGGGAAACAGAATCTTGCGCCACTCATACGAGGTTTGTTTATTTTATAATTACGAATAGTAAGAATAAAACCAGCCTGCCAACACAGTGCCCAAACAGCCTTAAGCAAAAACATTTCCGCTCACATATTGGGGTCTGATCACCTGAAACTCTTCCAGACGCTGATGTCTGGACGCAAATGAGGCGTTTGAGAGATAGAACAAGTGGGTGCGAGATTGTATCTTACCGTCTATTATATTCAATCTACGAAATTTTTATTTATTGAAAAATATTTATTTTATGTGCTAAATACTTAAAATGTGTGACAAAAATGATGATTAAGTTTGAATTACTTTATGCCAGTATAAACAGTATGCATTGTCACCAATATAATCTCTGTTATGCCTCCCTAACTGCTGAAGAACTGCAGAATGCAATGACACTTTTTCCATGTGAAATGATCGGGATAATTGACTTTTACTGGGGATTAGAATGCTCCTAATCACAAGAAGACAGTCTGGCAAATTTATACTTGGCATGTTCTTTTCTTGCTGGCAATTTAATAACTTAGACATTGTACACAGACTGTTAATGCACTATTTTTTTCAAGCCTTTGCTGTATTTGTTACAACATTTGTGCTGTAGATACACGAAGACTAAGTTTTTTTCCTACAGATCACAAACGTGTTGCACAGTTTCTGACATAAAGATTCCTTCCGTTTCAAGTTTTTCAATTATACTGTAGAGGGAAACCGAATTAGTGGATATGTACGTCAAGTCGTTTTTAACGCCGTGTCCATTAAATTTCATGAATAGCTAAAACTGTTCTTTAATTCTGCAACATCAAAATATAACTGCAACTTTCAGCGCGCAAACACTGTTGGTGGCAGAGCAGACCACAATTTTATCTTTGATAAGCTTCGACGGTGTCAATCAGCAAACACTACAATGATTTGACACAGTTAATAAACAAAAAACCTGAAACAATAGCTAGAAACCCAATGATAAAATGCTCAAAGTAAAGCTAAGTGTTATTAAACTATTATTAAAACAAAGCAGGTGTATTTTCTGAGTTCTGCTGCTGGTTTGCCAGCTAATTGCTTGCATTTTGATTTACGTATATACAAGATACAGGCAGAAAATTTCAAGAGAATTGTCGACATGAGTCCCCTTATGTAAGGTAAGAAAGTTAGGGTTGTTTCGTTTTAGCTACAAGAAAGTATTTGGAGGTGTTCACAGACCAAGGATTTTTCTGGACGCAAGAGGCATACAGAAGAGGAAAGCCATGTTGTGCGCCACCCTATGATGTGAGCGGATTGATTTACATCAGTAACAGCATTCCTGGCCACGCTGGAGTCAACTATAAAACTCTAAAATATGTTTTTGAGGCAGCCCTGACGGAGTGGAAGGTCTATAGAACCTTAGAATCTACCTGCTACCATATATAACGACAGAGAACCTGGCCTCTCACATACATAATTAACTCCTGCAACTGGCGAATGACGCCTGTCCTGAGCTGTTCTTTCTGCATACGATATCTCCGCACATAAAAATACCAACACGATTTTGTTTTATAGGGAACGTGAGGTCGCCCACTAGTGACATTCGTCCTTTACCGGAGTTGGGAGATTCTTTTGAAAACAATTCCAGAGAAACTCCGTCTGTGGTACTCTCCAAAAACGCGATGTAGAAGACATTAAAAGTGCATGAAAATTCAATTTTATACTATTCTTGACTACATAATGGGAGAATGAAAGGAAAAATCATAAATATATTTGTACCACAAAAGACTAAAAATCTTAACATTCTGATAAACTGTTTATAACCTAATTAATACTGTCTATTGAAAAGAAAGGAAAAAAAAAAAAACATTCATGAACATAATATAGAATATGTATAGTAAACCTGCCTATTTTTTGCAGTGCTCCCAATTTTGGAATAAATTCTTTGACTTGCAAAAATGGTCAGCAGTTTCGAAGATATACGATGGTTACACATCCGGTGCCTATTACCTTTAGTCGAATGGGGTTAATTTTTATAGGTTGGCAATAACAGCTGTTTGTTTTCTTTAAGAGGAAATGTCAAAATGTAATGTAATAATTTTTTACAGCAAAACGGAAATGGATTCACAAAAACTGAAATGTACATATGGAAGTAAGTATATGTATTTCCCACCTTTCCACGAGATTGTAGGTGTGTGCATATCGCGTACGCCGACAGGCAGTTGTTTCAAAATGGCAGCAACGCTTGAGACGTTCGATATAGTTGAGCTGCAGAGTGTAATCAAAGGGATAGACACCATCTGAAAACTATCGTGAGTTCTGTGCAGTGTATGGTAACTGGTGTGTAAAGTTCAACGAATGTCTTCGATGAACTCCGTTCAGGACGATAATGCACATAGCAACACAGAGCAATGTTGACGCCGTGGAGGCACTGAATCAGGAGGCGTATTGCAAAAGGCCTTTCATTTGGTAGTGCATGAAGAATTTGGGTATCTCAAAGTGTCAGAGAGATGGGTCCCCAGAAAGCTCACGCCACAGCATATGGAGGGCCGTAAAGGATACAGTCTTGAGCATTTGCTCCTGTACTATCCAAAAATTTCAGGACAACCCCGTCCACAGGAAAGGTTTTGGTTGCCATTTTCTGGGACACCCTTATCATTCTTGCTGATTTTGCGGTAAAAGGAGAAACTGTAAACTCTACTACATACTGTAATATACTGAGACGACTATGAGCTGCTCTGCACCGTAAACGTCCAACAAATTCTCTGGAGAAGATCATTATTCTCCACGACAATGCTCGTCCCCATGTGGCTGCACTAATAACGCTAAAAGCCAATTCCTGGCATTGGGGAATTCTCAAGAATCTAACCTGACTCGTCAGACTTGTGTTTGGTCCACTGAAGGAATACTTTGCCGGCAAACATTTGAACGGAAGTTGTGACAGCCGTCCAGTCGAACAATTGCTACTATATGGTCATCGAAAAATTGTTATCAGAGTGGAACAAATGTATAAATTTGAATGGTGCTATGTGGAAAAGTAAAGTATGTCCAAGCTTCCAAATGTATTTTTCAGTTTTTGTGCATACATTTCTGTTTGACTGTAAAAGATTTACTCAATTACTTTTTGATTGTCCTTCGCAAATACATGATCTTTTAGACGATATTGTCGTGGTTTGTCATTAAACTTTCCTGGATATTAGTTTGTCTGTTTGATAAAAGATTAATTTCGTAAAGGAAATATTAGTTTCGATATGGTAAACAGCACAAATGGGGGATAGCAGTAATTAAAACTTTAAAACGTCAACATTATTTTTGAGTTGGTTTTTTAAATTAACTTTAAGTATAATTCAAATTTTGATAATGCTGTTACATCATTATTTAGCTAACTTAATTAGCTAACTGTCACATCAACGAGGGAAGTGGGGAATGCTTTAACAAAAATAATCCTATATACGTTTTTATATTTTAGACATATTGAAAATGAGAAAGGTTTACTAGAAACTGCGTTTTATTCCATTTACTTTGGTTTAACAAAACATCATTCACTCTTTTCAGATGTCAAGGTTACAAAAAGTAGGGCAGCAATTTGAGTCATCAAGCAATGCAGCACATATTGACGAAAGGCTGTACAAAGTTACCAAGAAAATCAATGTGCCATGTGACACAGAAAAGGCAAGGCTGATAGAAGATCCAGGAAGAGTTAGGCAACTACCAATGAAGAAATTGGGGCCAACATTTATTTTAGATGGGGAAAATGAATTAAAATTGGTTCACTACATTGTTGAACAAATGCAGTCTTTTGGTTTAGGGCTTTGTGCTTCTGATGTTATACGATACAGTTTCAGTCATACCTATCTCAAAAGAATAGAATATTTACAACCCAAATTTTCAGTGCAAGGATGCCGGGAGCTGTTAATTTAAAATTCCTTTAATATAAATAAATAAAAATCACTTAAGTAAATTTATACTATGAATGTAATAATGTATATTACTATTTCTAATTTTGCAGTAGGGTTTCGTTTATCCTTAGTTTTCCATCTTGTCACAATATACTGTATAAACATTCTCTATAATATATAATCTTCATGTCAATTTTATAATTTTAGTCAAAGAAGTCAAGCTATTCCAATTTGTTGCGAAATTAGGCAAGTTTGCCCTATCAAACACATGGAATCATATCTTTTAATACTATGTGAATTTTCACTGAATATCATCCCGAAGGAGACGCTATTATTGCAAACATGATTCAAGAATTTAAATCAACTGGCAGTATGACAACAAACCTTTTTCTGGACGTTCATCCATATCAGACAAAGCGAAGACTACAGTGATAGTGAAGATATATAGAACTAGAAGCAAACCCGAATACAACCCAGAAGTTTTAGAACTGTTAAGTTTTCCAGTAAGAATTATAAACTGTTTTTAAAGTAAAATCATAAAAATACACATTTTTGGAACATGGCGTAACTGTTGCAATTTATGCGTTCGCTTGCTAACCAGTGATTCATTTGCAAAATTCTCTTGAAATGGAAAATGAAAATAAGTCACATTGAATGCAACGTTGGGACCAGCAATTCTGCACTAAAATGGAAATTTTGCAAAGAAAAATTCTACCGAAATTCATAATGCTCTGCTTGAAGTTTGTGACGATAATAGCACGGTGTCAAATAGTAATTTTTATAAAGTTCTGCAGACTGTAAAATTTCCCATTATTTTTTATTTTACAAAATGAATTTATAGGTTTTCATAGTATTTTCTATTTTTCTCTAACGCAGTAGTCTATTTTTTGGTTGTGTTGCTTTCCATAAGATATATTTGATTGGATCGCTCTGGATGGGATGGAACTGTTACGGTCGAAGAAAGATATTTACGTACTTCAGTCTAGCGCTACGGCTGGCCGTTTGTGCCTTCGCCACCAATTGGGGAACCTCCGGGAGGAGAAGTTGAAGTGTGGGAGACATAGGGCGGCCAATATGAACGGGCGGTAGGTATCATAACATTTCCAGGGTCAGAGGAGCCCCTACGTCAGAGGAGTCCCTCCTCTAAGGAGTTTTAGTCTTTCGAAAGGGACGCTTCCATACGGACGCCGGGGCCAAAACCTTTCCTAGGCGCAAGCAACCGTCACACCGCACCATCCCTTGCACTTTAATCCTATAACAGAATCACCGAAATGAATGATATGAAATGGAAGAGCGGAAAATTAGTGGACCTATTCTAACGTTCGCCTAAGCGACCAGGGGAAATCATGAAAAAAATCCAAGGGATTTGAACCTGGAGCCTCCCGAATGACAATCCCAACCATTAACATATGAGCCACTCTCATCGGTCTATGTCGCCTTATCAGACATCATTACAAAATATAATGAGAAGTAGTTCCTTAAATTTTGAAAACAAATCATAGCTGGCTAGAACCCTTATGACAGTAATGCAAGATGCAAATCTTCTTGTTCTTCTTCTTCTTGTTCTTGTTCTTCTTTCTTCTTGTTCTTCTTCTCCTTGTTCTTCTTGTTCTTGTTCTTCTTGTTCTTCTTCTTCTTCTTCTTCTCCTCCTCCTCCTCCTCCTCTTCTTCTTCTCCTTCTTCTCCTCCTCCTCCTCCTCCTCCTCCTCCTTCTTCTTCTTCTTCTTCTTCTCCTCCTCCTTCTTCTTCTTCTCCTCCTCCTACTCCTCATCCTCCTTCTTCTTCTTCCTCTTCTTCTTCCTCTTCCTCTTCCTCCTCCTCTTCTTCTTCTTCTTCTTCTTCTTCTTCTTCTTCTCTTATACAGAATGTTCCATGCGCTTTGTAATTTTTCTTATGCGCTAATGAAGAATTACTTTTGCCTACAATGAGGAAGTAATACTATAATGTTATCTTGTAACCTTGTTCACTAAGAAACTATGATTAGTGACTCTATTTTTTGAAAAAATCGAACCATGTACATTTTATGCAATGCTTCAGTTAACATATTAAAAAAAAAAAATGTATCACTTTGTACCATTGTAACAAGTAAAATCATTGTAACTGAAGAAAACCCCCAATTGATAACTTTGAAAGGTACGCGAGCGGTATCTTGGGAAATGTGACGTTAGCGACTATAACAAGATGGCAGTCCTCTTGAAAACATCCACGAGCAAGGAGCAGCGAGCACTTTTTTTTGTAACATTCAGGTTACTTTTTTATTCAACCACGTACAGACATTATTAGTTGATCACTGCACATGGACCAATGCGAAGTAATATTAAAACGTTGCCATACATTACACTCAACAATACTAACAGTCAATACTTCATCTAATTAATATAAATAAATACGAGGAAAGTCTCTCTCTTTCTCTCTCAACGCACATAAAGGGCACACGATTCAACTAAAATACAAGATGAGCAAATGCCTGAAGTATAATATTTTCCAGTCAGTCAGAGTGAGGAAATAAGCTAGGTATGCAGATAAAAGAAAAGGAAATTGACAAAGGAATATTTAATACGTCCCATAGAATTGAGCTTAAACCTTTGGATATACATACACATTTAAAATATGTATATTTTAATATGTAAAGCACCTACGATTAAAACTTTCTTGGGTTAAAATTCTTTATGTAAAAATTATGAGTGAATATATTCACGCGTAAGGAAAAAATCCTACATTTGGCAACACTGTTAACCATCTAACTCTCGGCAACAGTTTTAACTTTGATTGTTGGGCATTTAATTGCTGCCAACGCTTTAAATTTGAGCAATGCGAAAAAAACTGTATAAATAGAACACCCTGTATGTTATCGTTGATCGCAGCGCAAACATCCTTCTTCCATTTCAGAGTCCTATTATGTAAGACAGCCTCTGAATTCTGTGCACAGCATTCTCAGAAAATGTTTCTTTATTCCTTTTTAACTAAATTCTGCATTACTGACGTAACTGATAGTTGGCAGTAATTTTCGTTGCTTCAGATTGTTCCCTAATAGTGTGGATCGTAATTTGTCTTACAGACGTCACGACATGTGTGCTTTTTCAATATACGTCGTGACTGTGCAGTCTTATTTCTCGTAAAACAGGATAGGTTTCGCAAACCTGTTTTCGTATAGAGCTGATAAGACCGCATCTTTAAGTCATATGATAAACTTAGTTCAGTCCACCCAAAGCGGGCATTCGAAAGTTTTCTGTTTCTTTACGTTTTTATTTCTGAAATAAAACATATTACTTCGTAAACATTTACCCAGTAGATTAATTACGTAAATAAGAGGGGAAAGTTATGATTCACCGCGGTCTACTCATAACTGACACGCAATGTAGTTTGAAAACTTTTCAACTGCATCACTGGTTAGTACCCCAACAATCTTAATCTTCATACTGAGTAATAAAAACTAATTAGAGTTACACTGTCGCAAATAATAACACATTACAAGAGGGTCTGAGATTGCCGATATATGGAAATTTCACACCCTTGAGTAATATTCATTAGGCTATTTCACAAATAAAATATGAATTTAAATATAATTTCCGTAAACTTATCTTACAATAATGTAATAATTGTACATTTGTATTATGAATACTTAACTTTTTCAAGTTATCTAGCAACAGACGAATGTCGATTATCAGTAATGCCAATAGAGAAGAGCCAAATACGGGGTTTGGGGCTATTTCATGAATAGAATAAGAATAAAAGTAATATATATATATATTTGAAATTCACACACTGATTACACTGGGCAACAAAAAATAATTTTTGAATGCTTCGAGCACTTCATGAGGCAATTTCTACTAATTTTGGGTTGAGAAAAACAAATATGACGATGAAAAATTTTTATTAGCTCTAGTTTCTATGATATACACAAGGTGGAAGTATTACATATTAACGGATTGAGACAAAAGGATACATTTTAATTATATACATGCTAACAACAATGAAAGTGCATTTGATTTTTTTAACTGGTAATTACATGCTAAGAGTTCTAAATTGCTGGAAAAATACTTCGCAGATAGTCGTGTCTGAAGAGAATCATGTGGTGGCCTATTGACTTCGTCGTCTTTTAGCTTGCCTCTTGTGATGGAGTTCCGCAGAATCCCTATACAAGACCAACAGTAATACGCAAGCATTACTTCATTCCAACGGCCCTGATATCTTTGTTCCATAACAGAAATGTCCTGATGGAATCTCTCCCCATGTTCATCACTAACAGCTCCACAACTAGGAGGGAAAAAGTCTAGGTGGGAGTGGAGGAAATGGATCTTAAGGGACATGTTGCATCCAAGGTTACGGTATTTTTGCAGGAGCACTGTCACCAAATGCTTGTAGTTGTCATCTCTTTTGTTGCCTAAAAATCCATGAACAACACCCTTGAAGGCTTCCCAAGCTTCCTTTTCTTTCCCCTCCAAAACTTGGTCAAATGCAGGATCCTTTACAAGTTCTCTTATTTGTGGTCCAACAAAAATGCCTTTCTTAACTTTTGCATCACTTAATTTCGAAAATTTCTCTCTGATGTACTTAAAGGCCCGTCCTTCTCGGTTCATAGCTTTGACAAAGTTTTTCATCAAATCCAGTTTGATATGCAGGGGTGGAAGAAGAACGTCTTTTGGGTCCACAAGAGGCTTGGCAATGTTTCTCACTAGGGTGAAGATTTCTTGCAGGCCAGTCTTCTTTCACCACAAATATAACAACAGTTATTCACCATATTTACACATTTTCGTGGCATTTTTACAAATTTTACACTAAAAAGCACTCGCGAACCAGAAATTTTGCATTAATTTGAGTAGAAACTACATGTAATTCACAGTCACAGCAACAGTATCCATGTTTATGACTTACAAACAGCTGAAGAGCATTTATGTTTTGTTATTTGACAGGTGTGCCAACTCCCCAAAAAAAATCCCCCAAATTTAAAATCTTCACTCTAAAAAAATAAAATGTCACTTTATCTTCAAAACAAGAGCTAATCTATCATTTTTATGGTGATTTTTTGAATTCAGCAGATGGAAATACATGTAAATTCACTATTTTTAAGCCCGAAACATTTTCATTGTTGCCCAGTGTTATTAACAATTGTATAAAATGTTATACTTATGATTACCTACCTGTTCAGAAACCGTGAGAATGAAATAGACAAAGAAAAACAAAACAGAGAGGAAACATTTTACCATTTTGAACAACGCGTTTATTAAGATTTATTGATGCTTAGGCAGATATTGTTACATAATTTACTAAATTATTTCAGATTGTTCGGCTGAATACACAAAACAATTGCTTGAGTGAATACACATGCCAGTAATAACAACTCAAAACTCTTGCTTAATTCTTAGAAACAACAACAAAAAAATGCAGAAAGGCTTAGTTAAACGAATGGCTTCTGTTAAGTTCTGCAAACATAAATATGACGCGAAATTACGTAGGATCCTATTTAAATTTGAACACAGGAAATTTAGTAAGGATTGGTTTTATTTTATAATATTTTTTGTGAGTTTTGACGTCATACACAACAAATACAAATGTTATTCTTTTTTGTTTTGTTTTATCTGAAAAAGAACAATTTTCTCTGTATCGAATTGCAGTGCTTCAATTGTTTTACGCAAATATGCTGCTATAGAAATAAAATATTTCTGGATCAGTTTTAATTAACCTTTGTGTTACTGTTAAAACCACAAAAAATGTATTTAAAATAAAATGAGAGAACTGAGATTCTGATAATGATAGAATTCGGTGATAGAAAAGGTATACAACAGAAATTTAGATAATTGAAAATGTGAAAAAAATACTTTAAATATAATCAGCATCGATTTTAAATGTCTCCTCCTAAACTATTGTATTTTAATTAAATTTAATTTAAATATGTAGTTACCCAGAGCATTACTTTTTTGAACGAAAGCTTATATATTGATGACTAGTTTTTAGAACATAATAAAGCAATAACCACCACTAAAGACTGAAATAACTTTTTATTCGCTTAGAAATGTTTAGTAGCAAGTCGCGAACGCGCCTGTGAAACCAACCAGGACATTACCCCCTCTGAAAATCCCGAGAAAAGAAAAAAAAAAAAAACAAAACAAAGCGGCATTCTTAGCAACATTAAAAAATCCGTTTCGGATACGATCCACGATATGCAGATTAGGCGAATGTGTGCCAGGAAGAGTTGGTCCAAGTTTCCTATGAGAGGGGGCGGGCAAAGATCTTGTACCACGCCCCAACATTTGTCAGTTGCCCTGCACGTTTCTATAACTTGTCACGATGATGGAACATGTACCTTGACGAATTTATTGCATATTGTTCCTCCCGATGACGCCTTACATCCTCCGGATCTCAACACTCACTCACATCCTGTTTTCTGGCACGTCTCAGGATTCTACCTTGAATGATTTCGGAGCTGCTGTCTAGTAACATTTTGCACAACTGCATTGGTAACTTGCTTTGCCCAATTGTATTATTATTTACCGTTATTATTTTTGTATTTGTTTTATATTAAGTGCTGGTGCTTCAGAACTTTTACTGAACGCTTTGCTGACGTTCTAGAACCTAGGTGACTCGAGTTCGATTTCATTTGGAATCGTGGGATTTATCAGGCAGGTTTCTCCGAGTTCTGCCTTCCCATGCTATTTCATTCTGCCATTGCTCCACCTTCAACTTCATCTTCATCCCCGTTATTGCTCCATTATTTCGAACAGGTATGGATGGCAAGGTCGCTAAGACACGGGCTTTTCAAAGAATGAAGTTCTTTCAGGCCTTCCTCAGTCTTCATCACTTCATCAATGTCAAATTCCAGAGAGGTACCCCAAATTTGAAACACCTCCTTCCCAAACTTTCTTTCCCAGCTTATCCTTTCATATCATCTTATATATACCTAGGGTGCCAAAATGTATACACACTTTCGCAGTAAATATCTATCTAATATATTTCAAAGTTGGACCGAAAAACTACAGTAATGTGTAGTAAGATGTTCTGTAAACAGATGTGGCTCACATTACATTATGCTAGCGTTGCTACAACAAAATGGAGTCAAGATTATCGTTTGAACAGCGCAAAGCAATTTTGAAGTGGTGTTGGAAAACTGAGAATGTTGTTGAGTTCAAAGGCAATGGAGACGTGTGTACAGAACAGAACTGCCAACGCGAATAACAATTGCACGCATTCGAGACAAATTTGAGACTCATGTACCGTATGCAAGTGCAGATCTGGTAGACCTCGCACAGCAACAAGCCCCGCGTCTTCGGCTATGGTTTTGGAGCGTTTTGAGCACTCACCGCAGAAATCTATAAAGCAATGTACACGTGAGTTTCCACCGCGTTCTCCGGATCTAACTCCGTTGAACTTCTACCTATGGGGAACTCTTAAGGATGTTGTATACTGTAGAAAAGCAACTACACTGGCAGCACTTCGGGAAGAAATTGAAACGGCATGTGCTGCAATCGCTGAGGACAATTTCCCAACGTTGCTCAATCAGTAGTTCAACGTACTCAGAAGGGTATCGACGCCGATGGTGGGCATTTTGAGCATCCGTTGTAACTTTAAAAGTCTAAGACGATTAGTGTTCATCATTTTCAGTTTGTATGAATTCATTTTTGTTATGTTAGCACAATTTTCCCTTTTCTTGAATTGTGTATGCATTTTGGCACCCTTTGAACACACACACACACACTTGCAATCGTATAATCGATTACAAGTGTGACTTTCTGTTAGTGTTTTATCCTTTTTTGCTTTTAAAATTACTCTTAATTCATTACATTGTTAATAGTGTTACTTTAATTTTCTTTTTCTTTTATATTATATTTATGTATATAGCGTCTCAAAAGTAAAGCAGGATTTAAACTGTGTGCCATTTTATTCCCGTTTGATTGGCAACGCTCTCTGAAGCACTTGTTGAAGTAATTACATTCATTAATAGCGAGTTAGTCCTGATGGAGAAATCTGCAAGAAGATGGTTTTTTTTTTTTTTTTTTTTTTTTGCTAAGAAAATCATCTTTAGCGGCAATATGCATTTTCATCTGGGTATATAAACAAGGAGAACTTTCGCATTTGGGGCACGGAAAATGCTTGTGCTATTGAAGAATAGCCAATTTATTATGAACGTGTGACTGTATGATGTGCACTTTGGTGTGGTGGAATTATTGGGCCGTACTTCTTCGAAAACGAGTCCGGAAGTGCATTAACTGTCAATGGTGTACTTTATCACGAGGTAAAATTTTTGTGGCGTCAGTTGGAAGCCATGGATTTGGCCTTTGATGTCGATGTTATGTAGTTCTAGCAGGATGGCGCTACATGTCACACGGCGCGCGAAATCATTGAGTTGTTACAACAGAAATTTTATGGGCAGCTGATTTCGCGCAACAGTGATCGCAATTGGCCACCAAGGTCATGCGATCTTACACCGTGTGCATTGAGAAAGTTAATGTATCTGTAATGTTTACATTCTTTATGGTCTCCACTCATAAACAAGGATGTAATATTTTCCTAGTTTATGGAAATCTACTTGCTTACAGTTTGATTTTGAATGAAATCATATTTTATATGAAATCCTCAGAATAGCATTTTAACAACAGATTTTTAAGCTATCTTTAAGCGTTACACTATGGGAGGAGGGTTGGAAAAATCTATGATTCAGATTATGAAACAAACATCACGGGTAATGACGAAAACTATAGATCAGCAAAGTGCTAACTTTGTGCTTATAGGTATTATGAAAATGCAACGTGGATTCAGTACTCTTGCATATAGCTATTTAATGCTGTGGTGTGTTAAATGTCTGTCTAGGTTTGATTGTTGTGCAAACCCCGGAATTCTTAAACGGAGCACACACCTAACAGTAAACTTGTAACAGAAGAATTGTTGCAAAGAAATATATATATATATAGATACACCCTACAAATATCATTACGAGACCTTATAAGGAACCCTGATGTTAGAAGAGTGAGGTAAATGAACGATGCTACTTCCACAGTACAAACACTAATGAGTAGGGTGCGTCATAAAACTCAATCATCATCTGGGCACACAAAACTTGGGAACTGAATGGCATTCATGCACTGCGCAAGCAAGATGGGCTGGTGAGATGAAAATAAAAAACATGCCATCTGCGATCTCGGAAAGTGTGAAGCGTTTAAGTAACAGATAATTACACTAGTCTGTGATGAAATTACTGCCTCCAGAGTTTGAATGTTTTCACTGTATTTCTAGCATGTTAACATCAAATTCAAAGCCATAAGTTCCTATCACGCACCAGTTATTGTTATTGTTATTTTTATTTTAATTTTCGAATATTATTATAAATGTAATACTTTATAGTTTTAATATGCCAAAATATGAAAACCAAGTTTACTCTATATATTTTAAAGGTGTTTATAGTAAAAATGAAGGGCACCGGGTGTTTCTTATCTAATGGGAGTTGCAAGATCAGGAAGTTATTGCGAAACTACACACAGACTTGTCAATATTTTGTAGAAGATAGGATAAGATACACATCTTATATTATCTTTACAAACACTTCCACATTCCGTATGGCTACTCTCCATTTCATTAGTCTCTGATTCATCTGGAAACGAAATCGGTTTGAATATTTATTTTGGAATAGTCTAGTGAGAAAGTATTTACCATGTCGCGTCGAGGATGTGTAAATAATTCCAGATCACTTTTGATATATATGTGCGAAATTCACATTGCGTAATAGAGACGTAATATTACAGATTTTGCGATAAAGTCATGTCATACCTATTTTGGAATCAAACTTGGAGACCGAAGTAAAAGCTTGGGCACCACAGAAAGCAAGTAGAACTTAATTGAAGAACTTTGTCATTGGGTGAACGACCATCTCGAGGAAATTTGGAAGTCGTTTCTAAGAATGTTGTGCCCCAAAGCTTTGGGGTTCTTCTTGTCATTAAGCTTAGCTTAATGAAACAGTTTGTAACAGTTTTAAATAAGCAAGGGGACTATTTCAAGTACACATGAGAAAGTTCCACTACTATCTCAAGCAAAATTAAAAGAAGGTACGAGGTGATATCCAGAATATTCGGGACTAGTATGCCATCTGGTCAAAAATTTACTTTAAAATTAAATCTAATCAGGCAATCTGAATCTCTACCCAGAATTGATCCATTAGAATTGTTTTATTAGTTTTACCAAACAATTAAGCGACACAAGAAAACCGTCTGAAAAAATGAATTCTGTCAAGTAGTTACCGCTGCGGCGGTTTACGTAAGGGTCTCTGCCACGGGTTCCCTCGGGTTCTACCCCTTCACATTTCTTCCCCCTCCACATAATTATTTATGTGGTTTAACACAATGACTTAGAGAAACGCCAGAATATAAACGGCTTTCTTATATCTGTATAAGGGACTGATGTTGCACTAATAAAACAGTAATTGCTTGATTTGGTATCTGGTAGGGCAAGTTGCTACCTAAGATATAGGCGTCTTGATTTCCTTGCTCTAATCCCTGCTTCAAGCCACGACCGTGATTTTATTTGGTTTATCGAGCGACTTGTCATTTTATTTGGCTGCTACTGCCCTTTTTTCTACTAGCTCCACTTAAAGCATTAACATGATTTATATTATCACTTCGGGACAAAGTTGCGCCCTTTATTTATGTTCATTAACATAATAATAAAACTGGTTTGATATCCGAAACCACCAAGCTAGAGTTTCGAACAGCTTCCTTGTTCTGCAGTAATCGCTACAAATTGTTGCTGTGGGGACCACACTGCAACTTTTAGCCAGCGACGAGATATAAAAATATACTTCAGTGTACGCCCACGTCGGTGCTTTCTTATAGATGCACATTTTATCTTGATGACGGAATGAAGGAGGAGATGATTATAACATCGTAAAAACGTATGTAGAATCCACATATTTTTGAATTCATGACTATAAAACATGTTTTTCAAGAGAAAATATCCTAGTATTAAAATTTGCTACTCAAGGAAACAAATCCGATGTCATTAGCTTCCATCCAACGTAAGAATCTAATCTGCTGTAAACTAATGACGTCAGCACACAGTCTGTGATAGATCCAATACCACAGCATTCCATAAAACATAGTTTCGTAAATATTTAATAATACCTAAATCATAATTTTTACAGGCATAATTTTTCGCACTAAAATTTAAATTTACATTTATTTTAATGTGTACCATACACGTGGTATCTGTTTCATTATGTCATTACCTGTTCCCGCCTGTGAGAGGTGTGCAAGTTGATACATGTTTAGTTACTCCTGCAGCAAAATTATGCTACTCTCCAGTTCTGCTTTCGTTTCAACAAATCTTTAGCTGGTCAATGCAACTGTAGGAGGTACTTAGAGAGTATGTTCTTCCCTGTAGCACAGCTGGAAGATGGTTCCAAATGGACCAGAAGCCCCAGTTTGTGCACCAAGAAAACATTAACACCGCTGCTGTCGCTGTGAGAAAGGAACCTCGAATAACATTAAGAACAACTTCAAAATTGTTAAAGTAACTGAATATTTGCACATGAGGCGGTTGGTTCCACGATTGCTGTTTCTCTAACGAAAGAGCGCTCACATGCAGGTTTACATGTAGTTGAAGATGATGTTACAGGAAGATGCGGAGTTTATTTTGAAGGTAATCACTGCTGATGATATTTGGCAACATCATTTCGATTTCGAGAGCAAACAACAAAGCTCTGTGTGATCAACAACACCATTCAAAACCAAAATTGGTTACTTCTGTTGGGAAAGATATGATCATCAATTAATTTTTTGGTATTCAAGAAATAGCTTATCACCATGTCGTACCTGACAAGTAATGGTGAGATGAATTCTAACTGAAGGCTTGAGCGCAGAACTCATGCTCTACTGCTGAAGATAATGTATCAGGTAACATACAATTTTTCTTTCATGTTAAAGCAATGTATTGCAATACCTACCACGTAAAATAATAACAATAATAATAATAATAATAATAATAATAATAATAATAATAATAATAATAATAATAAATTATTTAAAATATCCTTGACCAGCAGGGCACAGTCATGTGGCCAAGCGCATACAGTCCAAGGCGCGTTCCTCTAGAAGGTATTCGGGTTTGACTCCCAACTCGTCGTTTGTAACAGCAGTACGATATCTACTCCTGATTCCATGGCCTATACAACGGGCCTGGCTCAATCTAACGAAGACTAAAATGATAAGAGAAGTATTTTTCATTCAATGTCATTTAGATTTAATAGAATTGTAAACGATTTCCGAGATCGAGCCATTTGTTTATAAAGTTTAAGTTTATTTCATTAAACTTTTTATACATGTTCCGAAAAAGCGGCCAAACATGATTAAAATTCTTGTTTAAAGTTTATATTTATGAGAGGGGGCAAAAAAAAAAAAAAAAAAAAAAAGGGCGAAAGAATAACATAAAATTAATTAATGCCAAATCGTATATTTGTTGCAAATTATGCATATGGGTATTAAGCTTAATAAATTGTTTCATTTAATCATATTATAAATAATTACAGACTACTTTCAATGACTTAATAATTATTTTAACATTTCAATTTTCACAATTATTACAAATAGCAAATATGGTACATGTGGCATAGCTATCACATTTATGTGGTAATTATGCATATCAAGGAGCAACATCAAGAGGCATTTAGTATTTTTCTTATCTCCAGTTTGGCATTGTGAAACATACCGTTTATATCTGTAGACAGGTTTCACAATGTAACTGCGTCTCTTATAGTCCGAAAGTGGTACATCAAGTCTGAGAAATGACTATATAAATTATCAAAGGAACAGTTGTAGGCAACAGATGGAAGAGTTGCAGACTTGCTATTGAAAACATCGAGGCTATTCATTGTCGACATGAATTATGACCGTCCAGGTAAGAAGAGCAAAGAACATGTACTTTGCCATGGAATGTGACGCATTACTACCGGAAGACAGCCCAGCTGCTCTGTCACCGCTGACATTTACAACTTGAACGCCTGAGTTCACTGCACCTATCAAAAAATGGGATTAAAATCTCATACGGATGTGAGAGCAAGAAATAAGGCTGAACTAGGAGGAGAGTAAGAAAGAGTCAGGGAGCTGAAGTTCTCCCGGCTAAAGAGATGTTTTTTTTTTCTCCCTAAAACCTGTTTTTCATATCAGAACACCATCTTCGTTCCCTGTACGGTAAACTGTAGTCCAAATGCCTTATTGACTTACTAGTATAAAGACTACTGAATTTCAACAGCTGCTTTCCTGATCTGTTTATCTAAACACATATACACGCGCGCGTGCGCGCTAGCTACCCTACATGCGCTCTTTCCAAAAACTTCCATATATGTCTCCATTGTGCCTCATCTTAACGTCTTTTAAAATAAAATGACAATATGAAACACGATAAGCAATAATAATAAAGAAATACTTAAGTACAATCAGAATAAGAGTGAACCCTTTGTTTGTTTGAAAGCAGGAGGGGATTATCTCCAAGAAGGCAGACAAATGTTCGCTGGCTATACACGCGTTGAAATCTCCAATATTAAGCTTTCTTTTTGCTCGACTTGAAGCAAATAACGTGAACAATATTTCTTTTTGTTTCAAACTATGTTGAATTTCCTTATTTTCATCATTGAAAACACATGGAAAATTAAATTTTAAGCTACTGCATTTTTTACCCGGATTTTATATTTAAGAACACAGAATATCTAATACATTTGAATAAAACAACTCCCTTACAATTATAGACTGTCTTTATAAGGCAGTCGGTAGAACATCTGACTTCTGTGATTAAGGTTCTAGTCGATTTCCGGCTGAACACAAAAAAAATTCTTTGATTAAGAAAGTTCATGTCGAGAGACTGATGTGTTTGCGCACATGCGTAGAGCTGATTTTAGGACTGCATCTAAAGTACATGCATATATCAGAAAGATGAGCGATAACTACATGGTGCCCATAAGTGCCGCAAACTTAACTTAAAAACGCATTAGATCCTTGCCTGCTGATGTGGGAACGAGTCCATGTTTATGGTTAGGAGAAACCATTGTGGACCCTGTATGTCCACTCGTTCAAAATATTATTAGTAAGAAAGAAATGCGACGTAGTACTAAATACAGTACCTTCAATCCGATTGACTTAATCATGGAATACTTCGACCATAGCATAGAACAACGATTGGCATTACTTGGACTGTAATAAAATACGTACAAAACTGGATGATTTTTCCTTTGCGGAATAGCTCCATGTGTAGTAGACCGCAGTTGATCGAGTTCTGCAGTTCTTGTCTCGTTCTCAAGCTTGAAAGCCGGCCGGGGAGCCGGAGGGGAGGTCAGTACAAATTTAATTGTAGAAACGTACGGACGAATTCTTGTATGTTGTGTGGCATTGTATTAAGTATTCATTAGGCGAAGTAATACAATGTACTAATTACGTTAATGTGGCTCAATTCAGGTATTTTATATTTAATTACGATTCGTACGTGTGTACAGAATCAGTCTGTGATGCACAGGGAAATTGTTTAAAAAGAGATTCCCTAATATTCAACTTCCAAGTTGCAGTTTGGTTCACAGATCGATATATAAATTTCGTAAAACGGGAAGTATTCTTAATTAAAAAAAAAAACCCTATACATCCATGTACATTACTCATAAAAGAAACGTTAGATAACACTGTACTAGCTCTGGACATCTTTCTCAGCGAGCGGGAATTTCCTATTTATCTATTCGAAAGGCTACAAAGCTACTGAAGTTAAAACGCTATATAAAATAACAATGGTGAAAGAACTTAAACGGGGTGATCCTGCATCCAGGAGTATTATGAATGGATTTTTAATAATGTGCATAACGGAGAAAGTTACCCTAATCTAATATTGGTTCCACATAAGCAGGTATGTTAAAACACAAAACAACAGATATTGAAGCTTAGAAAACCTTATCTGCTTCACGAGTAATCAAAAGATAGGAGAGAGGTGCACCATTAGCGACGAGAGAATAATAGGTACTATTTTTTTTTTTAGAAATAATCAATAGTGATAAGTATGTACAGTATGTTTTGTAACCCTATTTCCACGAATTAACTTTGAGGGAACGTAAGCTCGTGACTTTCCAACGACACATATAATCCATGTTTGCTTGCGTGCAATTCATGAAATATTCCACAATAGTCATAATATATGGCCCCTCGGTCCTCCGATTTTACGCCCTGTGATTTTTATCTCTGGGGACATTAAAGAAAAAAGTGTACAAGGTAAATCCACACACATTAGATGAATTGGAAAATAACATTCATGAAGAAATTTCTTTCATTTACAAGAGGGAAATGCAGAAGGTAATGGTAAATTTCATAAGTTACTCCAGCATATTCTTGCTTGATAATGGTGAGTAAATGTACCTTTTAAATGTTTAAGTGTAAGTAATAATTTACGTGACTATCATAGCTGCGAACTTTCTCATTTCTGTTCACCGCGGTACCAGCTTCAACCGACCGAAGAAAATCACCATTATAATTAAATTTGCCAAACTAAAGGTTAAATTACTTAACAAATCTAACATGCATGCTTACATAATTTCCTCATTAACTTTGTTTTCCATAAACAGAACTCTTTATATTCTTTTTCATATATTTTTATGTTTGTTTAACTTATAAATCATTTATGAACAGCTTCCTTAGATTTATTTAAATTTTCTTTTGGAAGCCCGCAATATTATCTGAATCTCCCTACATGATTCTCCTAATTTAAACTTATTGCGTGTTGCTGCTCCTGTTTGTTGAATGGCTGTAATTATGGGCACTATAATGAAAGTAATATCTACTTACAATTTCAACACGCATTACAATATTTAGTAGTTAAAATAATTCGACATAGTATGAAAGAACAGTATTTTATATTAGTTTATAACATTATAATTTGTTGCATAAGTAAGATAAATGATTTATTTTGTTTTTAACAATACTTATATAACTTGTTTTCTCAATATTGTCGCATCATAATATTTAGTTGGTGAAAGCATTTTAGCAATGAAAATAATTCAATGGTGTAATTGTTATTAGGATAATTTTATGCAACCATTATCATAATGTAGCTTTTATAAAGATTTTAACGAACAATAAAGACTTTTTACCCAAAAAAAAAAAATATTGTACATAACTACTACAAAAGAGTCTTTGCTACTCTCGTTTCGAAATTCAAACCTCGCCTACGGCTTGGTAACAAACATCTCATTTTCTGCAGTGGAAACGTAAAAGTATCTACTTTTCAATAGTGTAAGATCTTGGTAAATTTGATATTAAATTAAATAGCTCTTACAGAAAGAATAAAGTTGAGGATTTTAAAGGGAAATATCCTGCTTTAAGTTAACGTTTAATTGAAAATACGTTCTGGATCTATTTTTAATTACTTACACGTGCAAATAACTTGATAAAGAAAAACAAACATTAATGTTTAAATGAAATAAATAGACAAATGTGTGGTTCAATCAAAGGGAAGTTAAAAAACCGGACAAGAAAAGGAACACAAATTAAACTTTTATAACGAGATGATATTGCCAGATATTCTTTATGGCAGTGAAACCTGGGTAATAAACAAGAGAGGTTTAAAGAGTATTCAATCTGCTAAAATGAGATTTTTAAGATCAGTGAATTGACATGGACGGCGGGACTGGATCCCGAATGTTGATATGTGTGGAAAGTGTAACAAAAAAAAAAAAAAAATAACTAGATACAGAGAGAACTGGTTGGGTCATAAATTCAGAATGTAGAGGAAAGGATCCCAAAAACGCTTCCAGACTACTAGCTTGTGGGACATGAATGTTGGAAGACCCAGGAGGCATTGGAGACAAAGTTTAAGATGGGATAAAATTAAAATATATACATAAAATATTTATACATGAATATATGTAAATCAAGCAGAAAGCATACTACCGAAGTTAGATTCGCCTTTGTAGATTTAAGTGCGGCGCTA
The DNA here is from genome assembly GCA_030762175.1 of Metallyticus violacea. NCBI lineage: Eukaryota > Metazoa > Arthropoda > Insecta > Mantodea > Metallyticidae > Metallyticus > Metallyticus violacea. The sequence continues at coordinate 58,790,230 of CM060841.1, read as the reverse complement.
TTATAAAAAAGTTGGTCCTGGTGGTGTAGTGGTTACCATACTTGCCTCCTACACCCAAGTACGCGGGTTCGAACCCGGTCAGGACCGAGGGATTTTTGCGGGGGTAAAAATCCTAAGTATGGCTTCCTTAGGAAGGGAAATAAAGTCGTGGGTCCCGTGTCGTACATTTACGGCACGAAAAAGAACCTCAAGCCTGAAAGAGAGGCCTCTGAGCAAAATTTGTCGGCCGTTTCACGCCCTGAGTTGAATGGGACGCTGATGACCTGAGATGTTAAAGATGTTAAAATAAATAAATAAATAAATCAAGCTATTATAAACTTCTATCTGTACCATAGATCGCAAATAACTCTTGCTTTGAAGTGCTTTCTTTTAAGCTGCTAAGGTCTTTGAAATACTTTTGTGTAAACAGATTTAATTTATTTTGAAACCAATTCTTTGTTTAATAAAAGTCAATTTGGTTTTATAAATAGTTTAAGTGTCATAAATAGAGTACGTCCATTTTAAGCAATGCTACTAAATATATCAACAATGGTAACATTGTTGTTGAGTAGGTTCTTTAATATTTCCAAAGCTTTTGACACTATTACTCACCGTATACTTTTAAAGAAATTTAGCTATTATGGCTTTCAGAGTAAAAGTCTTGATTTTTAAGGTCCATTTCAATAATAGATACCAGACAACCTGTTTCACAGGAAGGTTATCCAAATTTAAACTTGTAGTCATGGAGTTTCTCAGGGTTCCATATTAGGGCCGAAATTTTTATTTAATTATATTGATGATCTTCCTTTATCCCTTTGTGAGCTAAATCTGAACACCTATGCATGCAGATAACTTAGGTATTATCTTATATGATATGGTTGAAAATGTAGTAAAATTAATTATATATGAAGTCCTCTATTGTTAATGATTGATGTAATGTCAATAAATTAACTATAAACAACAGCAAAACCTTGGACACTCAACTTAAATTTAATATGGGCACTGGAGCTTCCATGAAATATTTAGGTATTTATATTGATTCCAACCTTAGTTGGTCGACTCATATTAATTATATTTAAAAAAATCAGGTGGTCCTTTTAAGTTGAGAATTTCAAATTACGGTGTTACAAAGGACAAATTAATGAAAGTTTATTTTGCTCATATATATTCGTACATTAATTATGGTGTCCTCGTATGAGGTAATCACCCTTTAGCTATTAAGATTTTTTATTCTACAAGAAAAGAGGCCATTGCGGAATTCATTCCAAATATCATTGTAAGCCACTATTTATTGACTTAGTTATTTTGACTTTGTCATCAACGTATTCTCTTAATTGTTTATTGTGTGTCAACGATAATGTAAAATGTTTTACATTTTGCTCAAATAATCATAATTACTTATAGTTTAAATCTTTACAGCAATAAATTCAAGTACTTCAAAATCCAGAATAGTTTTTTTTAGTTTAATAATCTTCCACAAAGATTCAAAGAATTCTCATATTTAACATTGAAGAGGACTATATGTCATACTTTGGTAGCTAATCTATTATACTCTGTACATGATTTTTTTAAATATAAAATTGTAGATCCTTTATATTGTTTTTTTTTCATTGACGTTGCTATACTGTAATAGTTTCTGGCAATAAAAATTACTGTTTACTATTAAGTATAGTTAACAATTTGCGTTTATGTAGATTTATAATGTAAATCATCAAGTAAGTAATTATTTTATTTTTTCCAAATTTGCTTATGACATAAATAAACTTAGAGTTTTACCGTAACAACATTAACATTTTTACTAATTACAAATAAGGCTGAAGGTACTTAAAATATCACCGGACTATTTTTTGTCTTCGTTTTCACTTTGGGGTTTAGGCATGTGAGTGTCCTATATATTTTTCCTTTTGCTTGTAATTTAATCTTTTTCTCTATAAACTCTTGTCTGCCATTTTATCCGGAAGTATCTTCCACTTTTCTCTTTATACTTGGGTTCATCATTCAATAGGCATACTATATTGATTTTTTTTGTCCATTTATTGCCCTACGTCCTTTTCCATTAAGTAGGAATCCCGTCTTGGTTGCTATTCCCATCTCTTATGGTTTTACCCAGTACTCGCTTCCACACAAAAGCAGGACCAGCCATGGTTTCACCCAACTGTAGTTCTTTTTCTATATGCATTTTTTTCAATATTCTATTTGGGCTCACTATATTAAAAATAACATAAAAACCCTTCAATGTTTATATTGAACCTAAACTTTGTGAACTTATAGAGACAGAAGAGTGTAAGCTACAAAATATGTGTAATTTATCACTTAGTTTCTATATTACAATAATATTGCTTGAGAATATTTCTGAACTTTAAAAAAAAAAAAAAAAAAATCTGAAATGTTTGGAATATATAAACCAAATTAATATTTAGTGAGAGCTCCTGATAAGCTGTTTGCCGTAAATAGCTCTTTATTATATATTGTTTCCTGCTAAGGAATTAATCTGTTTCATCTTGTAGTCACTTTATACTGTTTTTACAATACATGCTAATTCCTTATTTATTTAGAATAAGATAACCACTGGTATCTATAACAGGACGCGATAAAATAAATCCCAAATAAAACGGGGGTTGTTTCCCATCACTTTTTATTGCGGAGATTCTCCAGTGAATGGTGGTTTGTGGTCGTGCAGCGAGAGTGTGCTCAACAATGAACTTAAGCGCAAATGCATGTTTTCAATAAGAAGGACCGCGAATGTGTCTTGTGACAATCCTTTAAAGTGCGCTAAAATTCATTTTTATAAGAAGTTTTAATTTTTGTAATTATATAGACCAAATTTTTGAAGTGATAATTATTCCATATTTAGGCACAATATTTTAACGCGTATATTGAATAGTTTAAAGTGAATGCATTCCTTTAAAATACATTATAATGAAATAACAACAACCCCTTATTAAGTATAATGCAGAAAGTCTAAAAAAGGAAGGTAATTTATAATTTAATTTGAGTTTCTACAGTGCATATTTATTTTCTTTGCAGCACATTTTCTTAAAATGTGATATTTAACATTTATCATAACAAAATAAAGAGGGGTTTCATTTTTGACAGAAACTATAACCTCTAGTTACTTTACGCATTTGAAGAAATTAATTGACTTTAAAAAATATGAGGTAAAATTTTTTAAGCTTCCTGTGTGATATGCGATGAAAAATCCCTTTATTGAACCGCAGATGATTTGGAATGTTTGGATTTCTTGTGCGATTAGGAATAAAAGACCAAATAAAATTAGAACTTTGAAGACCACGGATTAAACCCGATAGATGAACTGTTTAAGAATGAAATAGCAAAAAAATGGATACAGCATAGGCAACTGAACCAAAAACTGAGTAAAAATGAAAAAAAAAGTTAAAAGGTACAAAAAGACTTGGAGTGCCCCGATATAAAAGAGCATGTTGTGGAAATGTACTATTAATTAGTAATGAAAATAAAATATTTTTCAGAGTCCACTTAGCCCGTGAAGAGAACAAACTGTTTTTGTTAGGACTAGAGCCCTATTCACTGCTGCACACTTGTGCTGTGTAAACAGTACATACGGTTGTACTTCTGATCAGCCGGTAACCTTGGGCAGAGCTGATGGATATGCGTCAGGTTTTGATAATGATATGTACTTGTAACTGAAGGCCATGAAACCATTCTTCCTTCACGTGGGCTTCTTTGCTTCTTTAAACTCGTTTCTCTACGCAAATATATGATTAGAGACGGCCTACATCTCAGTCACGCCAACAGACCTACAGCAAAAATACTTGCTGGAATTGCAAGAAAAAAGGATGTAATGGCGAAACGTTGAGGGGCAGGAGACGAAGAGAGGAAACAGATAAAAGAGCTAAAGAGTTTTATAGCTCTACTTCTCAGCTTGCAGAAATCGTTGAGGTGAAGCGCTACTTTATACAACTCAAGCCATAATCATAAAGTGCCGGTCATATTAGCGTCCAGATGATATTGTAAGTCTTGACCAGGGTGTGATGAAAATCGAGTAGGAGAGGGAGAGAGGGAGAGACAGACGAGGAAATCTTGATAGCCCGGCAGCTGTCTCCGATCTAAGATTTAAGTTGTTGTTTCTGTAGAAGGCACGCCTATGCTCGCGGTTGAGTTCACTGACGCTAGAGGCTGCCCAGAAGATGGCATTAAGGTGTGCGATAGAGCACGTAGCTGTATTTGAAAAATTGAATGCTCTTATCTGCTTCGCGTGATGTATGGGATCGGCTTGTGCTCCTTTAAAGTTTCTATGCTCACATGCAATCTCTGAATTTTTTCCCCAAGAACTTTGAGAAGAAATGACAAAGCTCGCGGACAGTATTTGAAAAAAGCTTGCAGACGCTCACCGTCTAATCAAAGAATACGCCACAACTGCATTCTTTCTGTGTTCAATAAACTTAATAGTCAAATATTTGCTTTTTACTACACATATAGACTACTATTACACCAATATTCAAAGAGTAGCCTATGAAATTCATTGTGGACGAGGTTCGTTTAAGTTACAGGTTTAGCCCAGTTTATCTCTTGTAGTGAGCTGGTTCAAATTTTGTCTTTGACGATACACATGTGCAGATGTCTTCACGCTTAAACTTGATTTAGGTCATACACGATAGACAGAACAAAGTCTGTATACTCAGTTTTCAATATTTACAGTTCTTGTCTTCAAAGTCTTCTGGTTAGTTCCTTTCAACCATCTCTGTGTTTTTCTTCCTGGCTCATTTCGAGCAGGACTTCCTCGGTCTCTATTCCATTCTCTCACACTGCTGTATCGTGTGTCCATCTTCGGCGAATCTCAGTATGTGCCATTCCTCTTGCATTTTAACTAAAGCCCGTCAGTTGCGATGTTCTTTGCACCTGTACGGCCTATCATTTCTTGATTGCTGATTTTGTCTCTCCAGGTGACCCGCAGTAACTTTCTTAGCAATTTCTTATATTGTGTATTTGCGACATTTGGCTTCCAATGGCAGCACACAACTCTCTAGAGCTTCAATTATTAATCTCAGACTTAAGGATTTCTCTGTGAATATGAACTTTTAAACTGTAAAATTTGTTCAATGTTAAACTTATTCTTCTTTTTATTTCTTTTTCACACCTGCTCTGCAATGCTATGCTTTGACCGAGATATTGATTAGGATAGGGATTTAGATGCCATTTGTTTTATTTGGATTCATGTTTTGACCTGATATTTACAATTTTTGAATAAATTATTTATCGTTTCTTCTAACTTAGTACATGTATTTGTAAACAGTAAAGCGTCATTAGCAAATCTTAAATTTGTTAATGTCCTTCCTTTTATATGATTCCTTCTTGTTTAGTATAGGGAATTAATGTTCTAAAAGACAGGTGAATAATTTTGACAAGACTGAGTCACCTTATTTAACCTTGTATGAATGAATTGTGTTTAACGCCCGTTTTTGCTAGAGGCACCACAGGCGATGGACACTGATGATACATGAGATGAAATGATATATTGGGAAAGGATTTATTTTTATGGAAGGAATCGTTCCAGGCCTAAGTTTAGGGTACCTACCCGGCATTTGCCATTTATGAGGACTGAGGAAAACCTGGAAAAAACCTCAGTCAGGAAGGACGGTCCTGGCGGTATTTGAACCCAGACCTCCCGCTCACGAGTCCGAGACTTAACGACCTCAGCTACCCGTGGCGGTATATTTAACCTTGTTTCTAATCTAACGTTGTTTCTTCTTCGTCCATGCGTGATCAACTGAAACTCGACCGGTTCCCATGCGGTGGCAAGAGCGGAATAACAGGCAACAGCATTGATCATCATATTCCCGGTAGAAAGTGCAGTTAGCTTGCGTCTTTTGATTGAACAATGTGCTGGTGTCTACGAACCCATCAAAAGTGGATCCAAGTTCTGTTTGACAGCGGAGGATAGTCAGCCGAGTGAAATTTATCGTTGAAGAGGCGAGAAATGTTTATCGAAGGATTGAGCACGCATGTTTTGGACAGGAAATGTTTTATCGAAAAACCTGTTTCCAATAGGTTCCGCGAACGCTGACAGCTGTATTAGGAACAGGCGCTTGTGTTTGTGTCTGCAACCACTGATGGCTTCCTCCTGCGCACAGTGGTCCTGCAACTCTCACCTATCCCCTTACGACTTTAATTTGTTCAGACCGCTCAAGAAATGTTTGAAGGGCAAACACTTTCGCAACAGTATGAACTCCAGGCTGCGGTTCACCCAGCAACCAAGATCTTTCTTTTCGGGCGGTATCCGAAGTTTGGAGATGCAGTGGAATGCTTGTTTGAATGTCCGGGTGACTTCTTCTCCTAAGACATTCTTTAAATATTGCTGCTTTTGTTAGTGATTAATTTGATTTATTTATATTAGGATTTTGTTTATCACTCCTCGTAAATTAATTTGTAATAATTAGCTTGTAACAATAACATTTTATAAGCGATAAATACTATATGTGTTGATTTTTCATTTAGCCGTGTTATATCTGCTGTATTTCTTTAGTAATGGCTGCAGGTTTTGTGCGATATCAATGGAAAGAATATTGTAAATCATCTGCTAGAGATTCATCAGTGCTAATGTGTTCATAAACTTATTTTTCTTTCAGTGTTAAAGCAGCCTACTTAAAATTGGCACCTCTTATTTGTCGTTAAGCGTTTACACATTATTTTAATTGCAAATCAGAGCATTCTTATATGTAATTTCGTCAAATTTTTAGCTATTAAAGTTTTGCTTTACTAAATACAGATAATTGCTTAGATATCAAGGGTAGCTTACACATCAAATATGATTTTTAGTTCACTCCATAAAATAATTTAGAAAAGTCTTACGAAAACAGTGAAATCTTTTTGTTTCCTTTTTTCGTGTGCAATAGGGAAAGAATTACTCTCACAAAGACGATCGTAGAATTTTTAATTCTTTAGAAAAACATTTAAATAAACTGTCTTAATAAAATGAGATATATTTGATTGCTACTTCAAATTACTCTTCTTTTTCAGTATTTGCCTGAATAATAGATATAGAAAGGCTCGAGTAAGTTACAACAATAATAAACTTTTGAGAACACGAAAGTTTCATGTCTTATATTATATTTAAGTCTGTCTTTTTAGAAAAATTGAAGGATGCTGTTGATAAGAAACGTTTTGAATAGATTCCAGAAGCACAAGCGTTGCTCTATGATCAACTGGCTATAACCATTCGCGATGGAATGCATACTGCCATGGGACCGGCAGGTCAGAAAGTTGAATTCAATTAATTACGCCGCCGGCTGCGATACCCTAAACATAGCTGAGACGTGAAATGCCTCATGAGTGGGCAGGGTTTAATACTGAGCTCTATATTATTTACACAAATGATGTTACTATACAAACATTTTTCGTTTCATTTTCCAGCCTTCCTAGTCTTTCCATTTCCAACCACGCGGGAGAGGTAAAATTCTTGCCTTAATCCTGTGATACTTAGGGGTATAATATTTTTAAATAAGCTAAAACTTTGTATTAAAACGTCACTAAAAGGCTTTGCGAGATACCTTTAACTTCAGAAGTACAGCAGATAGTAGCAAAGTAATGCAAAATTGTTTTCTACGGAAACGGATTTTTTTTTCTTCAGAAGTGCGCATTCTATTCTGAACTGAAAAATATTAAAAATAGCCAATATTTTTAGTAATTCTGTCAAATAGTTTAGACTTTGGGCGTTTCAAAGGGATGGTATATTATGCTCATGAAGCCAAGAAGGAAAAGGTGGAAATGTAGAAAATTGGGGTGATGCAGAGAAAATGGCTATAAGATCGAGAAAATAGTTGATTAGAAAAAGAAAAGAAATTATATGAAAGGTCTGTGATAATAGCTATATCATTGGATTAGGAAGACTAAGAGTTCGGTTCTCGAAGCAGTCTGTGACATTGTTTGCTCTCTCTCTCCCTCTCTCAAGATTTTCTCGTTTTTCTAGTTTTATTCCACCAACACTCTCCACTTTCTTATCTCTTTTCACCTCTTTCTCGTTTATATTTTATTTCCTTTCATGAAGAAAATCTCAAAGGCTACGACATTTGTTGACTCTAGTGGATAATTCATCCGTTTTCTGTGCAATTCTGGGCTTGCAGTCATGAGCTTCCTTTGGGATTCTGCTTCTGAATACGGGATAGTACCTTGGGGGCTTCGACGCACAGAATCAATTGTTTCAAAAGCATCGGGTCACCGTCTGTTTTCCAAAGCCTTGTAATGTGTCTGCGCAAGCTGGAAGATGGGACTTGTGGGGCCTTGTGGTTCATTGATCCTTACATGCGAGGACACACCAAGTTGTTTAAGGCATTGCTGCTTGTTATGATTTGATGAAAAGAAGAAAACTGAACTATAAGAATTCTATATTAAGAGGATATTAAGCTTCCCGACCCCGAGTATCCGGGGGGAGGGGGGGAGACTAACACGCTGTTTTTTTTTTTGTTTTTTTTTGACAAATTTCAGATCGAATCTAGACCACTTTTGTAGCAATTCATGGGGGCGCCTGCGCTGAGAAGAATTTATTTATTTTGCACTATGGCATTTTCTGGGGTAAAAATCACTTCAAACCTTTTGCTGCTGTAAAGAAACATCCAAACTTGCAAAATATGTACCTCAGACAAGGTCAGTTTTCAACTAAGACATGGCTTAGCGAAGTTCTGCGTAGAATTAAATCGCCCAGCATCATTCGAGGCATAGACACGTGAACTTTGGCAAGAAATAGTTATAGAGTGACAGAGAGACATTCCAAGATCTGAGAAACTTTAAAAGATGCCTATGCTGTGCATAGAAGACAGATATTAGATACATCAGCGCTAGAAGAGAACAATATGCCATCAGTTGACAGTCTCTGTACAGATGTGCGAGCCGTGGTGTCTACGGGCATTGATTTAGCGCTTAGCAGACGTTTCTTAGCAGTGATTATTCTTGGTATATATATATATATATATATAAAGATGTAGAACACATAGCCCAGATCGTGATATTTTAGAAATCTTTCGAACAGGTTAAGCAATGACAAAAATATTTCCACGAAAGCTCTTTCAAAATGTATAAACATCAAATACAATACACAAACAAAGAAAAACATTAGCGTTTCTGTGTATCATCTTTGCTTAGCTACCTTTTAGCTTTATATTTTTGTTAGATGATCTTCGCCGAGGGATGACTCAACTGTCCATAGTAAAAGCGTTCCAGGAATTTGGTATCCTCAGCGGGCTCTGAAAGGACCACAAAGCGTCTTCTATCCTGCTTCGGAAGTTACTGAGCTGGTCGTCCATTAGTTCTATGGAATTATATTCTAAATCACTTATTATAAAAAAAATACGTTAGAAACTGGGCAAGAGTTCGATTTTAGAGTGGAAAAAATGCAAATTTCTTGGTGGAAAAGTAGTTTTTGATCAAATTTCTCTCCCAACATCTTTAAAGCGCTTCCCTTTCAAACCGTGTTGCATTGAGAGAAACAGATGCAGCACCTAAAGAGAAGAAACGGCAAGGGAGAAATTCTCATCCTAAATTTGATATGGTTTCAGTGGTAGTTTTAGCAGCGTGTTGCATAGAATTATCACCAGCATCATGTTGTAAAGGACTTTTTAAGTAATTCTTTGTCCACTTCCATTAACTTAGCGTTAACTGCTGCAAGAAATTTCAACGATTCACACAAAACTACAGCCTTTCTACGAGAAGTGGCAATGGAAGTGCGTGCCATGTTTCATTGGCGGCAATGCAACTCAAAACGTTTTCTTTAATCAACACCATGGAAAATGCAGCTTTGGAATCAGGATCAAAGCAAAAATTCGAGGTCATGGCCAATTTCCACTCGAAGAAATGGATGCCGTGCCAATTCTCTTGCTACTGGGGAGTGGTGATTGTGGTCTTACGGGGTACGGTAGTTCAGATAGTAAGATAATCTACCGTACCCCGTAAGATCACAATCACCTCGGTAGCTCAGATAGTAAGAGCATCAGCACGACAAGCCGAAGCTATGCTGTACGAATGGCACCCATGATGTCCAATTTTTCCTATCTGATTCTGATTCTAAACCTTACCAAACACACGGCTTACATGAACAGATCTCGAATAGACAAATGCTGTTGACTTCCAGAAAAAAACGAGAGCTTACTTTCCTTTTTTCTGTATCTTTCCTAGCTGATTGCTCCAAACAGAATCTGATTCACTCCAAGTAGTTTTGTCGAGTTTCCTAATCATCAACTTCTTTTTCCGTCCAACACTTTTTTTGTCACTCACATAGAAATTGTCGCTTTTAAAATGTTGAAATGCTCTCTCTCTCATATGTGTCTATAGCTACACACTGCTACCATACCCCTTTTCAGTATATTGTTTTATTTCTGTCAACTGTTTTCCTCAGATTCTTGAATGGCAAAGAACAACAATAGAAATAGTATTTTTCACGTATAACTTTAAATAAAAAATAGTAAACTAAATATAAACAAAGAAAATCGACAAGAAAATTAACTTCAACAGGGTGGGTATTCGATAGTTTGGATAGATATTGCAACCCATCTGCTGTTCTGAGCGCTTCGATCAGAGATATGTTAGTTCTTTCAGTTACCTGAAAGCGGAACAGGATGACTTGCGTATATCAGAAATGCTGGCTCTTTCGTCAATAGAAATGGGTCAATACGGCCAAACGAAAGGAAAATGTTGTAAGTGAAGTGGATATTAAGTTAAAGCCTATCACATCCTCTGTGTTATGCGCAACAGCTAGGAAGTTATGCGGATATGTCGTAATTAGTTTTCCTCCAGTAAATAAAGACACTTGCGGATTAGAGGAAGCAAAAACACTAGACACACAGGAATAATTTAAAATGTCTGCAAAGTATTACAAAGTAACTATGTATTCACACAAATAAGCTACCAAATAAACGCCAACAGACGCAGCAACCGTGGGAGATTTGTATGTACTTCAAAGATGTATAAGGTCATGCTTTAACTGTTGGCAGATTCTTCCTGCGTTCTGCTGAAATACGAAGTTGTATTATTAACTTAGTGGCACGGAGTTTCAGCACACAAAATTCCTTCTCCAGCTGTCAAACTATGTTTATCAGTAACAATATAAATACAAATACCAAGAGTTTATTCTTATTGCTGTGCAGGTAAATAAAGAAAATATTAATATTTAGAAAATACCAAATAAACTATTTCAGTACCATATGATTCTACAATGAGTTCAAAGTGAATGATTCCCTTCTAGTGGTGAACACGAGCATGAGATATCTGTTGCATTGATCTAAATTCAACAAATATTGGCCGTAACTTTCTTCAGTATTGAAAAATAAATTACTGGAGTTTTAATAAACAGCTAAAAAAATGAGGGGGAGGTTTCATTATTACACCAGACAAGCTACAGTTGAAGAAAAGTTACCTTGAGACACCAGATCAAAGTTGGCTACACTGTTAGCTCCCAATTTATTTAGCTCTGCATACAACTTAATAGAAGCACACACTTAAGATCCTTAATAGAGGACCGTCTTTCAGGTTGAAGAAGTAATTCATAACGAGAGTCCGGAAGCTAGGTAATATGGCTTTTTTCTCTGGATGGATATATTTAAGAGTCAGATAGAAATGAACATCTTTCACTATATTTGGCGTCGGTAGGGCCAGTTTTTATTTTGCCTTTTTTGGTTTCTGTTGTCTATTTTAAGGTTTAAAACCTTTCCTTTTGCCTGTTTTGGATCGTTATGAATTTTGTCTAAGACTATTATTTACGCATTTTAAAAATCAAATAAAGAATTTCAATATATCATAGTGAAAAAAGTTATAAAAATAAATGGCATGTTTGCTTAACAAAAATATCCATTGAGAATCTTGTTATACGTTTATTTCTTCTCGACCAGTAAAAAACTTTCTCCTCCACTCATCCACTTACCTCTTTAAATAGTAGAAATTTCATTAGTGAAAGGAACGTACGATTACCTGAGTCATACAGGAAAATACTACGGTTTTGAATAGTCCTGACGAATGACCTTGTATTGATCAGCGCGCAACAATTTTAAGGAATTTGTGGAGGTGGTAACTTCTCAGCTGCATAAATGTAACAAACAATAGCAAGCGGATAAGATGAGAGCGGCACAGCTGTGCAATAAAACGTCCCTTTAATGTGTTCAATGTGGAAGTAAGAGAGATACTAACCTGATTCCCCTTCAAACGCATAAACAGAAAATGAATTCGACCAGAAACCAGTGCATCTTTGATACCTTGGGGAAAAAAAAAAAAAACCCATCTTGTTGCTTGTAACCAAGAAAAGTAAGTTTAAGTAATTTAATAATGTGTTAAAAGAAAGTACTAAGTATCTTAAACGCCTATTTTCATTATATTACTGGCTATTTTCAGTATTTATAGTACCTTTTTGCCTGCCTATTTAACCAAAATAAATACCTGAACTGTGTTCATAACTTTAATAAGATCAAAACCTGACTGAAAAAGGTTATTTTTCGAGTTGCGAATTGAGGTATTGAATGGAGTATAATAGTGAACACTTTCCCTGAAGGCTTTTTTTCTGCAGTCCCTTACAGTATTTATATTCCCCCAGTTAAGATGTGACACCCGTGTTCTAAATCTGACAGATAATGAAACATTGCAATCTATTGTTTATATCAGACTATGAATTGTCAGGGGGTCATGTGCTATAATTTATTTCATTTTCGTAAATTCACTCTATTCACCTCCTATCCTATATCCTATTCTATGCTATTTTTTCTTACGTTTGTTTCTTTTTTATTATTTTGTACTCTTATGTTCCATTCTCTATCCTGCTCTTTTCATTTTTTCTGTTAATTCTCTTCTTACTTTCTTTTCTCTTCTCTTCGATTCTCTTTCTTTTCTCTTCTCTTCGATTCTCTTTCTTTTCTTCTTTTATTTCTCTTTTCCTAAATTTCTTTTATTCTCTTATCTTTACTTTCCTTTTATTTTCTGATCTTCCATTCTCTTCTATTTTCTTATCCCTATGCCTTTCTCTATTCTTTGCTCCTCTTCTGTCCTCTCATTCTTCCTCCCTTCTATCTTGTCTTTTATTTTAATTTCTCGTATTTCCTGCTCTACTCCTCTCTCCTTCCCTGTTATCTCTATTTATCTCCTCTTTATTCATTTCTCTATTTTGTTCTTTTTTTATTCTCCTCTTGATTTCACTTATTTCTATCTTCCTTCTTCTCTTTGCTAAGGTTTTATTTTAATATTTGCCACATTTAAAAACGTCTGTTTTATATTTTTCTATTCTTATTTTCTCTACCCCTTTTCTTATTACCCTTCTCCCATTCCTTAATTTTTTCTCTCTAGTTCTATTCCTTTATTTTTATTCGCCTATTGTTTATTTTATTACTATTTTCTATTTTTCAGATCTCTCCTTTATTGTTATGTTCTCTCTCTCACTTTCTATCTTATTTTTTCCTTTCTTCTTACATTTCTGATCACCTATACAATTCTCTCCTCTTCTCTACTCTCCAAACATTTTCTCTTCTCCTCTCCTCACTGGCTTTACTCCTTCCTACTTTCTCCTCTCCCCCTCCGTTCTTTCTACAAAAGGTATTTAGTGTCAAAGAAAAAACCTCACGCTCTTAACTACTTCTAGGTCACAATTTAGCGTTTTTCATTTGTTCGCAGCAAATAGAATGCTGTAGCCGTAACAAAGCATTCTTTGGCAGTCCACATGGCTCTTTCGTGAAACCAGCCACACAATACTCGGACTTGGGAATAACGAAAAGGCAGCTTGATGAATTGTATGGCCCATGTTGCAGACACTTTCCTTGCATTTGTGTGCGGAATGTTCGTATTTGCTACAGTTTCACGTTTGACATTTCTTATCGGTCTTTCGTCTCACGCAGTGAGAAATGGATGAACTGTCAAACTAAGATTTACAGCCGCTGACACCACTCTGACGGAATGTAGCTGGATGCCAGCCACGGCGCCAGGTAGAAAGGAGAATATTTCTTGGGTAATTTTTCTCCCCATCACTACAAATACAAGGAACCTGCGGTTTCGTTGCAAACGGCGATTTACATTCCTGATTCAACGTGGTTTCAACTGTTGGCATACGTACTCATTAGAATGGGATTTTTGTTTTTCTTGTTATGACGGTGATCGATTTCAACCTTGTCAGAGCGTAAAATTACAGTTGGTAACACTTAAAATGTTCAAACCGAGCCAAAATTCAAAACAAATACTTTAGAAAGACAACTAATAAATAATTACTTCTAACACTTTATAGGAGTATGTTCAAGTTAGGTTCTTTTCTGGCAAACTTGTTGAGAAGGAAACCGAAGACCAGTTTAAGACCCTGTGGGCGGTTTCACCAACAGATGTTAAAAGTTAACTAGGTGTTAGCCACTTTAACATTCAAATTAACAAATATTCTGTTTCATCAATTAACGCTAACTTTAACAATATGTTAAACTTGATTTAAGTTAACATCACTTTGTGCTAAAAATTTAACTATTAACACTTCGAAAATGAGAAAATGTAACAAAGATATAGAATGTGAAAAACAGTCGTCATAAGACTAGACGAGAGAGGTTAAAATACACAAGTAGAAACATGCCTCTCTCTCTTTTTCTTTCACTCTCTCTCTATTGGTTACTTAAAGACTTTGTGCCACTGTTTCGGAAAAATGTCGGTCTTTCAATTTGCTCAGGATTATCAGAAATTGCATCAAAAAGAGAGCATCTGATTGCACGCACGTAAAAATTCAATATCCTAGACGCAACACAACTGAAATTTATTGTATTTACAAGGGCTGCTTTACCATCAATGTTCAAGTAATCAATATTCCTAACCTCCAATTAGGAAGAGATGCTAAATGACTTTGATCAGCGCATGATAGTATGACATATAATAATTCTCACCTCAGTACTCAGTTTGAAGTGGGTACCATTAATGAAATTGTTCTGTTAGGTTATAGAGGTTACCATAAGGAAATTTCTTTAATGCTTCACTCACATTCTGAAACAAGAGCTCAAAAATATGTAACCTCGCACACAAAAGATTTTTAACCAAACTCCAAACAGTAATAATTGTGGCAACAGCTGTATTATATAACATTATAATATTGACGATAGACCTCCATTATTTCTTTATACTTCCTAACTCGACAATTATCTAACTTTTGCAATTTAGAAAAACTTGTGCCTCTGGTTCTTTTACTATTCGTTTCGTGAACCACAAATAATTCAATTATTGTTCGCTAACAAAAGCACATCGGAGTGTGTCATTCGTTATGACATATCCTTCTTGACATTTGCTATTTGCAATTCTCGGGAACCTTAGCAACGTTTTAACCAAACAATATGGTGAAACGCAGGAGTCTTACATGTTGTTAAAATACTAACGCAGTGGTAACAACAACAACAACATGTTAGTAATTTTTAACATTATACAAACTTTATTATAGGTACAAAGTTATAAAAACTTACGGATAAGTGATTATTACACCAACTTTAATTACAGGAGAATGAGTACAGTTATTATTATAAAATTTTTAAAGCTATCAATATGACATTTTCGAGAGGTATTAAGAAAACATAACCAAAGATGTTCGGTAAATTTTAATACTCTAATGCATGTAAAAATTTATTTAACATTTTTAAATCAAAATTAAATCTTGTTAAAAACTGAAAACACTGTGACATAATTATTTTTCTTATAAACTATTGGTGGAATTGAAATTGTATTTTTTTTTTTTACTTAAACGGCAGACAACATTTATTCTGGTAACTAGAATAATATATCAATGGTAGTTGCTTTAGAGGAAATTAATTTTGAAATTTTGAAAAAAAAATATTTTTAATTTTTATTGGTATTGATTTTTATCAAATAATGGAAATATTTAAATACTTCTTGTCACCACTCTTCACATTTGCATACATTATGTGCGTGCAAATTTTCAACAAGATTGGTCCAGCCAATCCTGAAAAAAACTGCACATTTACATCAAAATTTAAGTTATGAGGAAATAAAATTTATTTTCGTTTAAAATATTCTATGATCATTAGAGAATTAAAATTTACAGTACATCTTTACTGAAGTATTCTTAATATCTCATAAAATTTCAATTGATAGATTTAAAACTTTCTGAGAAACAGTTCAAAACATATTGCTGTATTATTTGATATTATACCTCCTGGTTACCTTATAGTGCGTCACACTCTCATTTGCTCGGATTTAAGTGACTTTACTTTTCACACGTATTATGGGCTACTGCTCTTTGTCATCTTACGAATTCAATAAACGTGAACACATTTTTCAATTTGAGAAACTTAGTTGAAGTGTCGTATCGTGTTGTCTTCTGTTCTTTACTAAAGTATATCCTTGCTTTCTGGAACGTGCTGTATACACTAAGAGGCATGCGGTCTTCGACTAAACAAACTCATAGTGTGTTAACGACAGATTTAAAGTAACAAAATTTAAACAGTGTGGAAAAAGGAGAGAGTGAATCTTCTCTGCTAAGTGTATATAACGTACGGAAAATCCACTATCTCTGATATCAAAAGCAATTAAAAACAAAAGGTTACAACTTGCGTCCAAACTTGACTCTGAGAGTGGTTCCAGAAAAGAAAGTATATTAGGGCAGAAAATGCGCAATTTTATGGTAACATAACCTCACTTATACGTTTGATATCCAAATTATAGCTCTTATTGAAAACTGCACTAACATTTGGTGTCTTTAGTTAGACACTCTGCAAAGCGAAACATTTATAACATTTAATTAACTGAACATTTAATTTAGTGCTATTACTTAAGTACTATTGTGCATTTATTGTTCATTTTATATAAATATATTTGTGGAACAACGTCGGTATGGGTATTTTGACCACACATGTTATTAATTGCACAGACATAGAAAAAGCGAATTTGCACTTCAAACATATTTATAAATATTATTACCTAAGCACAAATTCATAACACACACATATTAATACATACACACTCGCTCACACGCACGCGCACAAACATTCACACTCAAAGAGCTCGTCTGTTTCAACACTGCACTCCTGATTCCACGCACTTTGCATAGAAAAGATGCGAATCTTTGGCCTATATCTTCCTGCACAAACAGATCCCAAAATGCTAATCTATTCCTATTTGACTTAGCAAACTTAGCTCCAAGCGCAGTCAGTTGGGCTTGTGCTGTACTGGTAATCATACTTTCCTCGTAAACCCAAGATCGCGGGTTCAATCCCGGCCAGGGCCGATGAATTTTATCGGGCGTAAAAATCTAGATAATGGCTTCCTTCGGGAGGGAAAAAAAGCCGTGGGTCCCGTGCCGCAGATTTATCGCACGAAAAATTTACCTTAAGTCTGAAAGAAGAGGCCTCTGAGCCAAATTTGCCGGCCGTTTCACGTCCTGAATTGAATGACCTGAGATGTTAAAGAGCGTCCGTAAATATAAAACAAATCACATTCAAGTGCAGTCAACTTCCTCTGTTCGGAACCCGGACACTCTAATAAAATCAGCTGCCAGTTTGCTCTGTCACACATTCTCTACCCAGTCCCTTATTTTAGTTGCTTTCCATGCCCCCAATCTAATCCATGCTAGACCTGGATCTATTTTGAGGATTCCTGGAGTATATATAATACATCTCTCTGTTCCATTTTATTTTGAGTAAGTTTAAACTAAGAAAAATGCTGCGCTATGTATCTTATTTAAAAATCACACATGCCTATTTCATTTCAATAGGCGTATTTTTTAAAAAAAATTAAAAATATTATTTCCCAGATGATATCTAAAATATTATAACTAGATTTATTTAAAGTACTTTCAAAATATAACAATTTTATTAAAATATTTTAATTTAATTGCAAACTTTAAAAATTCAAAAGAATGCGTTATTTTTAAGGCTTCAGAAAAATTGAACAAATGCACAGAGATGAAAGAGTAACCAAACTTTTTTTACAAACAACAACGGGTTATTATTTTAGAAATTTGCCAACCACTTGATTAATACCAAGTCCTTATAAGGATAACATTACCACACTCAGATGTTATAGCACGTTTTCACGTTAGACAATAGTTGTTTATTTAGAAAAATGTAAAAACACAAATAATAATAAACAAAAAGCTTTCTACGTGTTCACTTCTCGTCTATCTTTAACAGAAACAGAAGTGAAACCCCCATCTCCTTTGGAATTGTGCAGAGATAATCGCCAAAACGACATAACTAGTGGTTGTGCTTAAAGACGAGACATTGCCAACGTTGCGAGAAGCTCAGAAAGAACATGGAAAAAAATTGTCGTAAATTCTGCCTCGTGTAAAAGGGATGTACATAGAGGGACTTTATTTTGTGTGGGGTCAGACTGCAAGCAGAAAGGACTTTTGAAGGTACGGGGCAATGTGTCTTGTGCGGATGAAAAGAAGACGACTTGCTGCCGCCTTGGAGCGCGAAGAAGCCGGGGTTTCACGTTCGATAGTTTCAAAACGTCCTTCCCATACATGGGAACCCTGTGTAACAGTGGCGGATTTCATATGCTTCTCAAATTTATGTTTGCGATCTCTAACATGGCACGTATATAGTGAAATTTTGATAAATATTAAAGTGCGGCAATTTTTAATGTTTTAAAATTAAGTTTTGGGTTTATATCAACGAAAAATGTAACAATTTATTTATGGAACAAGGTCTGACCTGCAAGGAATTCGTGAAAGGGTTTGATTTCCACTAGAACAGTGAGGTTTTTTCCTCAGTTCTTATAAACGACAAATTAAACTTAGACCTGGAACGTTTCCTTCCTTAAAGGGGGGGGGGTGTATTTCCCAGCTTATCATTCCATCTCATTTCGACACATAAAGAAATGTGCATGGTGCAGTTTTTCACCAAAAGCATTCAATTTATAACAAATATAAAAAAAGTTACGAAGCAGCTCTAAAATGTTATTTTTAAACGCATATAATAACAAAGAGATATTTTGTACAATAAAATAATATTAAGATAATGCCATTGAGAAATTAATGACCCTTTTTATATTACTGTAAATTATGAAACTTTCCCATTTTTGGGTCGTATTGTGATCTGTGATGAAACGTGGATTCTCTATTCCAACCGCAAGCGATTGACACAACGGCTAAATCGATGAGGTGCCGAAACACTACACAAAATCAAAACCACACCAGAGGAAGATGTATGTATGTACATAATGTCGAATGTATTACATTAAAATCTTCTGTCAGTCCTGGTGGTGTAGTGGTTACCATACTTGCCTCCTATACCCAAGATCACGGGTTCGAACCCGGCCAGGAGCGATGGATTTTTTCGGGCGTAAAAATCCTAAGTATGGCTTCCTTCGGAAGGGAAGTAAAGCCCTGGGTCCCGTGTCGTACATTTACGGCACAAAAAGAACCTCAAGCCTGAAAGAGAGGCCTCTGAGCAAAATTTGTCGGCCGTTTCACGCCCTGAGTTGAATGGGACGCTGATGACCTGAGATGTTAAAGAGCGTCCGTAAATAAATCAATAAAAAAAAAAAATTAAAATCTTCTGGCAAAATTAATCAGAAACCGAAAGAAAAACAGTCAGCAATAGCTAATAGAAAATACCATATCCATCTACACGATAACGCCCGACCACACACCTCGTAAAGAACACTCCAGGGCCTATTTTACAAAATTATGTTGTAACACATACAAGTGTTTTAGTACAAGTTCTTGTAAAGCATGGCCTTGCAACTTTCTGTTCCACGAGAGAAGCGCAACACTTGCATAGTGCTTGTAAAAAATTATTAGTGACGTCATAGAAGAGCTGCTTGCCATACGTCGCCATACCTTGAATTAGGTTATGTCCACTCCTAAGGAATTTTTAATGTACAGAGTGGATTATTGTCATTCCTGCTAAATGTTTTTTTTTTTTTTTATTGATTTATTTATGGACGCTCTTTAACAGCTCAGGTCATCAGCGTCCCATTCAACTCAGGGCGTGAAACGGCCGACAAATTTTGCTCAGAGGCCTCTCTTTCTGGCTTGAGGTTCTTTTTCGTGCCGCAAATGTACGACACGGGACCCACGGCTTTACTTCCCTTCCGAAGGAAGCCATACTTAGGATTTTTATGCCCGAAAAAATCCATCGGTCCTGGCCGGGTTCGAACCCGCGTTTTGGGGTTTAGGAGGCAAGTATGGTAACCACTACACCACCAGGACCGACCGTGCTAAATGGATATTGTATTTTTTCTCAGATATAATGATACTTTAAATACTTTATTATGCATTTCGATACTCAAGCGTAATAATCCACATTGAAACGACGGTCCCATACAGCTACATTTAAGAACACCAATTTCAGCCATCGATAAATGGCAGAAGAATCGAGCTTCCGGATTATTCTCAGTCATTTATTTTATTAGCCAATTTGACAATTTATATTTATTTATTTATTTGTTTATATTGCTTGAAAATCACGCTTTCATTATAATAACAAAAAAACGGGAAAATTGTGTCAAAAAGGACAATTTTAAAAGGGAATGAAGAATGAAAAGAACTTATTTTCGTGGCATGTAGCAAGAGCCTTAAAAATACATGAACTAAGATGCTGGTCTGAAATATGCATTTGAAACAGGAAACGTTCGTATCAATCATAAGCAGTACTTTAATTACATTTAACATAACTTTATCATTGTACATAAATACTCATTTATTCTTTCTTTATACACATTCCTACTCATCATTATCATAACTTTCGTTAATACTTAGCACTCTTAAGTCAACTGACTGCCAAAATCATTAAAAAGATAATAAAATTTCTGCTAGCATTTGAAGCTATCAATATTCCTACACTTGTAGATAAATGTATACAAATTATCATTGCCTGACTAGTACTAATACTTCTGCGGAACTGAACAACGAAACATCACTAGTACATTTGTAAGTATGGAGTTGTAAAGTACAACTGTAGCAGAAACCTTTGTGGAACAGACTTTTACTAATAACTACAAGTTACAAATCCAAACACTTTGGTACTGGACTTAGACCATAGACAATAGAAGTTCAATGAACTGGGCTGCCTCATCCAGCCGGCCGAGAGTCACCAGTTTTACCGAAAAGGCAAAATAAACTTGGTACTAATTTGCAAATATATATAGAAACCGATGGTGATTATTTTGATAAATAAAGCTACTTTTATATTTATTGTTGCTTTATTGAAGTTTGAATCACAAAACCGCCATTAATTATAGCCCAACACTCTGACAATTCCAAAATAATCTAATAGACAATGGAGAATGATAGATATTGCTTAATTTATAATAATAATAATAATAATAATAATAACAATAGGTATTCAGAGAAGAAGTTTAATTAAAACCAGTAAACATTTTGTCATAAGGAACAGATTACATGCTTCCAAATATTAAAAACAAAACTTTCGAAATTAGTGTTAATAAATTTATTGAAAATTTGCATTTAGTAACGCAAACACAACTTTATAGTATACTATACTAAACGTCAAAGTATTTTCCCCAGAATTCTATCTTTTTAATCCAAACTCACATTTGCCTTCATTTTTTATTTGTTTTTGTGTTTTTTAAACGTTTATATGCATTATTTTAGTAATTCTGGGAGAGGATTCGAATTCTCGGTATTGAAGTTCATCAAATACTCGTGTTAGTAATATGGCTTTTCTTGAGAAGCATATATAAAAATATTACATTTGACTCTTAATTGTACGCCTGTTAAATTTTAATTCTGCAATTTCTTAACTGTGAAATTAGCAGAGCTAGGCTACATAGTGGGAGAAGCCAGTATTGAAGGCCGTATAATGCATATGAAGGTAGCAGCTTATAGTTAGCTTGAGCGAGGCTTTGTCAGCGAGTGTTTGTGCATCCATGTGTTCCGACGCACTTTTGTGTAAATTGTGTGCTGGTTAGTTATGGCACCACATAAATGCAATGTTGAAGAATGTGTTTTTATGTAAAAATGGATGCTTGCAGAGAAGTGATAAGACGAGCCGCAAGAAAATGTCCTGGTAATCACATTCTAGATAGAGAAACTGTTCCCCAACATGTTCAAAAGTTACAAGAAAGGATCTCCCAATGACAAGAAACGTGTTCTGAAACGCCGAGTTCTTACGATGAAAATGTTGAACAATAGGAATAATCTACGCAGATGTAGGCAATGTATTGCCGCCGAGGGACATCATTTCCCACATTTTTTATAACACAGGTTAGTGCTGATTATTATTAATTCAGGGGGAAGGTGCTACTAAGTCGAAATGAACCAGGAAATATGCAAGTAATTAGTAATAAAATTGAGGAAAGTATACATATACTTGCGAAGTTTCGATGAAGGGGATTTTTGGTAATGATCCACAAGAATTTCTACAAGAAGAATAAGGTACAACATTCAATATTATATTTAGTTATAAAAAGAAAACAGTTATAATTACATAGGCATATTATAATAATGGTAGAATAAGACTTCTAAAGAACTTGTTGGTGTCATGGGTAGGTGAAAAAGGCACGATCTAAATTAACATGCATGGATGAAGTTGTAAACCACATGCGGTAAAAATGCAATTTGTTATGGCCAAGAAATGCTGTAGAACTATAAAAAATTACAATAAGTGCACGAGATATTTTGTCATCGTACAGTCCACAAATACAATAAATAAAGTAACTTTTATATTAAGACATTTTCTAAATTATAAAGTTCTTACTGACTTTTTCTTATTTCTAATTTGTAATTGTCGAGAAACATTTTAATATATGTAAGTTGTAAAATATAATAAAATAACAACAATAATAATAGTCATTATTATTTCTATACAATAAACAAGTAATGTTTTAACTTACCAATCAGGAGAAAGGTAAAGTTAGTGTTGACACAGAACAGCAGCTGAAGTACTTTGATGTCCAAGGAGTTTCTATGTTCGCTTTGGATGGCCGCTTTTGCAGAGAAACCTGCAGTGTAACCAAAAAACTGATGGATAACACAAGCGTCTCAATGCCTTTCCACTTAGTGGAGGAAAATTCCTTCGTCCATTAAAGTGGAAATATACTTAAAACTGAAAAATAATATCATTTCAATGAAACTCAAATGAGAAAATTCCCATTATCTTCATATCATTATTCACTATTCACACTTGATTCGTGCACCCATGATTGCGGACTCAATACCGGCAAGGATCGATCTATTTTTTTTCCGGCATAAAAATCCGAAATATCGGCTTGCTTCGGAAGGGAAGTAATGACGTGGTTCACTTGTCATAGATTTACGACACGCAAAAGAACCTCAAGTCTGAAAGAAGAAGCCTCTGAGCGGCCGTTTCAGGCCCTGAGTTGAATGGGACGCTGATGACCTGAGATGTTAAAGAGCGTCAGGATTATAAACCAAATAAAAAAAAAAAACTATCCCAGAGGAACGATCAAAGTAGCAACAAAACAGAATACACAACGGTAATCTGTTAAAAAAAAATGGTTTATTTACAGACGCTCTTTAATATCTCAGATCATCAGCGTCCCATTCAATTCGGGGCGTGAAAGGGCAATAACTTTTGATCAGAGGCCTATTTTTCAGGTTTGAGGTTCTTTTACATGCCGTAAATGCACGACACGGGACCCATGACTTCAGGTCCCTTCCGAAAGAAGCCTTACCTAGGTTTTTACACAGGAAAAAAAATCTATCAACACTAACCGGACAGACCCGCAATCTTGAGTTTACAAGGCAAGCACAAACGATTAATGAGTAAACAGGTGAACTAGGATAATTGTAATAGTTTTTTTATGAATGGTGTTTAAATCCCGTTTTTACTACTGAGGCACCAGAGACGGTGGGCACTGATGATATATTAGATGAAATTATATTGGGAAAGGCTATTTTTAAGGAAGGAAACGTTCCAGGCCTAAGTTTAGGGTACCTTCCCGGCATTTCTACTTATGAGGACTGAGGAAAACCTGGAAAAAACCTCAGTCAGGAAGGACGGTCCTGGTAGGATTCGAATCGCAGACCTCCCGCTCACGAGTTCGCGCCTTAACGACCTCGGTCACCCGTGGCGCTGTGTAAGAGTTAAGAAAATATGGAAGAATATTACAAAGTTTTCGTTAATATGATTCACACCTGCTGAACACAAGTATTATCATTAAAGAATCTCATACTAACAGTTTATCAGATTTGTTCATCAAAATACCGTGCACATCAAATACTTGGTTTGATGGTAACAAAATCAGTATACATGTTGTAAAGACTAATAAATGCATTTTAAAAATAAATAAATAAACAAATAAGGTAACGCTTCGGTAATCAAGGGGCTACGCGCTCTCCTGTGGGCATAAGGTTCGCGGATTCAAACTCAAGGTCAAGGAAAGTAAAAATCTCGAGAATATGTTTTTCGGAAGGGACGTAAAATCATAGTTTACGGCACGTTAAAAGACTCCATGCCGTTCCTGGACAAAATTACCGGCAATCGCACGTCCAAGTAATACTTTAGTATCATAGTAAATGACAGTTGAAGCGATAAACTGACCACCAATCCTTTTGACATCTGTAGGTTCCAAGTGTAGTTAAATTCAAAATAGTTCTTATGCTCAGTCAGCATCTGGAACAGGCCTTAGGCCCAAACCTTGTAAAGTACATGATGATAAATAAATACATAGGAAATGTAAATATTCAAAATGAAGACAAAGAAATAAATTAATATAGCAATATAAAAGTTTTCATCTCTAGCCATAATATGAACTAGAAAGATCACATTGATTATATTTATTAAAATTGAGTTCTACATGATCTATAAATGGACCATTAACTCATAATACAAACAGAAACAGTATATTATGCCACAATATGAAATAATGTTTTGAGGAAATTACTTCTTTATGTTATAAGAAGATAAGTTACCCTTTTATTCGGGGTATAAGTCTGTTTACTCTCGTGTGACAGACAGTATTTTTACACTACTAGTATTAAATAAAAATAACATTAATATTTAATTTTAATAAAATATGTGCATTTAGCACTATTTAAACAAGAGTCCAATATTATCGATGACAATATTCGTGACTGCATCCGTTGTCTAGTGGTAGCGTTTGCGACTATAAATTTGGAGGTCATTGTTCGATTATCAGCCAGGTCAAGCTATCTGGCTATTTTTTAAAATTTATCGTGAGAAGGTGAATGCCAGATAGCTTTAAGGCACCAAGGACTGCGAGTTCATTTGTGTCATTATTAATTCATTTCATTTCAATTATGACTACAGTCTCACACGTACAGTATTTATATCCAATCTACAGACATCGAGGGAAGACCAATGTAATCATAGCGATAATAAATAAGGCATTAAAATCTTGGTTGGTAAGGAGATAAAACTGAAAGTTTAAATGGTTTAAGACGTGTAAGGATGTGATTTGAAATATTCCAAGAAAATTATATATTTATTCCTAAAAAGACTCCGAAAAAGTTTTATTTAGTGCAAGAAGTGGCGTGAAATCATTTCAACTTTGTAAAATATATATATTACCCCAAAATCATACTTATTTTCCATTAATTTGAATTAAAGTTTAGGAATGAATAAAAGTTCGTAGCAGCGAAAAAATATGTTTTGCTACGAACAAAGCACTATAAAGGATGCTAAGAACGACCAAATAAAGACCGGTTTAAACACCAGTGAAGAAAAAAAAATATTTATTTACAATATTTATTGTACAGAAATAAAGTGCTGAGAATAATGGTAGCAGCAAAAAGCACTTTTGTAAACTAATTTTTTAAAATTCAATGAATGTAGTTTGTCACTTTTAGTATAAACATTCAAACATCCACAGAAAACAAGACACACATTTCAGGCACAACTTAAACAGACCAATCTACAAGTATTCTAATAACTCGTATTCAAGATACCATTAAACATTTCTTGAAACCATTTGAAAAATAATTTCTAGCTGCTCTTACCCGATGGTAACACTTGGAACCCTCATAAGGAAGTCAAATCCCTTTTTTTTCAGACATAATGGCCTAGATCCTCCCCCCCCCCCCCCCCGTGGTGTTGATTGCACGAAATTTCCGCTCTCCATTTCACCCCATTTTTTTGGTTATGAGTGCAGGGTCGAAAAAAATCAGGCAAGCGGGGTGCTGTTGTGTGCGGTGTGACGGTTAAGTTGCACTTAGATGAATGATGTGGAAGCCTTCTGAAGGGGGACGCCGCTGGCATCGATGTGTTAAACTTATAAATAATGCTTAAAGACTCCCTCATGCCCGTGCATCATTGTCCATGGCTTCTGCTGTTCGGAATTTGCCTCACCTCATTCCTTCCTTTCGAGGATGCTACCATTGGGGAGTGTTAACACAAACGGCCCCTTGTATGGCTGGTATATCGGAAATTCTCTTCCGTCCCAGACAATCCAATGCAAATATTGTACGCTCATTAGTATTGTAATTCCTGACGTAATCTGTCGGTCCTGGTGGTGTAGTGGTAACCATACCCTTCTAAACCCAAGATCGTCGGTTCAAACCCGACTAGGATCGATGGGTTTTTTCGGGCGTAAAAATCCGAAGTATGGTTTCCTTCGGAAGGGAAGTAAAGCCGTGGGTCCCGTGTCGTACATTTACGGCACGAAAAAGAACCTCAAGCCTGAAAGAGAGGCCTCTGAGCAAAATTTGTCGGCCGTTTCACACCCTAAATTAAATGGGACGCTGATGACCTGAGATGTTAAAGAGCGTTCATAAATAAACAAATTAAAAAAAAAATCTGACGTAATCTATTTTTTCGAGTCTGGTAATTCAATTAGAATTAGCAAACCAAAAAAAAAAAAAAAAAAAAAAAAAAAATAGAATCTATGGAAATCATGAGCTTATATCCCATATATATTTTGTCAGATGTTGCAATAAACTTGTGACTTTATACATATTCATTTTCAATACATTCTCAAAGAAATACTAGCAACAAGCACAATAATTATTATTACTAGAGCTCGAATCTGATGAGTGAGCAAACTATATCCGATGAATTCTCAGCTGAGTAAAGTAATAAAGCTTTGAATGAAATGAGCCGCAGCACCGTCAGGCATTAACCACGCTTTATCGGAAAGATTTCGTTCCATGAAAGGAACCATAATTGATATTTCTTAGTATTTAACAGGAGGAATATTACTTAACAGTTTAAAGTAATTAGTTGAAATATCAATTATGGTTCCTTTCATATAACATTTTCAAAATAATAATCATGAAATTCAACAGTTACCAAAATTATTCCATTCTAGATGTTATTCCTTTTAGCTAGGCTATCTGATAAGAATATTTTAATAATTCTGCAAAAAAGATTATTATAAATCCGCCACTGGGGGCAGCGGGGTAAAGAAGGAAGGGTTGGATGGGAGGGGACACGTCGCCTCCTTGGAGTTGGAAGACTGTTACAGCACTGAATCAATTGCTTGACATGTATATGTGTTGTGCACGCTGTATTTCCTGATTGGAAGTGATTTACTGAGGGGAACTGCACACAGAGCATGGCCCCCACAGCTTGGGCTACTCAAAGACCGCCTCCCGTCTTCTTATTATATACGAATGTAATCCTTATACAGCCTCGTCTAAATTACACATCTACCATCGCTAGACACCATCCATCACTCACACATGCATGTAACACTCACGTTTTGTACGAAAAATAGCCAGGGAGACTTAAATCTTCACGTTTCTCGACACGACGCTTCCTAGAACAAATAAAAACGAATGCGAGAAACCTTTTCAGTCTTTCCTGGCTTTCGACACTTTAGTTCCAGGAACTTTCGTGATATGAATAACTTACACCATTATAGATGCTGTGTTAGGTGCCTATAACTTACTGCTCGGTTCTTGAGGGCTTTGGACAAGGTGTCATTTATTACAAACGGACAGAAAGTGACTAAAGAATCACGTCAAACTTGCCTATCAGTTTCATGTGCGTTGTAAATGTAAAAATAAGCTATAAAATACAAGATTATTTATGATATATTCTTTAGTTTTTATAAGTATTGTTCAACCTTATGGCAATTCTAAAGTTGTGACTTGAAAAGTATTTTAAAAAAATACAAAATTGAAGAAAGTAATGTACACGCACTACGAAGCGACATTTGTCATTAAAATACTATTATATTGCAGTTTGGATTTTTATTCACATCTATAAATAGTGCGGAGGAAAAAAGAGGTATGTGTACCAAAATTTTAGAGTAGAAAGATTGCTTGACACTAAGTATTTTGATCTCACACGCTTTAATATAGAGCTACAGGCAATGATATAGAGCAACATCATAGCCATGTTGCGATGTGAGGAATGTTCCTAGTAATTCATACATACACCAACATTATTGGCGGAGACTATAGTAGGTCGTTTTATGAACGATTGCTATAATTTAATCTCATTTAATGTAGGGCTGGCTGACATTCACCTGACGTATGGAGCACCAGTGTCGGTTCATTTTGAACATTTACGATATGCATTTGACAAAAATCAAATAAGCTATTGTATATTCAGTTCATTGGCATTTATGACTTTGGAACCAGCACCATAACATATCATCCAAGTATTTGTTTTTGTTCTTGAAATACAATTTTTTTATCCACTCTCTGTAAGTCAATTCCATGAAATCTCTTACATCCATTCTAAGGCACTACCTCGAGATAGATATTCTTAATATTCTCAATAATTATATATTACAGTATCCCAATCGTGCGTGAATTATTTCGGAAACTTTGTTCTTTAACAATCCTCGGATCTTCAGCGGCAGGGCAATTCAGATTCATTAAATTTGTTCAGGAAATCGGATGATAGCATTGTTCATTCAAGTAATCTAGGAAGCATTGACCAAGGTAGTCTTGCCCCATCTTATTGGAGATGCGTTTCTTCATATTTTCTCCCATTTCCAACTTATGAAATAACACATCTCGCCGCATATTTATGAGGTTAAAGGTGTCTGAAAGACTGAATGGAGAACATCTCTGAAGAAGAATGGAGAACATCTCTGAAGAAAAAGCAGCTTGAATAACGAAGGGATTTGGATACAAGTGGGTCTGATGTTGTGGTGTGAATTTTATTTAAGTTGAATGAAAAACATCAAGTACATAATTTGACTTCTGTCCTTCATTGATAGAATGTTAAAAAAAATCATTTAAAATAGCAGTTTTTTGTAATGACGTGCATAATGAAGAAATTTACCACATAAGTTTAGCACTGACTCAATTTAAAAATCTAAAGAATTATTTCCATGTATACCAGAGGCGTTTTAAAAGTTAAGTAAAAAGAAAAGCTATACACTTTTTAAATGTCAATTTTCTTACATTCATCAAAAGCCGGACAAAAGATCCAGGGAGTTTCCAATTTTTTCATTCCGTCGGCAACAGGATTTGTAGACCTTTGCCTAGTAGTCTCAGTACATCATTCCTTCCTACCGAGATAATTGGGTACAGATGATCTGATTAAGAGTTAAATCTAGAAAAAAGGGTGCCCATTTCGAGCACTGTCGAAATGTGGAACGGCGCAATGTCTTGGTAAAAGATAACTTTTTGTGGCGTTTTTTCTTTATTTTTCAAATTTTTTATTTATTTCTAATATATCAGGATTATTCCTTGGGAATATATAAGCCCATTGTCTTCGCCCTGAGTTCAAGTTAAGCCCACTGTCACGGTCGACTACATCGAGCACTATCACTCATTACAATGACATCTTACTTGTTGATATCTAGCGGGTGTCCGGAGCGCACTTCTTCACCAGTGCGTGTACGATCACGTTTAAACTCACTTATCCAGAAATAAGTAGTCCTCATAGGCTGATCAAGCTTTACTTTGAACTTCATTCAATCAAATACCAATTACGTTTAGCACTATACTGAAACTTTATCATACAAGAATGATTTTTTTAATGGTGTTTAACGCCCGTTTTTACTACTGAGGCACCACAGGCGGTGAACACTGATGATACATGAAATGATAAATTGGGAAAGGATTTTTTTTACGGAAGGAAACATTCCAGACCTCCCCGGCATTTGCCATTTGCCATTTATGAGGACTGAGGAAAACCTGAAAAAACCCTCACTCAGGGGAACGGTCCTGGCGGGATTCTAACCCCAGACCTCCCGCTCACGAGTCCGCGCCTTAACGACCTCGGCCACCCGTGGCGGTTTTCCGTAGGTTGCAGGAGGTATAACAATTGTATAAGGGTAGCCAACCAAGTCGACATTTAAGCGTACATCATGAGGGCTTGGGAAAGAAACTGCATTAATGCAAAGAATATAGTGTAACGTGCATCTGACGTGGTCGGTCCTATTGATGTATGAGTGCTTAGTAAACTGCAGTCTGTGTTTACAAGTTGGAGGGTACACTGAGTAAAATGCCCTATCTTTCTTAAGATTTCTTATTCCACTTTCATAGTTGTCCTAAAGCAACGAGGCGTACTGGACTGGGGTTTTCTAATATTATACAACCGCCCTTCTCTATGAACAATGAAAGATTATATAATCACGGAAACACCCGGTATAACGTATTTTTGAGTTTCAATTGTAAACAAGGCAATTAGTAAAAGAAGTAAACTGTTTAACTGGAGTGTTCCTTACATGAGAAAGTGCTGTAACAAAAAATAACTAATATTATGAAGATTTGTTACGATCATTTACTATCTAGCAGGTGTATGGGAGATGTTTAAGTAAGAAAATTTCTGCAGTTTTTTTCTGCTAAAATATCCTTCAAGTGTTGAAGGGCTCTGGACGCAATTAGCTATCATTATTTTAGTTCATTTAATCTCCCGAAGGCCCTAAGTACCAAATATTGAACATTAAAGGCTTAAATGAATAAATACGGTGAGATATCTTAGGTCTATGTTTTGAGTGGAAAACGTAGAGTCGTTAAAGCCCATCATTAAAAGCGAACTTTGTCGTTTTTTTTGTTTGTTTTTTCTGTTACTCAACTTTTTAGGCTTTTGCTAACTAAATTTATTTTAGGATCAAAGTATGCATTAACGAGTTTCTAAGTGTCCAAATTTGTATATTTTGATGACAAGAGCCTATAAAAAAGTTATTATAGTTTTTAAATTTAATTTTTAGTAATTTTTAAATGTATGCTTTAACTTTCACAGATTTTTTGTGATCTAAGAGATTTACGTATTACTAACTGCAATATTATCACTGACTGATACTTTCCAACTATTCGAAAACGTTTGAAATTTGAATTATGCTAATAATTACTTAAAATTAAAACACTATTCATTTTTCTTGAAGGTGTTTAAGTTGAATTCGTTGAATATTAACTACTGATTTCGTGTTAAATGTACAAAAAACAAACAAAACAAAAACATACATCTATTTTTGTGCATCAGAACTATAAGAAGTATTTATTGCCGGTCAAAATCGTTAATAAAATGCTACATTATGACATTAGTTGCATAAAATTACTATAATGACAAGAACGTCATTAAATTGTTTTATTAACAAAATGCTGTCATCAACTGAATATTAAATAATTATTATATTAAATAAACAATTTATATATTATTGAAAATAGAAGAAACCATTTATTTAATTATGCAGAATACATAAATATATGACCAAAAAAACTTATACGGTAATATTAGCTACCAAATGAACTGGTAGACGTTCATAGTGCTAACCTGTTATGAAATAAATGCCAACACTAACACTAACGTTTCTAAAATATCCATAATATTTTTACTTTTCACTTAATTAATGAGACCGTAATATTCCTTTCGGTAAGTAAGTGTATGTAATAAGATTTTCTCGCTTTAGTGACTTTTCAGCCCTTTTAGCTTAGGCATAAACTTTCTTGCGGTAAATTAACCTTCGCTAACAACAATAACAATAGACAAAAGAATAAAATAATATCCATGGATACAATGACATCATAAGCATAATATAAGGCATTGACTTTAGAGTAATTCATTATAAAATAGATTAATGATATACAAGAAACAGCGTATGAAACTCATTTATAATGTTATACAATTATTGCATTATAACCATCATAATATGCTACTGTACAAACAACAGATAAATGACGATGCCATATATTTCACAAACGATCATCTTTTGTCAACCGTGCTGTAAAGAAGTAGGCAGCAATATTTTCTCTTAAAATACTTTTGTGTTGGCTTATATTAATTATTTTAAAATTGGCAGAAATATTTTTTAAGAATAACCTTTCACAAAATATTGAAAAAAATGTTGCGGAATTTACTTTTAGATATAATGTGACATAAAGATATCTGTGCATATAAATAACTTCACATGTTGAAGCTAATTTCATTGAAATTCCTGAAATTTTAACTAACGTGGAACAGAGAGGCTTGCTTCTTATTGCTGTAGAAACAATCATTGATAAAAAGCATCAAGATGATTTAAATGGTAGAAAGTTTTGATAAAATATGATGTGGAAAGATAAAAATATTTTAATGGAAGTATTAAAAGGAAGGGGATCAAAAATCATGTTTGTGTTTTTTGCACCATTTTAATATTTGGAAATTTCTGTTTATTTTGATATGATTTTCATTAGCTTTCCTTGGTTATATTTTTTGTTTATTTCACGAGCACTTGTTCAGTTAAAATCCTATATCTTAGGAACAATTTTCTCTAGAAGGCTGTTGTTTTTTCTTGAATGATAGAAAATTTGTATTTCATAAATTGGTAGTGTTTGTCTCCATAATTCATCCTCTGTTGTTTTACACTGTTGGAAGGTTTTAGCTGGTGTTTCCCTCTAAAAGTTTGTTTTTATGTAAAGCATTTTTGGCTGCAATTATTGAAAAGCTACATCTTTTTGCATAAGTTTCCAATTTTTTTAAGATCTGTGTAAGCTATCACTTTGAAACTATTACCACTTATTCATGATATTGTGATGATGTGGATCTATTATGGTAGAGATAGGATAAAATGTGACAAATGCAGAAAATTAAATGTTAGGGGAAAAAATATAAAAAAGCAAACAATTGAAAATAATTTATATTTTACTTCAAAATCATAGTATAGTAGCTAAAATAGATCCAGCAAATTATGTGCATGTGCTTCCTATGTAAGTTTCATTTCATTAGTATAATAATGCTTAGTAAATTTAACATCACAAAAATAGGCCTTTCTAAGTGACAGAAGGCCGGATTTACTTTGGATAACCTGGAACCGTTTTTATTCACATACTGCCATATCAGTATGTAGGATTATTTTTTTTTCTATGGAGATTATAATATGAGTGTCGAGGACTGTTCTAGTTGCATTCTTTATCAAGACCTAAATGCATTTCCTTTTTTTATTTAAATGCCTGTGTCTCTTCTGTAACTTTTAAGTGTCTTTTGCCTATCTATTCCCCCCCCCCCCTTTTATATCAGTTCGCCATTTACTTTACAGATGTGTATTTCTAATATTATTCTATAAATCCTCAACTGGTTAAGGGCCATATGCTTTGGTAAACACGACGTTGGGACATAGAAAAATTACTGAATTGTTTATGTGTTAAATATTATGGTATACAATAATAATCTCATATGAAATAAACCCACACTACGTTATGACAGACCAGAATTATTTTTTTAAACCAGGAGCATTTATACCTGCTGTAGCTTTAAATTTCAAATTCTTGGACTTGAGAGTTTCGCAGTCATTGCCAATGTACCTCAAAAAAGTATGAAATACAACTCTAACTTGTAGTTGCTTGAAAACAGATGACTGTTTTACCGGCCCAAGGCAGCTGGACCAATATGCTAGCTGGCGCAGATGTCTATGTTGGCAGGCCTGGGCCTGACAGCGACGTGCTGACATAAATCACCGGAGCCCTCCGTTAAATGATATCCATTCAATACACTGACGTGTGAATTTATTGGTGCGCCACTGCGCGTGTGAAATATACGATAATATCGTTCGCTTATACAGAGAAAAAAAAATGGAATTCAAACCCCCAAAAATTGTAAAGGGATATGGTGCGGCCATTGTTAGTTTTGGGGTTGCATACGAGTTGCATTATGACTACTTTTGTGGCAGAGGTCATAAAACCAAATTTCCCTGATGCAAGATTTGTAATGGGAACTGGCTTCCACTCCCATATTCCTCATATTTCCGCCATATTTATAAGTGTTTTTTGTTACTTTAATTTTTAACGTGGTAACATACTAAAAACTGTATAATGGGAAAAACAAATCACGATAAAAAATTCGTTACGAAAATGAAACATGAGGCAAAAATAAATAAATAAATAAAATTATAGAAAATAATCACAAAAATATCATAAGATAATCTGAGATTACTCTTAAATTCAAAAGTATAACCAGATATTTATTAGAAATGAAAATAGTATGAAAAGAATGTAATCTTGAAATTCGCTTACAAAATACTAATAATTGTATAAAAGCTTTAAACTAATATTTATAAATACTAGATCATGAGTCTGGAATAAATGAAGGTTGATATTTCCGCTATATTATAATTTTTGGGGTTATTTTAACTTTTTAACACGATAATATATTAAAAAAACTGCGAAATGTATACATTTGTAACAGAAATAAAACTACGAGGCAAAATAAATAAATAAAAAATAATAATCACAAGAATAACTCAAGATGTTCTGAGATTACTATTAAACTCACAAGTGTAATGAGATATTTATTATAAATGAAAATAGAATAAAAATAATATATTCTTGAAATTCGCTCACTAAATATTAACAAATGTGTAAAAGATTTAAATTGATATTTATAAATACCGGAAATCGTAAGTGTGGAATAGACTAAGTTCCATTATTAAAATTCCATTTGCTCACTAATGCCAACCGAGGAAAACAAAATAGAGATGTAATAGTGCTAAATGAATGTGCTGCCCTTTTCTTTTATTATTATAGGAATATATTTTCATACTTCCAGCTTGTATCAAATATGATACGAGAGTCGAACGGCTGGAGTGGTTAGCTATTTTCTCTTCTTTTACCATTTTGTGGTACGATTATATTGGTAGTTACGATCAATCGATCCTTGCTCACGTATTTATGGGAAAAGAGAGTGGTGACACTGTGAAGACAAATCCACATCTAGGTAACAAAATGGTTACGGTGAAAAAAATTACGATACATTAACAGCTACAGCAACTGTGATTGGTTAAAATCGAACATTTCGGTACATTTCATTGGTAGTAAATATGTCACATAAGTAAAAATCCGTTAATTATTAAACACAGCAAAAATAAATAAATTGATTACTTAGATAGCCGAAATATCCTATAGGTTCGGGTGTGGTATATGAGAGAAACTATATTAAATGAGAAACAAATGAAAGTAAAAGTGAAAGTTGCCTTACTGACAGTTCCAGAATATGAGATCTGGTTACTTATGGATGTAGTAACAGAGTCAAGGAACAGCGTCAATCAAAGAGGAGAGAAAAAACAGGAATTTTCATTTCATTTTTAAGTTAATAAAATACGAGAGTGGAAAATAAATAATTTATGCAGTTGACAAAAAAAAAAAATATATCTTAACAGCAGTTTTATCAATACATCTTCAAGAGTGCCTCGTAGTTTAGAGTTTAAATACTTTTTCTGAGTTTCAATAATAAATAGTGTTTGTTTAAATAATGAACATACAAGATCGAATCTGTGTTTAATATTTCATGACATGCATAAAATATAGTGAATAAAATTAGTTAAATAAAGTAATATGTGCAGCGTAATATTTTGGGTACAGGTGCGTAGTAATAATATAGGATGCAGTGGTTTGCTATAAGGGAGGTAAGTAGTTGTTAACAATAGGCTTCATCCTTAACACACGAATTTCTTAGGTAAAACTCTCTTCTACTCCCACAATGTACGCATTAAAAAGCAGATTTTTCTTTTACGTTCTCTTTATTTCACATTAATATCAGTGAATGTGTAGATTTTAGTATTCTTTTATTGGTTGCCAGGCGACAATTGATCAAAACACTTGATTATTTTTTATTTACTTAGTTAACTTTGAGCCATTTACAGTGCCCTAAAGCACAGCAAACGGGCTGTACCGCTATAAGGCCAGTCATCTGAAATAGTTTATATACAGGAAACTCTGATAGATATTTGAATAGTTACGTGTTATTTACTAAATATGAGTTCAGAATAAAGTACAAGAAGCAGGAAGTAAGTTGTTACTGCCCGAGAAGACCAAAAAGTAATAAAAATAAATTAAATTAAATTAAATAAACAAAAATATGTGGAAATTATTTAAGAAATGGTGTGATGGTTTTCAATGGTTTGTTGCCAAAACCATTTTTTTACTTACTTTACTTGGGAGATAAGTTAATTACTTCTCCTCAATAGTAACTAACACTATCACTTACTCCCCTAAAATCAATACCACAATAGCACACTAGTTACAATGGGAGTGAAAAAAAATTACTAAACATGTTGCCTATGCTTAGTACAAACCAATATTGCACTTTCAAGTTAGTTGGATAACCGAGAACATACCAGTTAAATTGGTTAGTATTCTACTTGCAAATATTAGTTTATAATGCTATAAGTTATGAGTAAATGAATCTTACATGAATGTAATACTTGTTTAACATTATAAAGAGTTTCATATGCTACCGGAATTATAAAACGACATTTAAAAATACAATTAACTTTAAAGTAGATTTTATAATGCTCACTCTGAAGTTGGTGTCTTCTTTTATTAAACTTATGATGTCATTGTTTCGATGGATATTATTTAGTTCGTATTGTTGTTAGCGAAGATGGATTTACCACAAGAAATTGTAGGTCCTATCTGAAAATACCGAATTGTCACTACCGAGAGTTTTTTTAATAGTGTTTAAAGCCCGTTTTTACTACTGAAGCGGTGAACACTGGTGATACGTGA
This sequence comes from Metallyticus violacea, assembly GCA_030762175.1. Classification (NCBI taxonomy): domain Eukaryota; kingdom Metazoa; phylum Arthropoda; class Insecta; order Mantodea; family Metallyticidae; genus Metallyticus; species Metallyticus violacea. Next base: position 58,753,506 of record CM060841.1, on the reverse strand, counting down.
AATGAATTTATATAATAGGAAAGGATTCGTTTTGAAGGTAGGAAACGTTTCAGGCCTAAGTTTACGTTACCTCCCCAGCATTTGCCAGTTATGAGGACTGAGGAAAACCTGGAAAAATCTCAGTAGGGAGGTCGGTCCTGGCGGGATTCGAACCCCAGATCTCCCGCTCATGAGTCCGCGCCTTAACGACCTTGGCCATCCGTGGCGGTTGATACCGAGAGTATCTTATTATACTTATTTAAAGAAACACAACAAGTTCATTATTTGAATTAACAGTAAAAATATTAAGCATATATATATAAGAAAAGTTAGTGTTGGCATTTATTTCAGAATAGGTTGGTATAATGAAATTCTGCTCACTCATGGGCAGTTAATGGTACCTTATAAGTTGGAAAGGGGGATCAGGTGTAAGGATGTTATTCGTCTTTATAGGCATATTTATATATATATATATATATATATATATATATAAATGAAAAATAAAAAAATATATAGTGTGTATATATAAATGAAAAATAAAAATAAAGAAACACTATTAACAATGTAACAAATTAACACTAATAATAAAATTAGATAAAGATAAAACACTGAGAAAGAGTCACACTTGAAATTGCTATATTTCGAACTGCTGCGAGTTCTTCAATGGCAAGAAGACAAGTGAATTTCAAGTGTGACTCTTTCTCAGTATTTTATCTTTACTTACTTTTACTATTAGTGTTTATTTATATATACAAAATCATAGCAATGATCATAGTAATTATTGTTATGGTTTTTTGTGTATTGTAAAATTTGAATGTTAAAAGGACGGTATTAGCATGTATGGCCGTAAGGCCCATGCGACAGTTATACTTCCATTTGTGAACTTTAAACCTGCCACAATAAAAGTCTATTACCACTACCTTATAAGTTTTTATTAATTTTCTATTTAGTAGTAGTAATATTATTAGTAGCAGTAGTAGTAGTAACAGCAGCAATAATAGTAAAACTAGTAGTACTAGTAGTAATAGTAGTAGTAGAGTAGTAGTGATAGTAGTAGTAGTAATAGTAGTAGTAGTAATAGTAGTAGTAGTAGTAATAGTAGTAATAGTAGTAATAGTAGTAGTAGTAGTAGTAATAGTAGTAATAGTAGTAGTAGAGATAGTAGTAGTAGTAATAGTAGTAATAGTAGTAATAGTAGTAGTAGAGATAGTAGTAGTAGTAATAGTAGTAATAGTAGTAGTAGAGTAGTAGTGATAGTAGTAGTAGTAATAGTAGTAGTAGTAGTAGTAGTAGTAGTAACAGTAGTAGTAGTAGTAGTAATAGTAGTAGTAATAGTAGTGATAGTAGTAGTAGTAGTAGTAGTAGTAATAGTAGTAGTAGTAGTAATAGTAATAGTAGTAGTAGTAATAGTAGTAGTAGTAATAGTAGTAGTAATAGTAGTAGTAGTAATAGTAGTAGTAGTAATAGTAGTAGTAGTAATAGTAGTAGTAGGTGTATCTTTATTGTTATAAAATTCTATATACACATTACAAATATATTTTATGCATGAGTCGTAGACCGTACATGCTTAAGTATGATACAGGTTAGAAAGAGGAACAAATAATACTATAAATAAAACAATATTAATAATAATAAATACGGCATTTGCATTATTTATAATTACACTATTTATTGCGTTCTAACCAGAAAATAAATTGCTTCTAGCATCGCGCACTTTAGTTAGGAAAGTGCCGATATTCAACCAATTAGTGTGGTTCGCAAAAAGGTCTCAGCATGCCAATCGACCTCTAATTCCCTAAAAATTTTCAGGAAACTGCGTTTTTTCTCAGATGTTCCCTCGCAGTAGGTACAATCATCGAGAATATGCACTCATGCCTCATCTCTTCCACAAAATGGACAGATTATCTTACCAGAACTACCCTTTATTTATATATTCTATGCTTAATAGGAATGGTTGATTCAGTTTTAAGAACTAAATAAATTATTCACTTAATATTATCGTAGCATAATACTCAGTTGATGACACCATTTTAGCAACGAAAACAAGTTTATAACGTAATTGTTATTATAACAATTTTATGCAACTAGTGTCATAATGTAGCATTTTATTAACGATTTTGACCATAATAAAGGCTGCAAATAAATGAAAAATTTCATGTATAGTTTTGATTATATTATATAACTAAGTTTATACTTCGCCGAAATGTAAGACGTCAAATAACAGTATTTAAATTTACAAAATAAAAGTATATATTTTATCATCATCTTTGATGTTTAAATTATTAGTTAGCTTTGTCTAATAAAGGTACTAGATTTCGTGAAATGTATCACCCAATGTACTAAGGATGCCACCTGTAGCTTGAGAAACGTCTAAATTAAACAGAAGAATAACAAAAGTTAAACACAGAGTTTTTTTAATAGTGTCTAACGCCGGATTTTTTCTGCTGAGGCTTCACAGGCTTTGAACATCGGTGATACATGAAATGAAATGATAAAGAGAAAGGCTTATTGTTATAATAAAGTTTCGTCTCAGTTAAGGTGCCTCCCCGGTATTTGCCTTCTAGAGGAAAATTTGAGAAAAAAACCTCAGTTAGGGAGAACAGTCCTGGCGAGAATCAAACCCCAAACCTCCCGCTCACGCGTGCGGGCCTTAACGATCTTGGTCACCAGCGGTGGTAACTCAGAAATAAAGATAGAACAGCCTACAGAGAGAAAACAATAATACTAGATGAGAAAGCAGAGGAATTTTTAAAACTGAAGTAGGCAGAAGAATATATTTGTAACAAAATGTTATAGTTTTACTAATTGAACAGTCGTTTCTGTAGACAAGACTTCATTTTTCACTGATTCATCATCTCGTCGTCGAGAAGGACACTAAACTATTAGACACTTTTTAGGATTTGAACCCACACTCTCTGCATTAGATTAGAGAACTCGGAGCGTCCTATACCTTACAATGTTAAGGTAAGCACACTTTCTTTGAAGGCATTTCCACATACTTCCAAAATCCCGTACTATAAAGATTTTATTTTTTTAAATAAATAAATAATTAAAATTCCACCAGAATAAATAAATAAATTTAATAATATGCATCGAAAAATTCTAAATAGTATGATAAATCTTTTTTAATATTTTGTAAGTTATCCAAATATAAATACAAGTGCTTATAAGCCTTTCTACCTAGATTAAAATACAGACCTCTCATTCTAAAAACAAAGCGCGCCAATGGCGTTTGAAAGAGAACGCCATTTTACTAAATATAACTTAAAAATAGTGAACTGCACTTTGGGAAAAAATCAATCCGCATTGTGTGTCACATACCAAGTGAACCTGGGTTAACCTATTGATGACAGCATGCACTTCAAATCTTATAGGTCCTTTTTAGAAACAGAAGCACTTACACTAAGAAGTCAACAGTAAAATATATTTAGGAGCTAAAAGTCATCCTATTACAACGTGTTCTATTGAGCTAACAATAAGTATTAATACACGCGGTACTTTTCTGTTAGCGGGCCGAACAATAGATGTATTTGTAAAAATACTTGTCATTATTAATGACGGAATGCCGGGAATACAACGATTGAGTGTCTAATAAGATATAACATTATAAAACAGTGTGCACATTCATATGCATAATGCTTATAACACTTCCTTTCAAACGCTTGCCTAACCATTAGTCACCGAGAACTATAACCTCATAGCACCTTTACCACCTCAAAGTCCAAAAATATATCATGATCTTTAGAGTTTATTTTTCTCAGAGACATATTACCATTCTTTTGCATAAGCTCAGTCCAATCCTAAATTAATAAGAAAGAAAATTAATTGTAGAAAATTACTAAATGGATTACATAGAATGTAACACAATTATCATGATGTGATGCACAAGATGTGAAAACAATTTATTAAACAGAAGTTATTTTCTATATTTAGAACTTGCTTAATCTTAAGGTAACCTAATTTAACCTAGACACTTATTCCTAAGCTAAAAAGTTGGTGATTCTTCATTTTTAAGAAAAGAGCCTTTGAAGTTATGTATAAATTTTATGTTAACTGATGACATCACGATAGCATCTTTATGGCAGATTCACAAACAAATGGATATAAAATTAATATGAAAGGAAATTTTGAAAAACAAACGAAAAAGGAATAAAATAAAAAAATCTATATGAAGTTACTGAGAAGAATAAAGTATTATAAAAATATCTTAATCAAATTATGTGATGCTGAAAAATAGCCATTACCAAGCTAATGATATATTATCAAATATATAAAATTAACAGGAACTTTTGAAAAATAAATGCAAAAGGAATAAAGTACAGCATCTACTGTAAAAAGATCTTAATCACATTATGTGATGCTGAAAAATGAATACAAAGCTAACAGACATAAAATAAATAAATAAATGTACGGCGAAAGACTGTATGCAGGATTAGATATATTATTAAAGAGTGTTTTGTAATGGATATCATGCAGCAAAAGACCGAAGAAATATGAAATTAAAGTCACCGCAAGAGCTATAAAAAAAGCATCCTGCGAAAGTGTGAAGAAGAAAATGAAGAAACCTTTCATTTTCGGGCTACAGCTACACTCATTACTGGAGGATTTACAATACGGTAAATATAACAAACTACACTTAAGCGAAATGGTATCAAGGAGAAACTATCTAACAGGAAATGTATTGGAGTTTATTAGCAACAAGAGCCATTGTACACAAGAGACTGCTATTCGCGCTATAGGTTATGGCAATACAAATGGAAAAGTCATTGTATTATTTATTTTATATATACTCTTATTACTTGTTCTTACCATGCACTGGACCAAACTTATTCCAAATACTATCTATACAACTTGACATTATATAACATTAGTTTAAAACAACTTTCGACCTGTTTATATTAGTAATGCGGTTGAACGATTAAGAAAATACAGTTGGCAATGTCGCTATTTAGCGATTGTCTTTTTTCTTCTCTTTCTTGCTCCGTGCTACGTTGTTTTTCAAGTGAAACTGCATTTGTTAACACATCTAGTTACGAGTTCGGAAATTACACGAGCTTATACCTCCCCGTAATTCAAGAACAAACATTTTTAAATAGTGACGCTAAACGAAGTTTGGATAGTGTGTAAAGAGCATTAACCTGATCACCAAGAAATCTCGTGTGCATTTTGTAGTACTTACAGAACCCCCGGCTTCATATGGAAACGACAGCTGAAATGTTTCTTAAATAAACTTGTACATGGTGTTTCTGCAATCAACTGCAGACTTCAATTGTGGGAGACGGTAAGTTGCAGTCTGTTGTGCATAATAATCTTTATCATTGATCTATGTCTAATTATTAATTACGCGGTTCTAAATATTCACGTTGTGTCATAAAGGGAGAAAAAAGAATGTAAAGCATTTAAAAACTTGAGAAATACCATAATCTTAATAATTACTCAACTCTACAAAACATCTCAGAATATTACGTATGTTTGATGTGAAACGGTTATTATTATTATTCACGATTAAAGTTTGGTATACAAAGGCAACTTCTTGGGTTGAGGTTAGGACAAGCTATTAATAGTTATATAAATCCTAGTTAGGTAAACTACCTGACTCTTAACTATACGTTGTATTATAAACGCGACAAACATTTCAAGAATTGAACAATTATAGAACTACCATAACCGTAATTACCCACCTCTATACACCGTTTCAGAATATTTTGCATATTTGACGTGAAATGATATACACTCCATTTGTACATAATAAAGAAAGTAATGACAATCAGTTTATTAATTACAGTTACACTGAATTCATGTGCACATGTGCACCAAAATAGTGTTCGCAACATCCATCCCTCCAATTGTCGTTCACCACTTTACCCCTTCCCCTTCTCTGCTCATGCCCCATGTTTACAACTGACATCTCGATAACTCGATTGGTGCTTCCACCTAGTGAGCAAACGTTCAAGCATTGTAGCCTCGCACAGGGCTTCACGACATCCACAGGTAGTCGGTTTTATGGAAAGCGTTTAAGCCATTATATGCGTTGAAAATCAGTCATACTTCTTATAAAAATGCTCTTAAATCTTATGCGCGGTTATTATATTACGTGAATGATTATTTTTGCTTTGCTGGTACCAGTTGTCGGCTCTATAACAAAATACGGAGTGAGGCTAGGAATCTTTACGGCGCTCAAAATGGAAGCCGAATAGTTAGGTTATGTTGGAAACGTTTTACATTTCCGTTAAATATGCTTCTAAAGTTAAATGTAAAAGTAAACTTATTATTTCAGAACTAACAAGATGCTTAGATATTCAAAAATAGCCTTTACCTGTATTAGAAAGTGGAGTAGGAGCTGAAATACGATGCAAAATAGAGGGAAACGTTTCTTCAACCTCCTTCCTGCAGCTGTAAGCCATACTACCAACTTTGAAGACTCAAGTACGCAATACAAGAGTCACATATAACATTGTGTTGTATTGCTGCGCTTGGGAAAGAGGTTGGATCATGTTAGGTTCCGAGAGGAAAGGCGGGAGGTCGGGGCGGATCGCGCACAGGCTCCGCCTCCACTGTCATGACGTCACAGAGGAGCCCATGAGGTTTACTCCGGCACGGCGGTGTTTGGTAGTGGCAAGCGTTTAGATTTTCGGGATCCTCAGTGACGAGGAGTTGACAGGGAGTGAGGGAAACTGCAAGCCGGACCACGGAGTGGCTGGTGATTGCGCCGCCTGCCTGTAGCGCTGGAGAGGGAGGGGGGGTGCACCGAGAGGGCAGAGTGGTGTGTCACTCAGCCAGTCAGTCAGTGTCTGTCGTGCCTGGCTGACCGGTTGTCGACGGCAACGCCATTCCACGTAAAAAAACAAGAAGAAAACTCAAGGACAAGAACACCTGGAGCAGAAGACTTCAGCGTGTGTACGTGTGTGTTTACGTGTGTGACAACAGCACGGAAGTGTCGTGGGTGTACCTTGCACATGCACGAAATAAAAACAAAGGCAAAGAGTTAAAGGTTTCTGCAAGTGTAGTGACTGTGCAGGTGTAACAAACAAAACAAATGAGCGCGTAACCTGCGCCACACCAGTGTGAGCCGATGCTAGTCAGTATACCATCAAAAACCTCAGCGACGATGAGTGATCGTGAAACAGAAGACGACGTGATTGCCGAGGATGACACTTCTGCGCGACCCGGAGATGCCGTCCAGAAGACGCAGTGCAGCGAACACTGAACGCGACACCGTCGACGAGGACGACGAAGAAGACTCGTGTGATTTTGTGCTGTGGTCGTGCTTAAGATAATACAGTGAATTCACAAAAAGTTATCGAAATAAATAATAAAAAAATTCAAGATATTAGAGGAATCATAAAATGACCTATTCTCGAAACAACAAAAATAAATAGATTATATATTTTTTATACGAATTGACCTGGTACCGTGACGTCATCGTTGTCTTCGCAGCCGCTACGAGCTGTTGCGGCGAGCAGCAGCAGCTATGCCACGGAGGAAACAGGATTGCCCCAAGCGAATGAAATGTAAGTACTCTTTTTCCTGCTACTGTTTCTTATTCTTCCGCTACGCCAGTTGGTTCGAGCGCAGTTTCGATTTTTCGGAGCGAGTGCCGCCCCGCTGTTTTTGCTGCCTCGGTCTGGTGAGTGACAGATGACTGACAGGCCGCGCAACACGGAGAGAGCGCCGTCTTTTGTTGACGACGGTGCTAGCGAAGGAAAATACAAGCAGAGTTAGCTCTCGGAAAATATATCCGCAAACTGGAACACTCCGCGTAACCGAATTAATTTTTTATAGTCAAGGACGCTCTTATTTCTTAAGTTTCCCTTACTGTAAGGATTTCTTTTGCCGGTTAAGGTGCTTAGGGCAGGCGGCACACCGCATTTTCACCTGCATGCGTGACGCGCGCCGCATTCGAGTGGCGCAGGTCCGCGCGCCAAACCGGGTCTAAACCCGCGGCCCCGATACGCCGCTCCACGTGGTGCCACAGGCCACGTGCCAGATTACGGTATCGCCGTTAAAATTAAGGGACGAAATATCTGCCGCTCACGCCATCACCGTCTGTCAAAGGTTGCAAGAGCGTAGAGCGAAAACTGGGAAGGCCACTAACTAAAACAATTTACGTGTGAAAGCGGTGTGTAATGCGATTTTACGTCGCTATTTTCTAACCATCGACCGTGAACAAGCATTAATTCTGCAGTTAAGTTGGTTTTATTTGCACAGGATTAACAAATTGCACGCAAAGCCGTAAAACTTCTGATTATTGCTCGGTTTTAATGGTTTTGTTATTAAAAGCAGAAAGTAATCTGCAAGTGCTGCGAATTTATTACTTAATCAACGCGTTGCCTGAAAGAGCTTATCGTTAACCCACGGAAAGCCATAGAATGTGCGGTTTTGTGTTAATCGGCAGAATAATATAAGGAACTGGAAAGAGTGTACGCTGATTCATTTTATAATTGATGTACAATATGTGACAACGTCTCAAATTTGACACCTGCTCTATGTTGTTAATTAACTGTTCTGAAAGCGGCGGTTTTATGATAAGATCATAAGCCATGTAGGCGTGGAAAAGGAATGCAAAAATTAGTTTTTAGAAATAATTAAATGTGTATGGCCTTTTATCATTTTGAGAAAATTATTTCCTGGAATAAATTATTATTAGTGCTAAACGCATGCCGGTTTCCATACAGTGCAAATGCGAGTATCTGAAACAGACGTTTAAATTGTAATTAGTGAAGGATTTAAATCTAGTTACTTTTTGTTATAATTTTAAAGTTCGTTAAAACCACGAAAAGTTATAAAACGCGCGATTTTTTGTTAATTAACTGTTCTCAAAGCGGCCGTTTTATGATTAGATTGTAAGTCACTTAGGCGAGTTTGTATTGGAAGAGAGAATGCCGAAAACTAGTTTTTAGAAACAATTTAATGTTTATGTCCTTTATCATTAAAAAAAAAAAATGTTGTCCTTGGACAAATTATTATTAGTGCTAAACGCATACCAGTTTTCGTACAGAGCAAATGCGGATATCTGAAACAGACGTTTAAATTGCAATTAGTGAAGGATTTAAATCTAGTTACGTCTGTTACATTTTCATACGTTCGTTAAAGCCGCGGAAAGTCATAGAACGTGCAATTTTTGTTAACCGGCAGAATAATATTCGTATAAGAAACTGACAAGAATGCACATAGTTCATTTGATTATTGACGTACAATTTGTGACAACGACTCAATTTTGGCACCTGCTCTATGTTGTTAATTAATTATCCTCAGAGAGGCGATTTTATGATTCGATCGTAAGTCGCGTAGGCGAATATATTTGTACTGGAAAAGGGAAAGCAAAAAATTAGCTTTTAGGAATAGTGAAATATTTGTGTCCTTTATCATTTTGAGACAACATTGTCCTGTGATATTAGTGCCAAACACGTACCAGAGGATGTGGATGTAATTAGTGAAGGATTTAAACCTAGTTACATCTGTTATATTTTCATAAGTTCGTTAAATCCACGGAAAATGCAATTTTTTGTTAATCAGCACAATATTGTAACGAACAGAAAAATTTCCACATTGATTAATTTTATTATCTAATGTATAATAACGAAAGATTATATGCGGTGCGACCTTTGTATTGTAGGAAATAATTTTAAGAGTTTTTTATTAAATTTTTTATTATTGTTGCACGGCTAACAATAAATTCCATAGTATATCTGGAGCAAATCTGCTCATTTTTGACCCCTGCTCTAAGGAGTTCATTAACTGCATTCATAGCAGCGATTTTATGATTAGATCCTAAGTGACTTCAGGTTTTATTGTTAAGAGTGAAATAGGTAATGAAAAAAATTATTTTTAGAAATAACCAAACATTAATCTTTTTTATCATTCTAAGAAAATATCCAGTTCTAAACACATCAAGTTTTCGTATATAAAGATCCATAGACGAATTGAGAGCTCGGAATAGGAATATCTAAAACATACGTATAAATTTCAGTTAGTGAAGAACTTACATCTAATTTATCTGTTGTTCGCAAGCCAGAGCGTTTGATCGCTTGGATCAGTTATTTCTAATGCTAACAGGTGCTTAGAATCGGAGACGTGAATGCCATAACTTTGAACTATGGTTCTTAATATTTAGCAGCAAAATAATTTGAATAGCTGTTGACTAAAATACATGCGGATAAAAGCTGTGTTCACTGCGTTGCGTTCTTATTTAGCATTTCATATGTACGACTTTAATTAGTGCCTAGGTAAAGTGCTGGGATTCCTAGAAACTTTTACTCGTTGCTCTTTTATAGTTAGTGAACACTGTCAAATTAAGCCCCTCTCATTCACTTTCCACGTGTTTCTCTTTCCGAGTCTTTGCCCCTAGGATTTCCCCACTTAGAAAAAAAATAGCTAAAAAAATAGCTAAACAGATTTGAAAGAGGAATCATGTAGAATATGTAAACCAAAGCAAGCCTCGATGTATTATAACTTGTAAACCTTCTTGCAATGCTTTTCGAAAGCATAGCGAATGTTATAACCGTTGAAGTATATATCGTGCCGTTTCTTTGCTACTTGCCATCTGTGCAACGCATTTTGTGGTGTTTCGTATCTATCAATCACCCAGTCACAGAGTCCCTGGAGTGAAGTCACCAATCCGGCATCAGGAGTTGTCTTTCTGAGCCCAGAACCCATCCATCTCTCTCTTCTAGACATTGTCCCTCTGACAGTTCCTTTCAGTGGAAACCCATTTTATTTGCAGCTGGAGTTCCGAAAATTTACCCAAGTTCCTTACCTCCAGAGTGGCTTTGCAAAGTCACTCACTCAAAGACCAGATCTGCATTCCTCTCGAAAGCTGTACCGGCCAAAACTGTTGTATCTTTCGGATCTTAATTTGAGTAATAAATCCTCATCACTGATCCGTGGAACACATAAAATCATCCTGAGAATATAACGCGAAAGAACAGAAGTTTGTTGCATATTCAATAACTTCCTTACATTAGCCGTTTTTTTTTTTTTCTATCTATGGTTAGGTTGCCTTTTCTTGTAAACGTTCGTTAATAGCATCTGTAGCGGCAGGCATTTTTAAAGTGCTCTTTGACCCAGAGCGTATTATTTTTAGCTCTTCTTCCGCTTCTTCCTCAGTTTCTGCCCTAACTTTATTTCATTCATAGTTCTGAAGTTGATTCAAATGCTTGTTCACGTGTTGCTTATCATCGAAGTCATTCATATAAGAAAATAACTCTGCAATAGGTTAAAGGCAATGAAAGACTTTTTGCTGCATTTGTTTATGACTGTGATTTCGCCAAAGGTAGAGCTTGATAAATGTCTTTTTCTTGTTAACTTAATGAGATATAATGACTGCAGTTTAAGTTTCAAAGGATGTCATAAATCACTGAGTTTGTGAACCTTCCTTGCTAAACAGATTAAACTCTAAGGAAGATGGTGCAACTATCACTCGGTATTTAATTGTATTTCTAGAATATTTGTACAAAATTTTTTCTAGCATATAAAAATGTATCACGATCCCACCTAATCCGGTACAAACGTTTGTGAGCGCTCAGAAGAATTTGCCTTCATTAATTAGAATTTGTTTTTCCAAGCTTAAATGTGGAAGTTTTTTTTTGGCCTCATTTGTTTAAACAATTAAGTATCCTTTATAGTCTGTAATATCTAACAATGCTTTCTAATTGCTAATTTCCAAAGTTTTTGACAGAAGTATTAATTATTTGTATGGTGAGTTATATACATTTTTAAAATATTTTGTAAGCGTGAACTGTGCTCTTTCTAAATACACTTTTAAATTTCAAGGGACAAGCTAAATGTCAATAATTACATTTCCCAGCATAGTTAAGATTATTGTAATATTTTAAAAATGTGGTTTAGACAAGTGAATGTTTGAATTATTTTAAAAATCAAATTTCCAATCACCATTGCTGGTCTTTTGGAGAGGTGTGGAAAACAAAATGAATGGACAAGTAGAAATGTTGCATTAAAATCCATTAAATACTCAGGCAGCAAATCAAATTTCTCGGTAGTTATTTGTAAAGTCTTGGAATTAGACACCGTATATGCGACAGAAGAATTTTTGGCTGTTGTTGACAGCTGTACTCAGTTTGCTATTAGGATGCAATATGGTCCGATTTCGTTTGAAAGCTCGAGAGAAAAGCAACCTCTAATTTCATGAAGTGTGTTGACCAGGGATGTGTCAAATACAAACCTACTGTGTTGAAGGGACTCTTAAGGAATTCATCACAATTGAAACAATAAACATGTTTGCAGGTGTTGTACTATTACTTCGTTGCATGTGAATAGTTTTTGGAAATTTAGTTGAGCCTCTGAATGAAGCCAAAAGTCTAGTCTTATATCAGAAAAAAGAGGGAGTGGACGGTTGCGTAAAAACGCCAAATTACAAGATGGTTACTCGAAGACTAACACGTAAGTCTTGTCGACCTGACATTCTCTTAGATACGCCCTGGCGTTGTCTTCAGCACGACGAAACTTGAACCAATAAAAATGCAACAGTGTAGTCCTGCTGTTATTTACTTTTGGAGGGTTTTGTTCTACCGCGAAAGAGTGTCCAGAGAATTTCTCTTCGTTATCGGAAGAAGCTGTAATATGATACCATTTTGACAATACCTTAATGAATAAAACGATTTCGTACGTATTGAATTCCTTATATGTCAACTTTCGTCATTATGTCCTATTTTGACTAATTTCAGGAATTTGATAGGATCAAGACTATCCCGGTTTGCCATGAAGATATAATGTAACTAAATTTCACGAAAGAAGATTCTTTGTGCAGTATACAATACATGTTTACGCTACACAATTGCATCAGATTCATTCTTCATTAACTTTTATTTTCATAGATTTTGTTTGATCAGCATCTTTTTGCTTATGTTTGAAAAGTAGTTTTATAAAATAGTTATTCAATCTTTTTGGTTAAGTACAAATTTAAAGATGTGTATACAAGCACAATCTAGCTTTATGAACAATTAAAATTTTGATCTACAGTTTTTAAACGCCAAGACATTATTTTGAACTTGGTTTTGCTTCGAAGAATCCAAAAAGATTTTTTTTTGTGTTCCAATTTTGCGTTAATAGTTTGAGGCCTATTCAATAATGATGTCATCCCTAACACAACAATGTAAAAGTTTGCAGTGAACGCAGATCAACCCTGAAAATCATGACGCAGAGATCAAGAAACGAATCTTAGTCGGCCCTGCTGAAGGACGAAATCTTCCATGGGGTTCTTCCAGAAAATAAGAAAACAGCTTGGCAAGTAGTCAACTATGTTGTTAATACCGTGCTAAACAATTAAAGCTATTAAAGAACTAGAAATTTTCCAATAGTTAGGTTACATGTCACTAATCCTCCTTCTTGATTTTCACTTTGATTTTTTTCCCCCCAAAAATGATTAATTTGAATATTGGTAAATCGAACTAATAAACGCATTCTGTCATATTCGCATTTCCATTCCGTTCCAGTGAGATTTTTTTTCATTTCTTTTTTACAATAAAGTGGCCAGTATTTATGGATAAATTTATGCCTTCATTTGTTTTAAAACGTTATGTTTCTTTATAATTGTACTTTTGCTCATATTAATCCAAAACACTTTGATGTTCTTTATGCATTGATACTAGAATAATAAAATTCACGGAATTTTGAAAATATTCAACATACAAGTAAAGCGTAGAAAGAAGTCCGTGTCTGGTAGTCACATTGATGTTTGAGCTGCCCCAGTAAGTTTATGTCTAGCCTTTTCTCTGCCGTTGGGATCACCTTGGCTCTGTGTAGATCGGAAATTGAAGCAGGGCTAAGATCGCTTACATATGTTAGTAAACCTGTCTCAGACGAGTGGGATTTGTCTGAGCTAACGCAAGAACTAAATTAATAGATATTATTAAACGATACCATATAACTGCCAAGGTTTTCACGGCCGATGTTCATATCATTAACATTTAAAACTTCCAGGCTGTTGTGTCGTCGTCTTAGATTTGCTTCAAAACCACAGCTTTCGCTGACAGCTACGGTCATCATCGTCATGGTTTAAATGTTGATAATATGTTGTATAATTTTTTTTCATATCTTTTGAAAGAAAGCTCCTTAAATTCTTGGTGGGGTTTCTCAGAAGTTTTCTATTACAATAAATATATGTATACTACTTAACTATGGGCACTAAATGCTCCGGATTTAATGACGTCTTCATTTCATTTTCCATTCATTGTTGGCAGTTGGCAGGACGTACGCTCACACTCCCCTCAAAAAAAAAAAAAAAAATTAGATACATCACAACTTTTGCAGTAGTAATAAAATAACTTTTTATTACTACTTGCACATTTAACTTTTAAATATTAAAATATATTTGCAATTAGGTAATGGAAAGCAGCGGAACAAACTATTTTTGTGCTATATAATTTGTCACACCTGTTATGATCGTTAAGACAGGGACTTGTGAACGGTCTACGGTTCGATGTTCGCCTATTCCTTTCCCAGTTTTTCATTTCATCTCTATATCATAATTCATAAGTTTCCGCTGTAATGAAAACGGTTGTGTACCACTATTTTTTAAAAAAAAAATTCCTGTTGTGTACTTTTTTGTAATTATCTTATGGAATTTCCAGTTTTATTATTGATACTGAAAATATTTTAAATTTTGTTTACATAACTCGAGAGAAATATATTTTATTAATTTATGAACAAGGTTTTCTCTCAAGTAATTAAGCACAATATCACGTATATTTTCTTAAAAACGTTTTTCACTCATTTGTAAACTACACAAATAGTTCCTAGGCATCTCAGAACTAAATGGAATTTATCGTTTAAACGCATAAAGAGTACGGTCCAGTTTTACGCTAAACACCTGCCATAGACCGGCGATGCGGAATATACCGGCAGTTGAGCGCTCGATCGCCGGCAAAGCAGAGACTCTCGCACCCCATGACATGCTGTCATGTTTAGAGGGTCGGGGGTGGTGGGGCAGACGACATTTCGCTCCAAGCAGCTACAGCTCAAGCTAGCTGTCCGTCTGTCCGTCATTGCGACTAACTCCCTCCCTTCTCTCGCTCGGTCTGTCGGATCGATCAGTCTCAAAAGACGCCTTCTTCATTCGTTCGTTGGGCTCACTTGGCTCGGGTCAGAAGACGCGCTGCCCGGGCGACAACACTTGTCTTCAAACATCGCTCGATAAACTCATCTCCTGCCCGTCACAGAATCATTGCTAGTCTTATCCACCGTCATATTCTGTGCTTGCAACACATTCACTTTCCGCAGAAGTGGAGCAAAACTCCTTAAAATTTGATACATGTCATTTACAAGAACGCCTTGTGTCGAACATTCAAAAAACATGTTATTGGAAAGTCAATAGAAATGGATTTAGTATTGTAAACATCTCTTGAAATTTTTCAAGTTAATTATACATAAAAATATTATATAAATGAAAGATACTAAGATAGAAAAGACATCTTTTTTAAAAAATTCATTTTCGATGCTTCTTTTTGAAGAGCAGCCGTTTTACAGCCAGTATCCACTTGAGTTTGAAGTAAAACTTTGTAAATCAAAAACGCCTATAAAGAAATTTATAAATTTTAACACTTATCGCCTTTTCCTTTTTATTTTTATGTCGCTATTTTCGGTAAATTATTTTCTTTCGTCAATGCAGCAGAAACAAACTTAAATTTTAAACTTTGTGAGCAGATTTAGGCAAAAAACTTTTTTATTGTCGCTATTTTGGATTACATACATGAAAAGTGAACCCAGGTCTTTGACAATCAAAGTTCCTTTCGATTTAATTGCAAAGGGAGTTGGCGCAGTCTTCCCCCCTCTAGAGCAGTACTATCCCCCCCCCTTTTTTGCACTGTGTCGTGGAAGAATGTTGTGCAGGTTCCATTTGAACTATGCAGGGCACTACCTCAACATTTGTTGGGGGAGTTGGGGCGACCGCCAGAGAGAGGGTGGGAGGCGAGGAGGGGAAATAAAAAATGCTAAGTCACGGTCTTCCGCACCAACATAGGACCTCTCGCGTGCCAGCTAGGCATGCCCTTAGAGGACCCTTTTGAACGCTCAAGTGTTGCGTTGTTGTTTTTAGTTTTCGCGTTTCTGACTTTTAGAGAAAAAAGAAACCGCAGGAGAAGTCCAACGTTGGTAACGTAAACAATAAAATGACGTCTTCTTCAGGGCTTGAGGTGCACCATAAGCATCTCTTGTTTGTTTCCTGATTTCTTCTACTTTTTACTGTCTTCCCATATTATTTTTTTCATTTAGTGAATAATTTCGTGTTTCCTGGCGTGCCTTTTCTTGAATATTCATCTCATTTGAACAGTTGTTTCTAGTCTTGATTATTTTCTCTTGTTCTAATACTAGCCATCATTAACAGATGTCTCACAAAGAAGGTAAGAACAATGAAATATTATTCATGCTGACTGCTACCTTTATTAAAATAAGGTTGTCTTTCAGGCAAACCAACTGTAGTTATTTTTTGAAAATAAAAATGTGCTTATTTAAGTTGCTAAATTGCAAATTCACTGCAAGGCTTTCATTACGAAAAATCTATTTTCAAACACTTTTGACAGCCAAAGAAAGAACCAAAACACAGAAATAATTTTGTTTTTAGTATTTTAAATGATCTATAAAAATTAGTTATATATCAGAAGTCTCAAAATATAATAATAATAATAATAATAATAATAATAATAATAATAATAATAATAATATAAGTAATGAAGAAGAAATTTGAGTAAATAATAAATGCTAGAGTGTCCGATTTGATAAAAAGAATGAGTGAACTCAGTAAACAGAAACAACGAGTAAAATCAGTAACTAAAAATTGTATTTTACTCAGGTAAATGTGGCTTAGAGACCCAAGGTGGTAAAATCTGCTGGCCACTGTTAACGTCTATTTTTATCGGAGAGGAAATTGATGCTTAACCAGGACGTTAGTTAACAAAATATAAAGTATGTAAGGACAAAGGAACAAATTAATAGGACCTTATTGTCCTTCAGCCTCTTTTTAAACAGTGTATGCAACTTCTCAGCAAAATATCTGTAATAACCTACCACTCGATTGAGAAAATTTCAAAAACTTTCATGATTTCAATTTTAATCGGAACTAAAATACAGTAAAGACTTAAACATCCACTTTCAAAAGGCACTAAATCATAAATTGTCAGTTTGTTTTGTAAATATAAAGAAATTTGTGACGCCGTTATAGAATGCAGTTGTTTTTGCGTACATAGCAAGAAAAACACAGCTCTTGAAGTTGGGCTACGTTAGAAATATCAAACACTGATGTAAGGAAAGTTTTCAGAGTTCATAATACTGGAATTGTTATTTTATCTAAAAGGAGTTTGAAGTAAACGCCCGTTACACGTTGTTGCGTTTCTGTCCTCGCTCGGTATAGCGTACAAGTTTTCAGTTTAGTGTAAGTTTATTCACTGTGTTAATGAAATAATTACTGGTTAATGATTATTTACATACATCTGAATCCTTAGTGTAAATGGGTACAGTAATGATTACAATAATAACATTAATGTTTTATTTTCCCTTGAAAAGTTAAGGTAATAAGGCTCTTTCTTACACTCAAGCAGATTAAAATAATTAAATGTATGAGTACATACACAGGTAAAGAGAAAAGACCAGATTAAATATAAATATAAATTGATAAAAGAGATAATAAAGATAACATCAGATGATGCAAATACAATGAAAGAAAAAAATATTAATATTATGTAAAAAAAATCATCTAAATAGGCGGTATATATCCAAGAAAAGTTTTTACATATAATTGTCTAAAATATCATAAAATATTAAACACAACATTACATGAGTCAAAACCCACAAGTGACATAAGCACGGGTCACAATTATCTCTAAGTTTTTTAACGGTCTTAGGCACATACTTTAGGTAGAATTACTTCTATATTAATAACTCATCGTGAAACATCCAAAGAGAGTAAATGCGACCTGTGTTATATGCATACAGTTAATTTCTAATATCTGACGAGGAGAGTCAAATAGCATTTGCAAAGACATTAACATTTTCCATGAGAAGTGAAATGATCTTGAATGTGTTTTTATGGTTCATCGATACTGCAAACCAAGAAATTTGCAGCTTCACGGTGCATGGAATAATTCTATATACAGACATTAGAGAAAAATTAATATAAAACAATGCATTTGCACTTAAGGTACGAATTAAATTGGATTTAACTCCTACAAAGAATTCCGATACAGAATTTCAAAAGAATGCTGTATTATCACCATGGAAGACATGTGGATGAAGCAGTGGAAGGCTTAGAAAAAGATGGTGCGAATCTCTGAAGTCTAAACTTGAATGTTAGAAGAAAAAATGGAAGATGGTATGAAATTGCTGTACCAAATGAACATTCTGGAATCCTGCCGCCTTAATTTTGCTTTAGGCTAAGTATTATTTGTTTTATCCTCAAAAGTAAAGATTACAAAGTGTTATTCCTCTAATATCTAATAACTTTAACGAGCTTTGAATCAATTTTCCTTAAAATCTCCCTGTAGGTGAGCTGAAGATTATATATTTTTTATTTTAAAAAGTACAGAAATTGCATGCATAGTTCTGCTATGGAAATGCTATCAAATAAAAGTGAAAATGTTGTGCTCACAATTCGTAAAAAGCTCTAAATTCAGTGAACGTGTTAATGCCTAACACTTGATTCCTGATTTTGGGGTTGCGGGAGAGATTTACCCCATGTTTACTTTAATTTTATTGCGTATGTTTTACGAAAGGCTAACTCTGTAGAAATGTGTGCACCTTGGTGATACGGCCCATACAAAAGCTCCATAAAATTTTGTAGTAAAATAAATCATGGTGTGATGTTTGCGTATACTTCAGCGTTGCCAATATGCGCGTTATTTGAAGAGAGTTTTGCGATTAAAATTAAAAGTAATATACTTAAAAATAGAACCAATCCTCCTTGATTACAGTGCCAGCGCAAAATCTACGGCTGCCAAGATGATGCTGGGGGTTTAAAATAACCTTTCATTATTATGAAGCACATTCACCTGAAAACATTCAAGGTACACAAATTGGCAACTATGTTCAGTTCCCGATGGATATCAATGTAGGTCTATTGATATTCGCTTCTGACAATAATTTTTGCTATTTTCTCCGTTACTAGTTAGTAAGAAAGACAGCGAAAGCGCTCTTTATTTAGTTGTATTTATTCGTTCATTTGATTTGTTACAAAGTATAAAAATAACAAAAGACATTTTATAAATGTAAACCAGGTGTGTAGAAACTTTTTAACAAAATGTCGATGAATTATAAATTTTATGAATAAATATATGATATTTAAAGGTTTATTATAAAATATTTTTGACATAATATTACGATAAAAACAGAAGCTATAAAATTTAATTACAATATTGTATGTCATGTAATAATTTGCAAATATATTTATATTCTATAATCATTCTTCGATACAGATTTAAAATTACGGATATTGCAGAAAGGGTTTACAACAATATAACGTAAACTGTAAACTAAATCTAACGAAAGTATTATTATTTGGGAAAAACTTTCAAAAAAGTATTTTATTATCGTAGTAAGTTTGTATAATCAATAAAAAACAGATAATAATGCAAGGAAAAAAAATGACAGAAAAATATCGGAATACTTTCATATTATTTCATGTCTTATTTGTTTTCAAAACAGCTTCTTTTGAGTACATTTTAACTGTACTATAACACAAATATTCTTATAGCGTCTATACTTTTAGGCAGCATAATACTTGACATTGCTATAATAGAAAAAAAAATTATTGTTGTATTCCAATTGCCTGTTATGTAGAACTTCCACTATAAGCCAGATACATTTTAAAAATTGTCCTTCCAGACTTCTGATGCAAATATTGATGTTTAATTAATTGTAATTGTTTTAAAATGACGCAGTTTGTCTCAGAAAATCCCCTTGCTTAGAAGACGATGCATTTTGCATTTAGATCGTCAATAACACAATTTTTTTTGTATAAAAGACAATGTGTTATTTGAATTTTTATATAGAATTATAATTTATTGCAGATGTAACAGAATAATAGGTGATATCCTGTTTCCGGCGCTTGTTAAAATAACATCGAATACACTGTTGCAAGAGGCATCAGGATTAATACAAAATCAGAGTTTTGTGAAAAAAAAAAATATTCGGAGGTAATTGGAAGTTTTCTTAAAAGATGCAACAAATAGATGTGTGAATATTTGATGCAGATAAAACAATGTCCAAGGAAAGCGTAAGGTGGAAATTTTAGTCTCTCATTTGCCGGAAATGATTTTAATAAGTTTTCATAAAAAATAGGGTTTATCGATTTTTATCAAACAGTAAAATTTTATGTAAGGCTTGAACTGTTATTGTTGTTATATTAAACAAAGAATTAATATATGATTTAGTGATCACGATTAATGCCATTGTGGATATAAAACAAATAAAATATGAAACAATAATATATCAATATTTAATAAATAAAATTTTCCCACCAAAAATTAAGTGATGAAGAAATCTGATTTTGGAGCATAAATTGTGCCACTTTCAACGTTTTCACGAGGCAGAGCGAAAACGTGAACAAAAACGTCACTGCATTTCAAGATAAACACACTGTAAACTTAAGAAAATCACTTCATTTCTAAAAAAATATGGTTTGCGTAAAATAGATGTTCAATCATGGATACTGTTTCAAGAAAACATGGCCCACCATTACTAATTTTAATAGATCGAACTTCTAAGAATGTTTCGCGATGGTCAAATTTACCATTTATTTAAATAATACGCAATTGTTATAAACATTTTCAATTTCAAAATATGTTTGATGTTTACTTTATAAACGTACGTGTATAGGATAGAAAATATGCGTGTCAAATTATGTCTGCGGAACAAGCTAGTTTGGCAAACAAGCTAAAGACAAAGAAAGAATGAATGACTAGCTTTCAAATCATTGTAGCAGACCAACTATAAATTGTTTGACTGTTTTCATCTTAGCATTTCTTTACGAGTTTGTCATAGTCATATCTTCCTAATAATTTAGCATAGTGTCTTTATAGTGTCACAGATTAAAATTTCACATAAGTTTGTACTTGAAACCCAAGTAGCAAAGTGTTTCAAGTTGCGACAGTATTTCTCTCCATTATCTTGAGAGTTGTGGACACCTTCAGGCCATCAACTCTTTTTCGCAAAACAATTTTTGAGAATTGTTAAGAATAATAAAAATATCAGATGAAAATTGTGGTACATAACATGCCAGCAAGTTTATATTCATGTTATAATGGAGATTCGTCTTGTCTGAGACAGATCTGGCTGGTGTTGATGACTTACTTCAGGTCATTGCAATCATAAGGCGCGAGGGACGATAGGCATGTTTCTTCATGGTAGAAATTCAACAACTCTTTTTCATCAATTCTCCCACGAAGCTCACACTAAAGGTTCATCTTTGTTCTAAAATGCTGTCCTCGTGACTTGATTGGGACCAGGATGATTTCGTAACGTTTTCTGGAGGAGTGATCTAAGATTTGAAAACCTTCTGAATGACACCTCTTTCACAATCTGGAGGAACCACTTTATAGATTCGTTCTGGCGAAATGGACGACTGTGAATTAACTCAGATGCCAAGACCAGATCTTTTACAGAACAAAAACATAGACTATCTATTAAAAAAAAGATAATAGCTTGAGAGCGTGATATTAAATGATCTCGTTGCTCGTACCAGAAGTTTTATAAATAAAACACAAGGTTAATTGCTGTCGTAGCAGATAATTACGTGATGTGGTATAATTTTTGAGAGCTCAAGTTAAACATTGTAGCGCATGCTCAGTTCGCTTCGTGTAACTCGACACTTGCTGACATTACTGCGTCACTTGCGGCCCCAATCAATCAAGCCATTACTTATCACTTCCCCGCCGTCGGACGTTTGACCCCGCCGTTCCACCTTGCGTCGACAAACACTGTCAAGTGAATGTGTATATACACATGGAACCTGCTCATGAGGTTGTGCCCCACTCTAGCCTTACGCGCCTACATTGCGTGATGACAGGCAATTGTTGCGTTGGCGTGCTTACTTTGTGGCACAAATATTGTGATCCACGAGAGAGGGGGGAAAAGTTTAGTGCAGTATTTAAAGGCAGAATTTTTGTTACCGATGGAAGCAGAACTTTTAAAAGACAGGTGTCTGTTAAACAATAAACAATACACAGTTATAGATGACTTATTGCTAACAAATACTTTTAATAACAATTTTATTTATATTTAGTTTCTATACTCTTATCATAAAATTTGGCACTGGCTGAAATACTTAATAAAATCAGCTAAAGAAAACACACAATAAAATTTATTAGCAGTTAGAGAACAGACTCCAGCTTTCATTGTTATTTACATAGCGCTCTTTTATAGAAATGAATATTTTCAAAATATGACAATCTATAGAAGACTAGGAAAAAGAACTGAAAGAACTGAAAACAATATGTCTAATTTACGTATATTCCTAGCGTTAAATGTAATAATAATAATAATAATAATAATAATAATAGACAAAAAACTTAAAATCCGTCATTAGAAAAAATTTTGCTCACCCCCTTGCAAGATTTTGGAAACTACAGAGGAAATCACATTTTGGTAATAGCGATCAGCTATGCTAACTAGTCATGCAACAAAATAAATATCTGAAACAATGTATTAAACTTAATGAAGAAGTTAAACTTTACGATTACGAAGAAAAGATACATTTTTTCTTACCAAAATGATACTTTTTATAATATTTAAAAACTATACAGTGCATCACGCTTTTAAACATACCAGTCACAATGGAAATGTAATAGCAATATTTTACGCTTGTATAGACAATAATATTATAGAAAGTTAATTTGGGGCAATTTTATACATCCTTGCCTTTATATTGTTCTTCTGTCGCTAATAACTACAGTAAAAATGATTTTTTTTTTTTTTTTTTTTTTTTGCAATTTATTCATGGTTTCTTAACAAAATAAAAAGTATTAGCACGTTTTATTCCACAAAATCGCACGTGTTATATCACATTTTGTAACGAATTCAGAAATGGTTAAAATGGATAAAACGTAAGGAAAATATCTACGTTTAAAAAATTGACATTTATCACCAATACGAAAAATTCGTCTTTTCTAATCTTAGCAAAATTATGGAGGCGATTTCAAAATAGATGGCCGTGAAACGTAATGATCTGAATATTTATTTAAATATAATAGTGTTAAAATTACAGCACAGTTATAATATGATATAAGCTTCATCATTATTGAAATTAATCCCTAATCATGACTGCAATATTTGATATAGAATGTAGTGAAAAGCTTGCTAAGATAGACATTAAAATGTTGAACTATTGACAAATCAAATACTGGGAGAACCTCTGCTCTCTGCTCGTGCCAAACATGCGTTTTCTGTCTTAATGCAGACTTAGATATCCACATTATGTGTTTTGTCCGACTCTCAACCCCAAGTCATTTTTATCTTTGAAACATTCAAAAGACAAGAGTGTATAAAATTAGCCCTAATATTATAGAATAACCGAAAAATGGTATAGAGTGATCCGTTTGGATATGACTAAAACATTTACTACCAAACTTTACATTTTGAAACTTGATGTGTACAACATTCAAAGATGGAAGATTTCTCAGAACGCTACATGGCCCCCATTGCGCACTCTGTACAACTCAAAACGATGATGCAATTCAGTCCACGTTCGTTGTAACATCACAGGGGTGATTTTTTTTTTTTTTTTTGGATAGCTTGAGTAATTTTTAATTTCTTTAGAAAATGACGAACCTCCCATATCCAGTGATAGAGTGCGCTCTTCTGGAGTACAATGTTCATATTGTTGTCTTCTTCAAGTAGTGGCAACAGAAAAAACTGCAGCACATGCAAATAAGATTCATAGCACTCGCTGTTAATTTGTAGTAGCCATTTCAATCATCCAAGACTTTATTTGTCATTATGCAATGTTTATTTTCATTCTTGGAATGTATAAGTAAAATATTACCAGCAAGAAATGTCTCGTACTATCATATTAGCTTTTATAACACTATTTAATATTATCCACACCTTAACGGATCACCCTATATTTAATTTCACCATAATTTTGCAAGGTGAAATGCAGCGAGTGTGTAATACATAATTTCATAAGCAGATACCAAAAATGGTTAGAACAAGAAAACAGGCACCCTGAACACTTGCTTACTCAATATGGGCGAGCAAACTGCGTTTTCAACTACTAATATTTTACACTTTCGCTTCTTTAGCGGGGAATGTTTTGCATGAAGCCGCTGAGAAAACAAATGAACGCTATGTCTAGAAACAATAAAGTTAGTTATTCCACCATTTTCTTCAAGTGTTAGAGACAGAAATTTGTCACTCATTTGAAAGCAAATATTCGTGTTGTATTTACTAGCGAAAAAAGTACATCTTGTAAAGCATTATAATATTTTTATATTATTCGTCTCGAAGACTTTGTGGTGTATGACATAAACAATCTAAAAATGAAAAGCTGTAAACCTATAAGAAGAAACGTAACTGCCAACAATTGCACTATCTCTTTTCTTTCTCTTAGCACATAGTAGTGTTCTGAAGCTGCTTTATGATTTTCTGAGGTGCGCGGACGAAAATGCCCGCCCACATAGAGATGTTTCTACATAAGATGAATGGTGCATGTTCAACAAAGACTAGACCTGGCCATCTGCTCGCTCATATTTTATATCTAAATTCTGCACATTTGATAGTTTAATTTAAGCCGGCAGTGCAGACAGGGCATTTATAATGTGCGTTAAACGTGTTTGTCGACCGGGAGAGTTCGCAGAAAAGAAATGACTTCTTCAAACTTCAGCATTACCGGTAAAACGTAACTAGTTTTATCAGAAAGTAGTTATTTATTATAAAGGGGGAGTGTGGCTTTCTTAAAGTAGAATCTTACATTCTCATGGCGCCTAAAATCTCCTTTTAGTTGCGTTTTGCGCGGGGCTAGCTCCCTTGTCTGCTATATCGTTACTGCAGATTCACTTTTATCTTTAATTGCATTGCACGAAAAAGTTTGCAAAGAATTGATGTTGTAAAAATAACACTAGCACGAACTGCAGTAAAATCGCATCCCAGCACGGGAAAACAACTTTAGCCACCTCTGGCTACTGAGGAATCCGTGAGCGAGTGCTGCACGCCCAGCTGAGAGGTAAATCAATTGCGTCACTTTCGACCAGTGCACGCTAGTTTCTAATCAAGATTTAAATTGTTGTGCTGTTTAGATTGTGCAGAAAATACTGATTAAAACCAACGTATGTAAGAGGTTTTATTATTTTTTTTTCTAATATTACTGACATTAATAAACAACACCACCACCAATTCCTACTTTTTAAACAGATTCTGATAGCAGAGACATAGCAGTTTTAACGTTTCTCATCATGAGGTCTAAAGAGATGTTTAATGAAATGAGCGCGCAATTGAACTCGAAGCCCACAACGCTTAAAGTTACCTGGCTATCACATTTTGGGAGAGGAAAAATTTCGGAAGAAACCTTACCAAGGCAATTATTTTTTGGGATTTGAATCCGGAACTTCCAAATTTGCAGGCAAACAGGCTAACAATAATGCCACGGAGGCGATCTATAATTTAGATTTGGCAGCATGACCCCAAATACATGATAAGGAAAGAAAGGCGTTCAGACATTTAAAGAAAAACATTCAATAACTGGGAGATGCTAAGATCAAGGAAGAAACTTTGTGTGTCTGCAGATTCGTGAACTGCGACACTTGTGATATGATTCTTCAAGGAATGAAAAGGCAGCTTGGAAAGCCTTCACATACGTATTTTGTTAATACCTTCCAGAGCTAAAAAGGTTGAAATCTATCACTCAAGATACATGGCCTTAGTTCCCATCTTTACTTCTTCCAACAAAATTGTTTTAGCAAGAACTTTCAGTGATGGAAAGAACCAACCAAGGAAATACAATGATCTATAGCTGCTGATAGTTCTGCGGGAGGGAGAGAAGAAAAAAACCTGAGACGGAAAATTTATTCACTTTATACAGCTATTGGAAACAAGTTCATATAAAAGCCATACTAAACATGCTTTGTTTTACAATAATTATCTTGTAAAAGTGCCAATTTGGGAATTTTGTAAAAGAGATAAAAGGTATAAAAGAAATAAAAAAGCTAATAAATAAATACTCTGGTCCCATAAGCTGCTTTTTACTACCCTAGCAAGATGTGTCTAATTTTGCGATTGAAACAAAGCATTACATTTTTTTATACCGAAAAGTACGAGAAACAATTTTTGGGCGTTTAGTAAAAAAGTATGTATTTTAATTTAGTCTTAAATGCACTTATAAAAGTGAAATATACACTTTCAAATTTAATAACAATATCAGTTGAGAAATAGAATGCGTTCAGAAGAAAAACACAAATGAAAAAGGTTTTATAACAAAAATGGCTGGAAAATAATATATTTAAAATTAGCCAAGAGATTACTAAGGAACATTTCAGTGTAGTTTAAGAAAAGGACATACCAAATGAGAAGCGGATAAATAATTGAAGTAATGAAATAATAAAAACAATTGATTCCGCAGTATAAATAAAAAAAGTTAATTTGTTAAAGGGGTGTAACAAATTTCTTGTGGAGAAATCTGCAACATTCCTCGTTCTTATTCTAAACATTTTCCTTGCGGCTTTCTTGTCCGTCATTGCGAAATAACCAAGAGAAAAAAAAAAAAAAAACCTCACTGGACAGCAATTACAGGATATGTTACAAAACCTAAGTAATGCATGCAAATGGTTAATTTTATTATACATGGGCGTCAATATCGCTAAAGCAATTTAAGAATTCTGAATAAATTTAATTTTTACTAACGATTTTGCGAGCCAGAGGAATTAATGTAGGTAGACATGGTCAAGCTGATATTTTAGAGCAATGAATATTAAGACCAAACCTAAAAATGAAATTATATACTTGAAAATTAATATCGGAAATTAGTGAAAACTGAACTTAATTATATTTTTGGTCTTTAAAAATATAGATCCATACCATACGTATCAGCTGACTAATTAAACATAAACTTTTTTTGTTTAATATTGAAATGTCATATGCGAATACGTGCTATTTGAGTTGTCAAAGTCGTGTTATGCATTGACAGGCATCTTACAGTTTGAAGGAGGCTTTGGCGCTTTCATTAGGCTAATTATTCTATGTTTCACTGCATATGGGTTGAAGAATGGGCTTTTATATACGATACATATGTGAAAACGATTTCTTGCAGAAAGGTGGTGAGGCAATTCGCAAGGAAATATCCTGGCAATCGTGTTAAGTAGAGAAACTGTTCGCGAACTTATTAAAAAGTTAGGAGAGGCAGGATCTTTAATGACTAAAAGCGTGTTCTGAACTGCCATGTTCTTAAGGAGGAAAAATAGATAAAATATAGAAATTTCCTACGCAGATGCCGGCAATGTATTGCCGCTGAGGGGCATCATTTCCAACATCTCTTATAATAAAGGTCAGTGCATATTATTATTATTATTATTATTATTATTATTATTATTACTATTACTAGTTTAAATATTGTATCCTTTTATACTTTCAGCAAAATTTTAATCTTAAAATTAAATAAACTGGCGAATTTATCTCCTTTTTTTTCGGTTGCGGCGGCTGCCCAATCCTTTTCTACAAAATTTTCACTGTAATAAATTTGATCTGAGACTCCAAGATACCAAAATATTGCAATGTAAATCCTGAAGCAAAACTAAGCAATTTGAGTACAATCATTTGTGCAAAGATTGATTTACAAATAATAAGAAAGTAGAGGAAATAGTAGAGCTTTTGAGCCTGTATTTATTCTTTTTGTAATTGAAATATTAATTAATCAATGCATGTTAATAAAATGTCTTATCAATGCAGTTCTACATAAACTGTTTGTAATAGATTTCTTTTTTTCTTTCACTACCCTTTGAATACAAAACCGCGCACAATGAGCCGTTTTTTCGAAGTGCTACGGTTTTCAACAAAAATATGCAAATAATGCATGTCATCGAGCATGTTTCAAATTTGCAAGTGCAACTGGAAGCTTTTAAATTATTAAACAGTTCTACTTGTATGAAAACCATACTATAATTTACAGAAATACTTTTTTCTCATTACCAAAAATGCATATTATTTAAAGTGTAAAATTAATTTTTTCCACGTCTTTTTGGAAGTTTAGAAGCTTTTCGAAGCAGAATTTGTTGAAATAAGGATAAAAGAACTATTTTTCTATATAACTGTCGTTATGCTAATTCCAATCTTTGATCCACAATGTTTTGGCTGTTATATTCTTTAAAATGGTCATAGGCAATTGAAGGTTTTTACATACACATCCATACGAAGGAAGATGAATTAAATAATGATGGGAAGGCTTCGATAATTTTCAGATTTCGGATATTTTTTTAAACACTAGCACTCTTCTTAAATAAAAATAAAATCGTTGTATTAATATCTGGTATACAAACTCTTCTGTGCAAGGTGTTTGATGCAGTTTTTTTTTTTATTCAAAATGCGTTTTTTTTAAGAAGTGGATGAATTGGACGAAATTCATGGGAAATCTGCATACACCAACGTGGAACAACATTTATTACTGCATAAATACTTTTAAACATGGGCATATAGGCACCGAAGATGAAGCGCGGCTCGGACGTCCTACTGAAGTTATCTTAACGAAGGAAAAATCCATGGCATTGATAACTCAAGACTATATGCGTGTTTGGCACGTTTAGTAGCAATCCGCAGGGTATTTTGCGTCAATTCTTGACCGTGGACGAAATTTATATCCATCACACATAACTGAGTCAAAGCAGTGAACAACGAAGAAGGCTAAGACCGTTTTATCGGCTAAGAAGATGGTGGCTACTCTTTTTTGTTTGTTATTTGCACAGGGAAGCGTGGATTCTCAAGAAAATATTATCGTAGGTTACTTGGAAAAGTTTAAACATTAGCAGAAACCAATTATACAGCACTGATGGTCTTTTAGAAGGTTAAAATTAAAGAAAAGATTGGCGCATAAAATGTACCCTTTCTCTAAGAAAACGCTCTGTTGCACATGCCGAGGGTCACAATTGTAAAAATGCACGAACTGGGCTTTGAATTGATTCTGCATCCACCCTTTAACCCCAGAACTTCTTCCTCTCACCAAAGTTAAACACTTGTCTTGATGGAAAGAACTTTTAATGCCTTGAGAATGCCATCGACTGTTCTGCGGAATTTGACAAAATCTTGGTTTTCCAATTATATAAGCAGTTATCATTGGAATGTATATAAGTCGGTCCTAATGGTGTAGTGGTAACCATACTTACCTCCTAAACGCAAGATCGCGGGTTTGTTCCCGACCAGGACCGATATATTTTTTCGGGAGTAAAATCCTAAGTATGGCTTCCTTCGGAAGGGAAGTAAAGCCGTGGGTTCCGTGTCGTACATTTATGGCAGGATGAAGAACCTCTAGCCTGAAAAAAGAGGCCTCTGAGCAAAATTTGTAGGCCATTTCACGCCCTGATTTGAATTTGACGCTGATGACTTGAGATGTTAAAATGCGTCCGTAAATTAAAAAAAATGGAGTATATATTTAGAAATAAAACGAATTAAAAAAAGAAAAATATATGAAAGTAAACAAAACATGAAAAATGTTTATAGTTAGATTTTTTACCATATTTTTTCAAATGACTGCTGGATACTTTGTTTTCCTTCTATTGAACATATTATAATAATAATATGTATTCTATGGTTTTAATCTATGAGTAGAATAATAATAATAATAATAATAATAATAATAATAATAATGTGTGGATACGCGTTTTCAAACACCATTATAATACACATAAAAATGATTTCATTTTTACAGTTGACGGTCAGCATCTCTGTAGTTAGAATAGCTAGCATTTTATTTCCCTCTTTGACACCTTCAAAGAGATTTAGGAATTCTGTTAGTTGAACACTCTAAACACTTTCTATAGCTCATTCTATTGTTCAAAGTTAATAGTTACGGCACATTTCTGATGTCATCATATCGGAATTTACGTAGTAAAGCCTTTCACTTCATGCAGTCAATATTTCACCTTCGTCCTGCTGCATTATGATCCAACTTCTCATCTACACTTTATCAGAAGTAGACAGACGTTGTTTTATTGACTACGCAACTTTCCTTTTCTTATCTTGGCACCAACAGCGCCTGGAGGTTGCGCATTGACATTTAACACCTGTTTGTAGCTTGTTACACCTTAAACATAATTACTGCATTTACTGTATTAATACTGTTTGATAACGGTATAAGAGATTCCATATTCATGTTAAAACGCACAGTTAAAATTTGAAGGTTATCAAAGGTATTATGACGGAAATTTTGGGTACTCTGGTGAAATAATTATTATTATATGTCTATCTAATTGTAAGGAAATTCAGAAAAAAGAACTAACAATAATATTTAACAGAATGGGGTTTAATATTTTCCCCTGTTATCCCCATTTTAGCACTTAAAAATATACCATTCCTTCTATATCCTTGTCTTTTTTTAACTTAAAAGCAAAAACGAACTTTTTATCACAAACAGGCAATTATTTATAGGGATTTTTGTAAATAAAAGTGTTAAGATATTAGGAATTTTCTTTGAAAATGGCTAATAAATAATATCGTTTCAGAAAACGTAACCATTTCACCAAATCTTTTTAAATACTTATAACATAAATGCATTTTTTCCATTCAAAATTTATTTTATTGCAACATATTGGAAATAGAAACGCAATTTACATTCTGATTTCATATCATAAAATAATCAAGACAAAGTCACTGAATGTAATGTTAATTATTTTTAAATTTTCGTGTAATATATTGTGTATATATATTTGATTCGTGTTTAACGCCCGTTTTTACTACTGAGACACCATAGGAGGTGCATACTGATGATGCATGAAATGAAATGATAAACTGGGAAATGATTTTTTTTTAAAAAGAAGGAAACGTTCCTGGCCTAAGTTTAGGGTACCTCCGCGGCATTTGCCATTTATGAGGACTGAGAAAAACCTGGAAAAAACCTCTGTCAGGTAGGACGGTCCTGGCGATAATCGAACCCCAGACCTCGCGCTCAAGAATCCGCGCCATAACGACCTCGGCCACCCGTGGCGGTTTTTTTTTTGGGGGGGGGGCGGAGGGTTGTTAGAAATATACTTACTAAACAGTAATCACTTATGAAAATTTTCACAAGAATAGAAAATGTTCATTAATACTTTTTATAATTAAAGAACTTCAATTCAGCAATCTTAAAACAACACAATATTTTATTTATTATCTGCTTTGAAGTACAAAGCCGGTACTGCGTCGTTTTCAAACGTATTTCTTTGAGATTGAAAACATTCTTTCAATGTATTAAATTCATTTACTTTATTTTCTGTTACAACGCAACCTGCAAATGTACAGTGCAATTATTAAAACTTCTATAGCTACTTTTCTTCATGGTTAATTTATACATGACGTTATATTTTCTCTGTATTTGTATTCAGTGCTCTGTCGTTTGGCACAGGCGTTCTGTTTTAGTTTAGTTTGAGGAGTGTGTTATTTTGATCAGATATTTTATTTTTCATCATTCTAAATTTTGAATACGAATATAAAAATAGATATATGTATATTAAATAAGAATTTAGGGCTTAATAATCTTCACACTTGTTCTTCATGTTTCTCTTCTGCTTTTTAAAAATATATATTTATTTATTAATCTTTTTTTCTTAATTTAAATTGCCCTAAGCAAATTATTTTACTTATCGTTTTTATACCTCATAAATGTTCCATTCTGCATTATTATATGTGCCCCAAAAGTCACCCTTGTTTTTTTAACAGCAAGAATAAGACAGTGCTTGCTCTTTTATATTATATTTATTAATATTTTATTGAAGTACAAATTCCTTTTTCAGGTTTTTTTTTTTTTATGTTTGAATTACATTAATCCTCTCAGAACACATCTTTCCTCAGCATTCATGAAATTTAAAGATTCAGTAATTTTACCTTCCTTGCTCTCGAGAGATTGTTGGTGAACTATTAGTACAATTTAATCCGTTGTCGCAGGGCTTTGATTAATCACAAATGAAAAATGTGTGTGATCAATGATAACGGCCACGCATATTCCAGAAACTGTTGTTGCTGACCTGAAGATGGATGGCGCGCCCTATTTTCTTATCGCGAATTATTGTGATTAGGGTCTTAGGCGGAGTGACAACGTTGATTGATTCCTGAAGATGATTGATTGCCGTGTCGTTTGATAATGACGCCAAAAGGACAGCAGCTACGCAAACGGAACAGGGCAGGTCTACCATCTTTACTGCACTATACAGCGTGTTCTTAATCATTGACAGACTGCATACTTCAGCACTTTTATTTTCGAGAGCTTAGTAAATCCTCATTTATTTAACATGTTTAGCTCAGAACTTTGCTCAACCCATAGAACGAATATCAGGTTCTCAAATTGCTCGTTATTTGTGATAAAAAAAGCGCACCATCCCGAAGACATAAGCAAATACTTCCACAATATTTGTAAATCCAAAAAGGTAGCATAGAAACAAAGCGAGAAATTCCAGGCTTAGTTTGTTAAAATGCTCTTAATATTGTAATGCCTATCTTATGCTAAATAATTAAAAAAATGCTTATATTATATACCTACATTAAATATTGTTAGGTTGATAGGGAACACAAATGCTTATTCCAAAGTATGATAAATATACAGATAACAAAGTAACAAGAGATAGGCATGTAAATAGGAAGAGTGGCGGTTTTTAAATATTTTCTTATTTCAAACGTAACAAAAAGTATAAGAGTAAATTATTTTGCATTATTCTGGCGTTTAAAGAAATGTTTACTCCCATTTTATATGTCGTCTAAATAAAGGAAATACCAGTCAAAAATGTTTTGTCAATATTTTTATATTCAAAACAGTGCAACAGTTCTGTAAATATATAAAATCCTCGTTCGGAAATTAATTTGGCCGACGGGATGAACTCATGGCGCGCAATTTTTGGTTTCTTTCGTTATATATTAGTAGGAAATGACAATTTACATGGTATTATAATATTAGATGCTCAAAATAAGTCCTGCCTGAATCTTTTCAAAAAGATGTTGAGACATCTGCAATTCAGCCTCCCAAATATTGTAAAGTACGTTTCCAATATTTTGTTTCAGCGCCTCCTTCAGGTACAGTAGTAATTTTATATGCACCGCCGACTAATACACCAACTTGCTTGGCTAATTGCATCAAAGACTTTCGAGCAGAACTTTTTAATCGTTAACCTATTTCATCAAGTTTCTCCTCTGTTAAAACCCATTTTTTTTGTCTCGACTTCTTGTCAATGAAAATTGCACTTCCCAATGGGGACGTTACTCCACATATAAAATTCTTACCAACAGTATTTATTATTGTACATAACTATCATAAGTAAATATTCTTTGTTTTGGTGCATATTTTTTATTCTTGCCACGCTCCACAATACACAAATATACGATAGAAAGTCTTAACACGCATTTGTTACAGAAATGTAAGCGAAGCATTTGCCGAGATAAACACTACTGAGCAAGTTAAATTGCCTGCGTCAGTGGAACTTTAACTGAAGTCTTATCGGGAATGGCAAATTTATTGAAAGCCAACAGGTTTCCACTAGTGAGCACTAGTGAACACAAACACATAGCGGATTGAGGGCACAGTACGAATTTAACACCTAAGAGAAAAATGAACATTATTTTGTTATAATGCTAAGAATAGAAGGCACATTTTACAAAGGAATCCTGTACTACACTTTCAGAAGACTATGAGCATAAACATTCAGATATTTCATTAGCAAAAGAAACTCTTACCTTTGAGGTGCAAGAAATTTTAAAAATGCTTTTGCGGTTTGTTTTGCTGACGTTTATATGCAGATAACGGTTTCTCTGTTAAGATTATCCAGGACTTATCAAAGACTTTACGTTTCTTATACGATCTCTCTTCCATTTATTTTTGAATACTGGTACACCTGATATAACCTCCTAGGTGTCAGCTGGAGTCGCGTTTATGCTGTCCCACCGAGTTCAACACATTCGGAATTAGGAGGTACTTATATGTCGGAAAGCAGATATATTTAAAGGGATTAACACCCTGAATTATTATTTAATTTAATTTCTCGTTAGCTTCAGCTTTTTATCGAAATAAATAAGTACAAGGAACCTGAATGCTTTTTCTGAGTAAAGTGTAAGGAGATGATTGACAATTTTTGGTTGCGTTTTCAACATTTTTGGGGAAACTTTGTACCGGTGTAGAAATGTAAATATATTAACCTACTTATCATAGTAATAAAAGAACCGAGGTGTAGGAATTGCAATGAAACAAGACTAAAATCCATACAGTTTGTCGTGCGAGCTTCTGAGAACTAATCTAGAATCTGTTTTTTTTTTCCAGTAGTTTGGAATATTCTGGGGTTATTTTTAAACTATACAGATGTTTTTTGCCAGACTTCCTTATAGAAGGACAGTGAACAAATTTACAATCCTGGTTGCTTATTGCTTCCGCAACACTTAAAGGAAGAAGCTGGTGCGTGTCTGTCATGTGCTCCTTGAGATAAGGGAAGTCGGCTGAAAGTGGTTGCTAGTAGCAGGTGCCGTTGCTGAACACAAGTGGTAGATTCTGCGCTTGTTGTTCCCCAAGTTTACATTTTAAAACAGACAACAGGAGGAAAGTTCTGTTCAGTGAAAACTGTATAACTTCTGCCATGTTGGGAAACCCTGTTTAGATTTATAAGCACATCTCTGACTTTGTTACAAATTCGATTATATAATGCTTTTATGTCTCAATGATTATCGCGTTTGATTTCTCAATATTGTGACTACATATCATTGTCGAAATATATATATATATATAAACCTCCAATTTTGCAGGTAAAGCAAAGACAGTTAAAATTCATGATTAATTAACCACAGGAGTTAGTGTTTAAACATTTTAAATACATTTTGTAGATTCTATTCTAGAGGCTGTAAAATTGGTTCTTCAACATTTTAGCTGGAACGTTACTCTTCTATTAGTTTGTTTTTTGTGTGTGAATAAATTTATGAAGCTGAGAAACATTACAATTTAAAACTTAAAAAAAATTACGAAATTAACTTCTTCCCTCGGATTTTCCGCAATTGGCATAATTTATCAACCAATGTTGCTCTGTGCTGGTCAGTGAATCTAGGGATTATAAAATATACCCTTTTAACGCGCTCTCACTGATACAGTAAAAGCTAATATTAAATATGAATGCATTACATTATTTCTGTTACTTAGCTTTGTAGAAACAGGCAGCTACTTCATTGCATGTACATGTTGTAATATTTTGTGCTTAATTTCCTTAAAAAGCATTTTGGTTTCATGCAATATATTTAGTTTAAAATTCTAATATTTTGTTTAATTCGGTAATGCTTTCTACAGCAATCTTCCCGTTAGGCAAATAACAAAGAAAAGATTATCGGATGACCGAATAAAGACCGCTTCAATTTAGAGGCCTGTAGCTCTAAAACCATGAATGTTAGATTCATCCTGATATAACTGGCATAGTACTCGTATATCATGATTTAGCACAGTATAAAATTATACAGTAAGAACAACTTGTGTTGGCACCTTTGATGTGGTTACTCCTAAATCGCTCCGAATTGGGTTTACTTTTCAGTACATCCACCTGATGTCGCTGCTGTCGTCGCAGTTAGCACACGTGTTTAACAAATATAGATATGCACTACGTGTTAACTATAATTAAAATGTACACTTTATTTTCGAAATAAGCATGATATTGAAGTATTTGTCACTGAAATTAAAGGTAGTTATGTAAAATATCACATTAATTAAGATGGATAAATTGTTTAATATCTTGGTTTTCAGTTTTGCTTGTTTATTGGCGGTTTATAAATAACGGGAAAATATTTTTAATTATTATTTATTTATTTTTCTCCTAAATCTATACTTTATGCTTGATTGAGCAGTTATAGTCCTTCTAAATTTTACCGGAATACAAAGATTAAGGAAGTGGCAAGCATAGCTTAGTTTTATTATACTGTTAATGACTTATCCCTGAAAACCTTACATTTTTCTATGCATTAAGCTTTACCATGTGATATCAATAACCCGAAATCCAAACAGGGGGGCAGGAGAGAATAACATCGTAAAGAGATACGAGTGATATTCTAAACAAAATAATATATAAAATAAAATATCCAAGAGCATATTTCATTGCAAAAATACTTGTTGTTAATTTTTCTTTATCAGTTTTCTTTTCAGTATTTTACTTCATAAGAACTGTCTAACATACGTTAAATAATAATAATAAGAATAATATAAAAAATAATAGTTCTAATAACGAAAAAGGATCACCCAATTATTTTTAGTATTACTATTAATTTTTATTATTCGATGCAGCACTTTTCGGTGTTTTTAAAATTTAAGAGAAAGAGTATCAACTTGGAACTTCTAGGGTTATTTGATCAAAATTATTCAGAAGAATTTGATTGTGCATAACATTTTATATTATAGCCGTAACCCGTGCAACGCGATGACTTTTTTCACAGGAGCGGGTCGTGCCAACAACCACTAACCTGGTAACTCAAAATTTAGCATCAATAGTAAATCATTCGGAATGCTCACGTTAAGCAATACTTACTATTAGGGTTTCAATGACGTACATGTGCCTACGAGCTGTTTAATTTAATAAAAAGTAATAATAAACGTTTCCAATTGGTATTCAATTATGCCATCCCTTCGTTTATGCAGAACCATCTGAAGGAATTTACAGTAATAAACCCAATTTCGTGACAAGCGCACTCAGAATTGTCCCATCTGTTCCTATTGTATATTATTGATGTCAATTTCGGTAGTCAGTGATTTAATGATTTGGAATGAGATCCAGTAGAAAATAAGGACAAGCTATGTAAACAAATTGAAGATGAATGGCCGCTGGTATAGCAGAATAAAATCAAATACACCATGGGCAGTTGAGGAGAAGTATATGCTAGTATTTTGGAATATAGAGATTCAACTAATTATCTATTCCAGCAAATTTACCCTTTATTTCTTTCATGTTTGTTTTGTATTTCATAGCAACTTATATATCCCGCTAGTTAGAGGGATTTTGATTAATCTTGCTTTAATTCCACAAACTTTTATTCAAATAAAAAGAGGGAATAGACTACAACGATAGATGTACAACTACATCTTAAGAGATAAAGCAACGTCAAAAGTAGACTTGGATGTTCACTTCGATATTCGTACAAACATTTTACATCTGTTTTTTTCCCCACGCGAGTTTCTGGAGGTAAGTTCAGAAAATATGCATTAATTAAATACATTTACATTACGTTATCATTCAAGCTCTTTTGGCAAAACTTTATTGCGTTCGTACATCACAGCAGATGCGCCATACAAATGTAGCAGAGATTGTGGTTTGAAAGTTGGGGATGTGAGTTCTCCGTTTTTCGGGCACTAGACTGCACATCAAGCCTTTACCTGCCTTGGCTTTCGACTATGATTTAATGTTGTTAATTTTCGTTTATCAACGCTTTTTGTGGAGTGAATCGATGATATTTTCGCTTGCGTCCCCCAAGTTTCTTGATAGCATTTTAAGGAATTTTTGCATCATTTCTGTAACTGAGACACACATCGGTGATAGTGATTTAATATTCCTTTTTTTACCAGGACTGTTCAATATAGAATTATCATAATTTTTTACAGGCATAATTCTCGCGTAAACGTTTATATTATTTTGTAAGCTTAATGCTTAATGTACAGGTCGTATCAATTTCATTGTTGTCATCTCTGGTTCCTTACCTAGAGAGGTGTGCAAGTTGAAACATGTTTAGTTTCGCCTGCAGCAAATGCAGGTGGTTTACGAAATTCTACTTTTGTCTCAACTAATCTTTACCCAAGGCCCATGAAAAGTTTCTTCTCACGTATAGTGCAGTTTCAAATGTGTAAAGAGGGGAGTCAATAAATTTCAAATAGGGGGATCCGGGCTTCAGTTTGTGCCCTAACGGAAGTAAACATTAACACTCTGCTGTAGTTGTAAGAGAGATACGTTGGTTACTGAAAAGTTGCGTATGAGAGGTGTTTGTGCACGGTGGGTTCAAAGACTGCTGATTCCCGAACAAAAGAACGTTCTCTTGCAAGTTTGCATGCAGTTGTAAATGCTAAGTTTTTTTCAGAGGTAATAATCACTGCTGTTGAAATTTGGGACATGGTTATCTCATTTTTCGATATACAAAGGACGTCGTATCTGCACACACAACTGTAACTGGGCAATATTAGAGATATGCTCTTATAACCTCTGTAAGGTCATATTACACGCAAATAACATATTTCCGTGCACAGCTTGACTCATATCACAAATGTTGGTGCTGAATCTCTCACAATTTAGCTTCGTGTGACTTTTTACTTTTCTCCAAATTAAAGAAACTCATCGTGGGAGGCCTTTTCCACCATTAGAAGCTGTGGTGAAGACTGCGGAGGCCTTCATGACTTCCCCAGATTTTTGTTACTGTTGTGCTTTTAAAACCTAGCAGTTTACCCTTCTGAAGCATATGCACCTTTATGAATACAGGCGCATGTCACTTTCTGATAAAACAACTTTCAAAATGAGCCTAATTAAATAAATATAAAATAAATGCGTTTTATTGGTTCTGCCTATATGGGTCAAATATTTATTTACACACCCTTCAATTAAACCAGTCCTGCAGTTTGCATTTCATCTTTACAGCCAAATTGGCCACATAATTTTCCTCTAGTAAAGAGTTTGATCATATATTCTTTATTTCCATGTTTTTGTTATTAATTGTATTCGTTATAGGTTAAAAATGGGCTAAACTTTTCCACTGTAGCAATTATCTATGATAATTGGATCGTTACTTTATATTTCGCCTATATAATTCCGTACTCTTGATTTACAGATTGCGTTTGATATGTGTAGAACATTAAATCAAAGCTGGCTTATAAATATGCATTTTAATGATTCTGAAATCTTGAAATGTAACGATATGCTCTTATTTCGTTAGCTGTCAATATTATAGTACACTTAAGTCCTAATTATCAAGGTTTGCTTTATGCAGTCCGATTGTTGCTTAGTCTGCACCTGTACTTTGTCCGCGGAAGCTCTCGAGGACCATGGAGAACTGCAAAAGAATTGTGCTTGCTGTCAAACATCTTGGAAGGCTCATTTACATCACGGAAACAGATCACAAACAGCTATTGCGTGAGTGAATTTCTGCTGTGTATTTTGTGTGCTTTTAAAACAAAGTATTTTAATTGGTTCTGTTTCTTGATTTACTTGTGCGCCTGCGCGGATAACTAGCTGTGAAAAGACGCGTTATTTATCCGCGTTCTGATTGGCTAGTTACGTTCTGTTGCAAATGGCGGCAAAACAGTTTTGTTTTGTTGTCCCGTTCATTTATTTGAATGTGGTTTGCAATCTGCCCACCATGCGCCGCCAAGGTTGAATAATTTAGCAAGTTAGCGCATGCGTGTTAATGTAGAAATAGTAATCGAGTAGCCAATGGCCAATACTGGCATTGTTATTAGTAATCAATTAACGTTTTGAAAATTATGGCTTGTTTGCTTATGTATGAATATTAGATCCAGAAAGTTAATATTCACATATTGAACTCTACATTATATATTTACGTACTAATTGCATGAATTGAAAAGTAGAAAGTGTGTCTAAATTATCTTTAATGAATATGTAAAGGTAAAATCAGGATTAAATACAAATGTACAAGATTCCTCCTCCGGAAATTGATCCAATAGAAATGTAGAAACTAAAAAGAGGTGCTGAATAGAAGCAAAAATGGGAAAATTTGTTGGCAGTACAAATATGGAACTAATAAAGTATACTTCGTAAGAAATAATAAGCAGATTTTTAAAAGTCTTCAATAATCAAGATGTACACACACAATTTGAATAGAAACTTTAATATTACTAATCTTAAGAAAGGAGATGGAATAAATTGCAAAAAATTTATAGAAATAAATTTATTGAGTAAAGGATACAAAATACATACTAAAAATAATGTAAAAGATGACAGAGGCTATTCTCTTACGGTAACCAGAAAGTATAAATCTAGCAAATAATACAACAGTTTACATTTTACAGTGTATCTGAAAAAGTTTTAAAGCTATCAATAAATTTTCAGAGATATTAAGAAAACTTAACTAAATTTTTCTGTAAATTTTAATTCTCTAATGCATATAAAACGTTTTTTAAAAATGTTTAAACCAAAATAAAATCTTGTTAAAATACTGAAAATACTGTGACATAATTATGCATTTATCTTAGAAACTAATGATGCAATTGGAATGATTTTTTTTACTTAAACTGCAGACAACATGCTATCCTGAGAACTAGAATAATATATCCAAGCCAGGTGCTTGAAAAGAAATTAATTTTCAAATTTTGAGAAAGAAAAAAGAAATAATGTAAATTTCTTATTGGTATCGATCTTTATGAAATAATAGTAATATTTAAATACTTCTAGTTACCACACTTCACATTTGCATACATTGTGTGTGTGTAAATTTTCAAGAAGATTGGTCCAGTCAATCCTGGGAAAAATGCGCTATTATGTCAAATTTTTTAATTATCGGGAAATAAGATTTATTTTTGTTTAAAAATATTTTATGTGCATTAGATAATTAAAATTTACAGAGCATCTTTAGTTAATTGTTCTTAATATCTCATAAAAACTTCTTTTTTTGATAAATTTATAAATTATACACTGTAAAATGTATATTGCTGCTTTATTTGCTAGATTTACACTTCCTGGTTACTTTAAAGGAATAATCAGGTTTAAGGATGAATCCTGCATGGATAATGTATTTATTTTAAAACAATTAATTGAAATATACAAAAATGAAATAAAATGTGCATTTGTATTTTCATCGATAGTATAAGCGCTTTTGATAATACAAACAGGGAGATATGATAATATATTGGAGAACAATTAGAATTCGTGCTAACTCTTAAGTTTTTTAAATATGTAAAAGCAAAATTAGAATTAGATACAAATATACGTGATTCTTCCTCCAGAAGTTGATCCAATAGAAATGTAGAAACTAAAAGGAACTCTGAACAGAAGTAAAAACAGGAAAAGTCGTGCAATGACGGTATAAACATGGAACTAATAAAACATGTCTCGTAGTAGATTTTTAAAAGCCTTAAATAATCAAGATGTTCACACACAATTTTGAAAAAAGGTCCTAATATTACCAATCTTAAGAAAGGAGATGTAATAAAATGCAAAAATTATAGAGAAATAAATATATTAAGTAAAGAATGCAAAATACATACTAAAATAATACAACAGATTACAGAGCCTCTTCTCTTAGAGGAATATTCAGGTTTCAGATGGAAAATGTAAAATGCATTTATTTTAAAGGAATTAATAAAAAATATAGGGAATTTAATAAAGAGCTGCATAATGTTAGTGTTTTTGATAACGAGAGATTATACATACATTAGAGATAATTTAGAATTTGTCCTAACTCTTTTCTTATATTTCAATGTGACTTCCCTTCACTTATAGTGCAGCTTTATCTTACTTTAAATTCTTTAAAATGTATTCCAAAGACAATTTAAAGAATTTAATGGTAACCTCTGAGAATATGCTATAGTTTAATGACCTAATTCTTGAGAAGAGCGCTGCAGTAAAAGACGAAGTAAAGAAATCGCAAGAAAAGACGTAGACAACCTGTGCAGCTGGAAGGGAAGAACTGAGATTGGGACTTCTAATTTATGATGAAGTGATGAACAGACGTCATAAAGCAAGTGCGGCGGCGGGCGCACATCTTCCTCGACTTTTTGGCGTCTCACTACCGTGTGTATGGCGGCCTTATCGGTTGGCCCGATGATTTGTAGTCTTTGTCACTCGCAGCGCCCAGCCCACCCTCTACTCTGCGATGGAATCCTGAAATACACCCCCTATCTTACTAACCCCGCTATCATACTGGTATGACGGTCTCTCTCTTCCCTGAAAACAGCCTTATCCCAAGATTCCGTCGGGCTCCACGAGGTTTTCTAAGCGTGGAAACAGTTTTGCTGCGGAGGATTCGAAAGAAGAAAGAAAAGGCAGTTTTAAAACCAACATGTGTCCCTTGTAGAGTTTAAAAACAGTGTCTTGTAGTTGATTGATATTATTTCCTTTTTTCTTCTACATTTTCCTTTGTTTTTTTTAAATTTATTTTCTAATCTTTCTCTTTCGTTATTTATCTTGTTTTCACATGTATTTTCCCACAGCTCTTATTCCCTTTTTTTTCTTTATAATATCGAGCCATCCATTTGTATGAACTTCACTTTCCCAGGCAGGAATTCTCGGCAATTGGCAGACGAACGCAAGCCACGCCGGCCCGCTGAAGGCCGGTAAGTGTAGGTACTAAAGTCAAGAACACAGGAATTATTGTGTAGCATTAACGTAAAAAACAAATAGGAATAAATTAGTTTTTCAATTTAAAAATTGTAAATGTGCTTATTAAGTTATTTTCACTTCACAGGCCCTCCAGGCCACTCTGCAGAGTGTTTGCCCACAGACATGCTTCCTTTAAGTTTGTAAGTTCATATTTTAGTTAGATTTTCTCTTTGCATTAATTGTTGTTTATCTTCCATAATTAATATCTGCAGTTCTAGGTGGTCTAGGAGTAACCAGCTTGCTTTGTAGACCAAAGTTGCAGGGGTTGATGGATTTTTAGGGCTTAAAAATTCTAATAATAAGTATGGCTTCCTTCAGAAGGGAATCAAAGCCGTTGGTCCTGTGTCGTAAATTTACATCATGTAAAAGAAGCTCAACCCTGAGGAAAGAAACCTCTGAGC
Organism: Metallyticus violacea; assembly: GCA_030762175.1. Classification (NCBI taxonomy): domain Eukaryota; kingdom Metazoa; phylum Arthropoda; class Insecta; order Mantodea; family Metallyticidae; genus Metallyticus; species Metallyticus violacea. Next base: position 58,710,701 of record CM060841.1, on the reverse strand, counting down.
AAAATTTAGTGACCAAGGTTCTATCAGAAAACTCCAAGACTAGGCTTATAACACGAAAACAAAGCTGAGGTGGGGATGTGTGCGCAGCGATCGTGAGCTGTGACTTTAAAAATAATAAATGACGTCATTCTATGAACTTTGGGAACTAGATTACATAAGATTTTTTTATCAAGTGCAGAGTCAGATTTGAGATTTCATTATGAACGACAGGTTTCTCCGAGAGTGACTTAAAGCCGTGGGTCTCGTGTAATAGATTTAAGGCACGTTAAATAACTCCATACCTGACAAAAAGATGCATCTATACAAAATTATTGACCATTTCACGCCCAAGTGATACATTAGTATCACTCCAGATTAGACTTGAAGCGATTGATTGACCACATATTCTTCTGACATCTGTTGGTGCTAAAGGTAACTAAATTCTTCTTAAGAATATATAGAAATGTGCACTGCAAACCAGAGCAGAAAGGTAGCATTAAACTTTGAAAAGATTTAGCAGGTTTATGTCAATGAAACAATGAGTTGTGCGGAATATTTTTGAATGTCACACGTGCTCCCAGAATGACACCGCTGGAAGATGACAGAGGACAGGGCGGTCCTCAAGAGCGCACACCCCGAAAATGGGGGAAAGATTAAACGATTTACACACGAAGATCGCCGAAGAACCATTCAGGACATCGCTAATCATGTAAATGTGTTGCAACATGAAATGTGACGGGAGGGAAATTGGATGCCCAATCACAGCCTCAGAGCACGATCGAGTATTTCTGCTGCAGCACCCTTCCGCACCCGTCCTACTAGCCATGCTTAGCCTCCCTGCGACTTCTTCCTCTTCCAGAAGATGCAGAAGGCCCCCTGAATGAGATCAAACGCGAATTGCGTAACATGTTTGACACACTTCGAGAATAGGACTATCAGGAAGCTTTCAGAAAGTGCAAAAGGCGCTGAAGATTTGAATAAAATATTTACTTTGTTATGTATAGGCGTTGTCGTGGAGCTTTTTGATATCACTAGTGTTAGGGAGAAATTAATTTAACCGGACAAATCTTTTCAAAGATGAAACTGTTCAACTTAATAAAATTTTATTCACACCTTTTATCTTTGCCTCGTAAATGTTAACTACTTATTTTCAAGTGTCGTTTTGCGTTTGTAAATGGAAAAATTTAAATACTACAACACCCTTCTCCCAATTCAGGAATGAGATATATAATGGCGACTTCAAGGAAAGATTGATGCTTTTCTCAATATTTTTATTGAACATTTCATTTTAGTTAGTTCTTTATTTGTAGAGTTAGGGATAATGATTCCAAAATGTATGATATTTGAGATGAAATATTCTAAAAATTAAATTCCCTTTTCATTCCTTTAAATATTCTAAGGTCTTCTTTTCAAAACAGGCTATTATTTTTTTTAAAAAAAATCTTCTAGCTTACAAATATACAACTTATTTTATTAGTATTTTTTTTTTTCGAATCTACAACTATGTCCATTTCTGCTTCAAGTGTCAGCTTATTACAATGATTTAAAATAATAAATATTTAGCAACAGGTTGCTCAAAATTCATACTATAAAACAAAATCTGTAGGCGCAAGAGGGAGTGAAACAGACGTGTTAAGAAATGCTTATAACTAAGGCCCGGATTTTTAGTTTTTTATAAACCCTTAATTAGGTTTTTAACATGTTAAGATGGTTTAAGTTTTTTAACACGTTTAGGGTAATTTTTAAGCTTAGGTAGATTAAAGACAGTGAAACAAATGTATGATAATATAAATTTATTTTGATTTAATTTTACTTGTATTTTCCATTGTTCTAAAACACAAAACAACACGAAGCCTTAAAATTTTCAAGCCTTTATAACATCAGGGCGCTGCATTTTTTTAAAGTTGTAAAACACTTAACTTACTTGAAATTTTCAAGTCTTTATAATACAATTTTGCATCTGTGGTAAAATTGGGATCGTTGCCCGACCCACTGTCCGATCAGCCAACTTTTAGAAACCTTTTTTTGACATCTTGCTGTAGCTGTTAATAAACTGGAAGTGTAAGCTTCTTATTATTGCCTTCAGTTTGCTTCTAAATAAGAACTACATCCGACAATTGTCTTTAACAGAACGTGACTGATAATGAAGAAACAGAAGACGTCTGTTCGAGAGCCATTTGAGAAAAATAGCTTTGAAAGTGGCTGACAACAACGTATTAGGAAATTGAATTCAGTTTGCTTCTAAATTTAATTTTAACAATGCTTTTAACAATAGTGGTATTACAACATTAAAGGCAATGATTTGTCAAGATGAACTTTGTTGGCTAATGTTTTAAAAGTAATTTTATCGTAAATATTATGTAACTTAAATTTAATAATTTAAAATTAATTTAAATTTAGTTTTGTTAAACTATAGTTTTAGTCACTTTTAGGTTTCAACGTCCTATTTAGCCATTTTTCGGTTTCATAAGATTCAACTATGGGACTCCCATGATAAAGAAATGGATAATTATGTTAAATGTCACATTTGGACAAAATAATTTAAAATGCCCTAATTATAACCGTTGATGAAAAGTATGCATGGTTTTTCGTTTACGATATAGCATTTACCGAAGCAAGCAGTTTCTTGACCACTTCTTCTATCTTTTGGTTGGCCAACGAAGGACTTAACGCTTCTTTGGCCTTTTTTCTAGAAAATTCCGCGGAGTCCAAAGAGTTTTGAACCCATAGTACCGTGATCATTTATTCCAGTGAGGCACTCTCATATGCGGTCATCACACAGTTGTGGTTTCTTTAGAAAATAAATGGAGACTGACGTGTGTGGTAGTGAGAGCGTCAACAGGCACTCTGCCCTCACTTGGCTTTATTAAACTGGAGATATTCTCCTGGCTTTACGTGACCAGGCCTCTCTCAGTACTCATTCCATAAAGAGACCGCCGCTGACTGTAATTAAAGTCCAGTCTGATTGAATAGAGTGCCTGTAGGAGCTGGACTGTGTTCATTTCTCATAGTTTTTCCTAATGCTTAACCTCGCACAGTTGTTTTCGCAGCCTTTGTCACGTTACAATTGTCTGGGGGAAATTTCGATTGCAGAAGGGCTCATGAAATATTTCAGCAAGTGTCACATTGTCTTTGCAGGTTCAAAAGAATGTTTATGTTTTATATTTTGACAATAAAATGCTATCACAGTTCTTATTGCTTCTCCTAATTAAATAATGGTAAACAAGTTTTTATCGACGTATTTTATGACCGTTCTCTACACTTTTATTACTAACTAACAGAATTATATGAAAATGCTACGTAGACTTACATAAAAATACATTTACCAGTAAGCCGAGGAAATGGAAAGACGTGTTTCGTTAATACTATCCAGTACAGGGTATTCGCACAAACAATAATTGTAACGAAATGTTTTGAATTCCTATAAATGAATGGTGTTTAACGCCCGTTTTTACTACTGAGGCACCACAAGCGGTGAACACTGATGATTCATGAGATTAAACGATAAATTCGGAAAGGACATTTTTAAGGAAGGAATCGTTCCAGGCTTAAGTTTAGAGTACCTCCCCGGCATTTGTCGTTTATGAGGACTGAGGAAAACCTAGAAAAAACCTCAGTCAAGGCTGAGGGTCCTGGCGGGATTCGGACCCCAGACCTCCCGCTCACGAGTCCGGACCTTAACGACCTCGGCCACCCGTGGCGGTTTTTTTGAATTCCTAAAGAGCAAATATCTTGATATGTAAATTGGCTGTAAAACAGATGTCTTTTGCTGTGGACGGGTTGTGTAAATTAAATTATATCAAAAGAACTTTGTACTGAGAAATTAAAAGTGAGTATCAAAAAGCTTATCTGAAAGCAAGCCGCCGGCTCCTTACTCGCACAGCTTTGATCAATAATAGCATATACATGCACTATTAAGCTTTATTTCATAATTATCACACTAATATATTTTAATACATTTCCGTTCACCGGCAACAGTTCTGCTTCCATAATATTTTCAATTTCCACCTTATGTGTATTAAGTTCCTGGGTTATTTTTGTATTTTTCATTATAATCATTAGCACTGGCGAATCAATAACAAAACTAATGATTGCTCTGTTAACAGCAAACTGCGACTGACTCCCCGCGTAGTCATCAGCGCGGGCACTGTCCGTTAAGGCAGATGATTGGCTTAAATTGATCCAGTGCGCGCTGCGATCAATTATGGAAGCGTTTAAGAATAGCTCTTGGTAGAATAGAAGCATCTTAAGAACATTGTGAGCAATATACGAAATGGTTGATAATTCAAGCAATGTTCGCATTATATTATATTAGAGCGGGAATTATTTTGTGTGTTGAACCCGTAGTTCGGACAATACTTCCAATGGCTGGACCAAGAAAACAAAGGGAGAGCTATCCAAGTATTGACATGCGCATGTCTTTTTATGCGGGCAACGAACATTTCATTATCGACACTGCGTCAAAGAATTTTGTAGTAGAAATTTCAAAGCAATGGCTAATGTTATCTAATGCTTCCAGGGTGAGAAACTTCGGCTTCACTTGTCGTTCCAATCACCTCCCACTGATAGGCATTATTAATTATCTGATTAAACTTTTTATGTTTGGAACTTTAGCATCAAGGAATATATGGTCAGATCTTTTGCGAACATGTACATAAGAATTATAAATGTTGGCGCGTACTTGGTTACAAAATAATCAGCGAGAATACATCTTTTCGGTGTGGAGGAAAAGAGCGCTTGACAGGCTGATACTTGTATTTCTCAGCAAGTACAGTTACAGTAAGTAGCATCCGATTGGAGAAATGTTTTCGTATTGATTTAGCTATTACATTTCTATAATGGACAATTAAGATACCTATTCTCACTGTATTATAAAATTTCTTTTATTATTCTGCCTCATGAATTGGGTGTAAGATTATTTCATTTTAAGGGCTGACTTTTTAAAATATGTATCAATATTTTTTTTTAATTTTGTACAATGTTCTATATTTGAAGCATTCTTTATATACCTTTATGTAATATCAAGTATGTTAATAAAGCGTGGCCCATTATAATTCTAAAAATTCACTTCTTCAGTTTTTCCTTAACTTTTGCTGGTCTTTGATAGTGCAATCTGTTAGAATTTCCCTCCATTTAATGGTTTTACATTATCGTTATACGAGTTTCGCTTAGTAACTAACTTGATTTGATGTTAAAGAGAACTAGTACAGTCTTGCAACATACTTTATTTTTCGACATAATCCCCCCGAAGTACAACACACTTGCTCCAACGTTTCTCCAGGTTTGTTCCTTCTTGAAAGTGGATTTCTTCGAGACCCTGAAAATACTCGTTTACCTCCTGTATGATCTTTTTATTTGACTAACATTTTGTCCAGCCAGGAAAGTTTTGAGTTACGGGGACGGTGGTATTCCGAGGGAGCGAGATTAGGTGAATGCGGAGGACAAGGAAGCATTTCGAATCGTAGTTTGATCATTTGATCCTGAGCGAAGCAGATTGAATGAACCGGAGAAATGTCAAAGATGAAACATCTTTTTGGCCATTCCCGCACATTTTTTCCGCGATCGCTGTCTTCAATCTCTCCAAAAACTCGGCATTCTTCAGTAATGATTTTACCCTTATAGCCAAGCAAAAGAATTTCTTTAACGTTCCAAAAAACTGGAGCCATCACCTTTGCAGTGAATGGAACTGTTTAGACTACTGTTTCGTTTACGGTTTTTAGTAATGAATCCACGTTTCGTATAAGTCACAAAACTACCTAAAATCAGTTTAATTCTTCTAAAACATCTCCGAACAGTCGGCCGATGTTCGTATGCGATTTCGCTTTTGCTGCGGAGTTTTTTAATATATAATTTGTTATCCAAAATAAAATGAACCCGCTTGTTGAGATGCCCGTGGCCCCTGGTAGCTCGCACACTTTCACTTGTCTGTTAACTTAAACAATATCACAATATCGATGATATCTAGCGTCAACTGATTTTGGAGCTCCAGGACGTGGTACGTCTTGGATGCTTTTTCTACAGCGCTTGAACTCCAGTGTAGCCAAAATCCTCTCATGAATTTTCTTTGCTATTTTCAATTTTATAAAAAAAGAATTAAATCACACCGCGAATTCCAATATAATCCCGTTTTTTTACCATCACTTGAAACTCTTGTGTTTGAACGTCAAACAATGAATTAACATCAGAATGACTTGTAACATAAAAATATTGATACATAGAAATCAAACCATATAATTACACACACAAATGTTGTTGCTCTCTATTATTAGGCGTATCGAGTTACTTACCTTCATAGTTTCACGCATACCATAAAAGATCAACAATTTCTTTAGTTGTATTATTCCTTCGACGTGAGATATATTAAGTAGTAAATAAGTTAAGTTATTAAACCTGTTCTTTCATCATATCAAAAGTTTGTGTTTATTATCGTGTACTGCAAATTATATTGGTGTTCCAGCCTAAATAATTCGTTTAAGTACGACTTGGATTCATCAACTTATTTGCTCCTGAACATTTCTCAATCATAAGCTTTTAAAGAGATCGTAAGAATTCAATTCAACGCCTAAATATGCGAACATTTGCTATTGCGACTGTCAATGTGGGGACAGTGGTTGTTTTGTTAAAAGAACATTTATTTGAGCCAGACTTGACAGGTTTTCCTTCAATTCGTCTTTCACACAGTGCAACATTATTGCATAATAGAGTTCTGCAATTGTTTTGAAACGTTGCTAGTAGTTTATCATAATAAACGATTGGAAATTACAAATAACCGCGACAGCCATCAAGTAGATAAAACGACGTTTGCTATCTTCGGCGCAGTTTTAATAATAATTTTCCATTGATTGCCGCTTCGACTTAGGTTTGTAAAGATAGATCCAAATTCCACATATCAATTAAAAGAATACAGTACATTTCGTCAAACCTTGCATTGCGGCTTCTTTTCGCGCTTTTTTGATGCACAGCAAACAATGCAGTCATATATTTGAAATATATACAGTCTCAGATATATCATACATTTTATCTCGTTGACCTTTAATCGATATATGGTGAGCTTTTGAATTACTTTCTTTATGACGATTCAATTGAGCGTCCGCAACGTACCTCATCTTCGGTCTTGTACGGCCACATTTATGTAGAAATATGACCTTCAACATTGGCACATAGTGTTCAAGAACTTCATTCAACTGCGTTTTGATCTACGCTGCATCCACATCTTCAAATAAAAACTTTGAATTATTGCGCGAACTTAGCTTTTTTTTTTTTTCCCCCTTTTATTTTTATGGCAAATGCGACTGTAGTCGATTTAAAAGTAAATTAAGTGTTGCATCTGATTGAAACTTTGTCACGCAACATTTACAGGAATGTAACTTTTTGGCAACTTGGTGAAAAAAGAAACTCAAATTTACGCCTTCCTTAAATTTATTTGGCTAACCCCTTATCTTAACGGTCTGGGACGCCCATTACTTTTATTTGTATGCAATTTCATTTAATGCAAAATAAATAACGTTCTCTTTATAACTTCTCATAATATACGAAGTAATATCGATTTTATACTTATTTCTTATAAGGTAATGGAGTCTAAGCGTACACGTCGAATTATTCGATAAGTTGGCTATCCTGTAAATGCTTCTCGCTTTGTTGTCGCAATCTGTCGGCTGTCGCCTGCTATTTCAATAATCGTTTCTGGAAAACTCTTTACATTTGAAGACAAGGACTTATTTTTTATTTTTTTGAGCATAATTTTGTAAAAGGGTATACGTATATAGTTAGTAGTTGGGTGTTGAAGGAAATTATGGTTATGTTATGCCAAGGCAACATTCTTGATATGATGCGAGTGTTTTCTATGTATTAGTGCTAGTCTCTAGGAAGTAAAATGCAAACCAGTATAGTAGCGGCCAAGAGTATGGTATTTAACTTTTCTAAATCCAACCAATGGTCGCAAATGATATATTGTGTCCATTTAAAACTAACTAAAATGACAAGGTTACCAATTATTGGATATTAAATGTGTAGATTTGTCATAATGCTTATTATACGTTCAATTAGTTATGTTCTTAATGTTGTAACCAAAGTTTTGTTGTTATAAAGTTTAGAAACGGTTTGAAAATATAATATGCATTGAAATTTAAGTTTTTAAAAATATTTCACTAATGTTTGCGTATTACTGGGTGACTTATGCTTCTAAAACACGTAATCTTTCAATTTATATTGTCACATCATTCCAGATGCCATATGTGCGCATTTATTTAGAGGAGGTTTCCTCTACTTCCTGTTTCAGTTTAGCCTCTTACATCTCCAATAAGCAATTTAAAAAAGGATCCTAAATACGTTACAGCAGTATTTCCTTACTCTTATCCCAAGTTTTAAGTTTGCCAGAAATTCATGTAATAGTAGGAAAAACTATTACTGATTTTTTTCCCCATTACAGATACATTTGTGTCGTTAAATTTCTCGACGTTTCGTTGCTTTCGTATTCAAACGATACAGTAATGCAATTAAATTTCTATATGTATTCTGCATCATAATTTGGCGTGTGGACGGTTCTTTCTTCCAATTTTGCCCCCAGGAAAACAAGAATAAATGTATCCACTTGTTAGGAGTATAGAAGCTTTAATTTATTGTGCAATAGAGCAAAAATATTCGTACAGATTAGCGCACTGGACGGAGACGTTTCATTTACAAGTTCCGTGGGCACAACTTACAAACTGCTAAATGCATTTTAAAGTAAGGGGGAAATTCATCAATACCACTGAAGTGCGTCATTGTTAAAAACACGAAATTTGGCGCTTTGAGCAAAGGAAACTTTGTAAGAAATTATGTTCTTATCTAAGTGAAGATACTTGAAGGTGCGAGAATCTCGTGAAGATAATGGTTGTCCATCAGATAAGACATATGTTTCCTAAGAATCTTTCTATATCTTCCTAACACAATAGAGCGCAATCCATCATCATTAAATCATAATTACAGATCTAAGTAAATCTTTTTTTGTTTATTTGCCTGCGCAGTGTTGTGTAAATAGTATGGCTTCATTTGTTGATAGACATAATATCGGTCTTATCCAGTAGATTATCATGTCTTAAAGGATTATCCGGGATTTATTTGTCAGAAGCAATACTAAACGATTGCTTCTGTTATCATGCATTGGTTATGATTTATTCCGAGTATTTAAGCTGCATGCCCATTGTGAAATTACGCAGGGAATTTAAGATCCAGTTTTTAGTTGTAGAGATATTAAACTGAGGGCAGAAATGACTTAAATTGCTTCTTTTCAGGTCAGTAATTTCTGTAGGCTAAATTTGGAGTACTTTTTTGTGTCAGATCAGCTTTGAGCTTTTCTGGCAGGAAAATAATAACACTTAATACATTTAGAAATTTCTTTCAGGTAACTTTGTTAAGGTTCTTGAATAATAATAATAATAATAATAATAATAATAATAATAATAATAATAATAATAATAATAATAATAATAATAAAGAAAACATTGCATTTTATATCTTTTTTCTGAAGCACTGAGGTAAGTTTGGTATTTTGTGGAGACGTTATGGATGTCAGATAAATTCAAATAAAGCTAATAGCAGACTGTTGTTCATAAGTATGAAAACGTCCCGTATAACACGGGATATACCGTATTTGAGGAGAAAAAATTGTGTTCCTGTTTGAAAATCATACGGGACGTCAAAAATCTAGTATTTTGTTTCTTATTTTATTTTTTTATTTAAAAATCACGCAGAACGCGTCAAACGTTCTTCTAAATTTTTCTTACTTACGAAAATCGGAATGAAGCGCTAACGCCAGTAGCCTGTATGAATCTTTTGGGATAGTCTGGCGTGGGTGAACCTGTAAGCGTACGCGATTTCGTCAGTAGTGCAGTTGTCACGTATTACGCCTGTTTGATACTGTCTGTTCCTTTTTATGAGGACTTTCATGCATTCCGTGACAGTTTGAGGTCTTTGATTGGACAAAGGTTTTAATCATTAGAAGAAAAATAGTTCACTATAGATTATGATAATATTAATTTCCTATTTTTTAAGTATTCCAGGTTCTAATGCATTTATAGAGAGGATATTTTTAAAGTTAACTTAGAAATGAAACAATAAAAGGTTCAAGGGTTCTTTAAGTATAATTAAATGAAATTCAACTTTAATTTTAATGATAGTCTTATGACATAATTATGAATGAAAAAGGGTTACAAGCATGATGAACCAACATGATTATGTTATTGTATGTATTGAGTGTATTGATAGCGAACGTGTAGTACAACATAAAGTATTATATTAACTTGACAGGTAGTACTTTTATGGTTAGATGTGTACCTATTGAAATTCTGAAGAAATGGCAAGTTCAGTACGGCTAAATACAAAAATATATTGAGCAGAATTTGAAGAGTTGATGATATAATAATGTTATTTGATTGGAAATATTTCGCTTGTCACAGAGCCGCCAATTCTATGCAGCGTTATATCTGCCAATAAAAGTGACACTTGGCCAATCTCAGAGCCTCTGCTGATAGAACCACCCGTCGTAGAAAGCGAATGCTGTATCTTTTGGTCTGATTTTGAACTTGCTGATTCATCTAACAAATTACTTTTGGTTCGAGTTATGCACTAATTAGATTTACATCGACTTCATTGGATGGAGAACTTGAGGGAATGCTCTTGAGCCGCGGGTGGCACTCCTGTAATGTGTTGCGTGCACGCAATACCTTTTGATATGTCAGGAGAACACCGTTTAAATCGGCTTTAACTATAATTTCCCCTCGCCCATTGTCGTTGAAGAGGTTTGGGCATGTGTTACAATTATGTTGCGGCAATAGCAGACTGCAAGGCATTAGGTGGACTTCGCCATCGTCGTCTTCCGTATCCCTGGCCTGTTGCGGTGCTGCGGTCCCTGTTAGCGCAGCCCCAAGGCCTCCTGACCTATCCATCATTCCGACGTCCGCATCACTTCCAATAGCTCGCTCGGTTTCCACCTCTCAGCAAGGTTCAGTGGCGGATTTCTCTATTATCTTAGTATATTTCTGTAGCCTGTTAATAATATCAGGAGAAAGTGCTAATTAAGGCAGGGTTATAATAAAACAACATTAAAATATTATATATTATTTTGAAATTTTATATTATTAAGCAGCTTATTATTTTTATAAATAATAATTTAATTTAAATATCAGTGTTGGTGAACTTTAATTTTCTTAGAAAACTTTTTTCACATCTTTCAACATACACAGTACTCTGCTGATTTTCCAGAATTTCTTATCATAACAGCAACTCTAAGCTGAAATTTTAAAATACGATGTATATTTTTAAAAAATTTATTTTAACAATGAAATTAACTACAGCAATGAACTTTATTAAGAGCAATGATAAAATTGTATTGGGCAATTTATCTAAAATGGCATTTATCATCATATATATTCGTTTAAATTTCTAATATCGATATGCATGTATATGTATATGGTCATTTTGATTGTTACAAGGACGATATTAGCATGTTCGGCTATAAGGCCCATGTGACAGTTGGACTTACTTGAATTTATTTTAAAACTGGTACAATAAAAAATCTATAATAAATGTATAATGTAATTAAACATTTTCAAGTAGCATCTGATATACAGAGTGTTGCATTTAGGATTAAAATAGTTGAAATTTTGCTAGGGCTTGCTTAAACCAGATATAGATATAAAAAAACAAGAGTTATTACTACATTGAACAAAGCAGACGAAATTATGTTCCTGTCTTTTGTAGCAGAAATAAATACGTTAGTCGGATTGTATTTTCAGAATGTGTTGAAGGCAAATTTTTATAATTTGTTTCAATCTACTTACTAGGCATGGGGATTCTTAAGCACTTAAATAACTTAAACAACTGACGAGAACTTAAAGGGAGCAAGGTGGTTTGTAGCTCACAACTTATTGTATTCTTTCGTTGTCTACAGTCCAGCACCACATAATTTCATTTTACTTCATTCTGGCTTTAGTGCTTAGAAATTGCGATGTCTATTACCTACTTGTAATTTGTAGAAATAGTTTTTGGCTGTATATCTTGTGGTAAAAAAATCACTGTGTAACTATGTTAACTAAACGAGACGTTAATAATGCTTTAATTTTTCAAATTAAACATTTTGGAATATCTTAACATTTATTGGGTGCCTTTTCTGTACGTTTCTGTGAGATTTTCATGTATATTTTTTCAGCATTTAGCACACATCAAATTTGTTGTGCGTTTTTAACTTTTTGAATAAAGAATAAGACTATTATTGTTGTTACTGTGTAAAATTAATATTTACTACAGTTTACCTTCATAATAATTTACTTATTTCTGATTTTTTGAAAAATAATTCATATATCTTATGACAATAATATAAGAATATAATGCCTGCATGTAATTGTTGATGTGCTTAACTTTTAAAGCAATTCCCTCTAATAATTTTTCAGATATTTCATAACGTATATAGTGCTATCAGTTTAATACAACTTGCTGTTGAGTGCACAGTGTTACTTATGATGTCACATAGTACAAATGCCCACTAACAGGTAGCAATAATTTCGGTAGGCAAGGTAAGCAATTCGAATACAAGACAAAGAAAAAACTTTTGTGGTACATGGGTCAGTGCAATTTATTAGAGAAAATTCTTTTTTCAGAATTGTAGAACCTTTACAGAAATTGATCTACCTAACAGACAGTTCATAAAATATTCAACAAATTCAAAACTATGGAATCGGCATGGATGAGGGGTAATAAAATGTAAGATGTCACGTTTTAACGTAGAAAAAGTTTGAATATACCGTTGCCCCATTTGAAGTTCGCCATGAGTCTCTAAGTTTTAGTACTGTAAGTAGGATTCAGTGTTCAGCACACAAAGCGACGAAATGGCGAACATTTCGGTTATACTAAACGACAGAAATGCAAGCATTGAAGAACAGAGATTTGCATACTTGGTGACAACACAAACTATCAACTCGCATATGAAAGAATATGTGCCCGTCGGTTTGTCAACCGCACGGGTACTGGAGTGTCGGCAAGTGAGTAGTAATGGCGGTCAGAGCGAGCCCGTTTAAATTGATGATCAGGTATCTAATGTGAGGTAGGACATATCATGAATATTGTTCTAGTAAAAATATAAATTGAGAAATAAAATTAACAAAAGCACAAATTCGTAAAACTTGCCTAGCTATTCCAGTACTGAGTTATATCAGTAAAAATGACTTGCAAAACAGTTAATTATTTAAATACAAAATAAACTATTGCAATTCGTAAAATAGTTGTTTGTTTGTAACTGTAACATACAAAAAGAAGAAAAACAATAAATGGCAGATGAATATAAAATTGTCAAAGAATTTTTGTAGAAGCTTTGCAAGTTAAATTTTTATAGGAAAAGCAAATAAAAATATAAACTCAAAAAAAAAAAAAAATACCGTTAAAAGCGAAGAAAAGAGGTGAAATGAACAAAAATGTTTTAAGATTCCGTGAAGTAACGACGCTGTATTTTCGAATGCAAAAGATATATTAGACAGAAAAAAGTCTAACGTTTCCTCAATCGCTTTCGATTTCCGGAACCACTAAAATATCTTTTGCCAAGTAGTTTCAGGGTTAATTTTTTATGCGGCTGATTTATTGTGAACTCTTTCCAGATAAACAACGTTTGTTCTAACAGGTAGGTCATCTGTAAATCTTCTTGCGCCTGTTTTAACAGTCCATCAACTTCCAGCGAGATTTGTTTCTTCAGGGTCTGAGCATGCGTCATGCGATATCACCGTGACAGTCTCTCAAAATTTATGGCACCTTCATTTTTTACATGATAAAACAGGTGCAAATATAAAAGCAGATAGCTATACAGCAAGGTCTTTCAGTCGTTGCCTCACATGCCCTTGTCAGGTAGTTGAACGAGTTCAAGGATGGGCCAATAGTTTATAACTCAAATTATGTAAGCTAATCAGAAAATAAGGAATTCATTGTCTTCAATTAAGATAGCTATAATTCGTGATAATAATTTTCTGCAGCTCGATATATGTTCAGAGTTCTAAACTAGAGTGTTTTTAAATTTTGTTAAAATAGGATTGTTAGGAGATCCACTGACACCATTGTTTTGTTCCGAAAAAAGTTTCGTAGCTGTAGTTTTATATATTCGTTGATTAGAGTAATACTCGTATTGGGGTTTTAAACTCTGATTTTAGCATTTATTATACAAAAGCAGGAAGAAATAATTATATTATTAGAAAATGAAAAATGAGGACATAGAATAAGGTTAGATAGAAATTCAAGACTCAGTACTAGAAGAAAAGTGGTGATAAATGTGAAACTTTGTCATGAATTTCTGAGCACTACCAGTATATAGAATTAAAGCGAAATTAATTTATGTTGGTATTGTACTGTAAATAGCAGATGGGGAGGGAGGTACAATAGGTCACGAGCTACAAATAACCCTCTCCCCTTACGCCTGTCACTCATCAGTTGTTGTTTACCTGCCGGACGATGGCTCATAGCCTGTGTTTGATTGTACAGAACTTAATATTAAGTACTTAAGAATTCCGATGCCTAGTAATAATTATTGAAGAAGTAGGCATTTAACTAGAACGAAGTACAGAATTAGTAAAAAAAAAAAACAACCGTAGAAATAAAAACGGAAGCAAGAACTAAAAAGATTACATTATTTTGAGGCAATGGATAAGAAAGTGTTAACTTAGAAGAGTAAAAACAAATAAATTCAAAACTCTTTGTTTCATTATGTAAACGAGCTTTAGAAATGAGGTATGAATGTGAAGAGAATAAAACAGAAAAGGCTATCTGGAAAGTTTTTGAATTGAACTGGTTGTTGCGGAGGGCGGTGGGTTCTTCGGTACCAAAGCCTTGCTCAGGGCTAGCCGTTTGTGCTTACGGCTTCAATGAGGTGAAGGGTGATGGAGGAAGAGATAAGACGAAGGAGACACCGAACGGCCAAGATCCACAGGTAGTGAACCGCGGGCGTAAATGGCGTCCATGATATGTTTTTAGACAGAACATCCCGTCTCCGTTGAACCCTCGTCTAAGGAGCTTGAACCCCTCAGAAATTCCACTTCCTTTCCAGACGCCGGGACAGAAACCTTTCAAAAGCGCAAGTCACTGCTACACCGTGCTAGCTCACCTCGCCCTGACACTTTTGGGCCTGTAACAAAACTATTGGAATTAAATTGTGAGTTTCACCGTTTCGCCTGGTAGAAGAAAAACAGAAAGAATACATAAATGCGTATCAGAAAAGCAAAGAGGTATAAGAATACACAAAAAAGTGGAAGGGAAATATAAAATAGATGCAGAAATGCTAGGCACAGGAAAATAACGACTTATTATTATTGCTACTGCAAAATCACTTGGCGATCAGGATTTGCAGTTCCACTTACTTTCGGTAGAGCGCAGAGGCATGGTCCAATTCAAGCTACGCACCGCACCACATTGGGTTAGATGATGAACATGAAGATGGAATTGCGGTTGAAATACTTGCAGAAAATCCATCCAGTCGTTGCTTTGTCCGCCACAGATATTACATACAGCAGTCGTGGAGAATTGAAATCTTTTTTTCAAATTTTTGAAAGCTGATGTTCAACTGAGATGTTAATGTTGAGTCTAATGCATAAAACACAATATTATTAACTTAACAAACTTTTTAATTTTTTAAAAATAAAGCAACGAAATAAAAAACGAATATACAAAAACATTTTATATAACACTTCTGTGGAGTAAAAAAATATTAATCATTTATTCATAATTTGTTGTTGTCACCAAAGCATAATAATTATTAAATATGTTCCAGCGTAATCATTTTATACTTTTTAATATCTTGCCTTTGAGAACTGCAGCCAGTTAAAGATTTAATATTAGTAATTTGAATTCATTTACAGCAGTGGATCCTTATGATCCGCCACTGGAAGCCCTCAGTACTAGCAGGCTCAGCACTCTTACAGCAGACTCCACTTATATTCCATCTCACTCTAGACATCTGTCCTTCCACATGTCATGGGGACCAACATTTCACTGGCGTCACTGTCACACTCCCATTATACTTAGCCATCTACTCTGGAAGAATTATTAGGGTCAGGTTCTTTTAACCAAAGGAGAAAGAAACGCCCGCTGCTGGCTGGCAACAGTTTTGCCCCAAGACAGAGAGCGCGATATCACTCACGATTTGTACACACGGTCGGGCTGCGCACCAAACTTATGTTTCTTTCTTACTTTACACATTTTTTCAACATCGCCATCAGATGAAAACACTGGCCAAGTTCTGGGTCTCATCTTGCGCAGTGCTTTTAAATAAATGTGGCCAAAACCGTTTCAAAATGATGTCACCTAAATGGTCAAATAACTGCCAAAATTATACCTACTTAGCAGTTTTAATAAATATAAAATTTAACGTTTACTGTACTGTAATACACAGACTATGCGAAAAAATTACAACGATATTTAACTTCTACACTTGTCAGTTTTCTTCTGTCGTAGAACAGATTAAAAAAAAATGACAATCTCCTTTTAGAGAAGCCAAGAGGCTGAGATTTGATGTTGTCGTTGATTTGATTTATTTACGATGCTCTTTAACATCTCAGGTCATCAGCGGGGCGCTGATGATCTATTCAGGGCGTGAAACGGACCCAAATTTTGCTTAGGGACCTCTTAATTCAAGCTTGAGGTTCTTTTTCGTGCCGTAAATGTACGACAAGGGACCCATGGCTTTACTTCCCTTCCGAAGGAAACCGTCCTTACGCTCGAAAAAATCCACCGATCCTAACCGGGTTTGAACCCGCGCTCTTGGGTTTAGAAGGCAAAGTATGGTTACCACTACACCACCAGGACCGAGGCTTAGAGGAAGAGGTACAATCATGGAATACCATTTTGTTTTCGGCTGCTACTATCAAAGTAACTAGAAAAAGACTTGTGAAATACTACACAATATGCAGCCACATCAATATTGTAAAGAGCATGGGATATGAACTGCATAACATGACTGAAAATGTAGAATACATTTATATTAAGAAATTATATACCCATAGTTTTAAAAGTGGGGTACAAATATTTATATATTTATTTATTCTGGCAGAGCTAAGGCCATCAGGCCTCTTCTGCTCTACCAATCTAGTAATAATTACATGAAGTTATAGCAACACTATTACAATCACTACATTGACAGTAAAGTTGACAATACTCATACACATGTAAAACAAGACGTAGAAAAAGGTACATTATTGCATAAATATGGATAATGAAAAATATTAACTTGAGAAGAATAAAAATTAAATAGAAATACAAAAAGCACCAACAATAATAATTTATAACATATATCAGCCTATGTATTTCCTGAAAGTGGAAATAAATGAATAAATAAATAAAGGAACAAAACAAAATTAAAACACCTAACAATACTATGAAGGAGATAGGAACATTTATGATAGTATTAACAATAATATAATGAATAATTCTACAGCAGGTTAAAACAAATAAACACTTGTATTATAACGTAAGGAATCTCAAGCTAGCGCAATCGATTATTTCAAATAATATTAAACAATTTTTTATGAAACGCTCCTAAAGTTTGGCAGTCTCTGACATCCCGTGGTAATGCATGCCAGAAACGAGCAGTGGTAACAGTGAATGATGATGCGTAAAGTTATGTTCGGTGCTAGGGTAATGAGAGGAAGATAGAAATTTAGATAATAGTTAAAAAGATTGTTAAGTTAAAACTATTTATTAAAATGACGAAAAGTTAAAACTATTTATTAAAATGACGAAGCGAAACTTTTCTTCAGGTGAACCTAACAGGAGAAAAAAATATAAACGTCAAATCTACTCCTGTCTTTCTTCATTTTCAGTAATCACAATAAACACGACTGGTACATTTAACACAAGAGCTTGACCACATTTTCACTGGTAAATCGGAAAGAGGTGGTTGTGCGTTTCCTAGTCAGTGTCTCTTCATTGAAAACCGCAGCCGCACATTCCTGCACTCTCACTTAGAAATGATGTGAGGTTGTTTCTTTTTGCTAACGTAATGTCATGGTATACAAGCCCCCTTCTTGTAAGGAGGTTTAAGAGTATATTGAATTATGCAGGAGGTACCATTGTTTTGGGCTCAATTTTTGGTTGTGTAGCTCCCTTACTGCTTTTTTTTAATTTGTCAACCTAAACAATATCTTTTTGTCACTTTAAATATTTACGATTCTTTAAGGAAGCCCGTCTTTATATGCGTGTGGCTGAACGTACACAACAAAAGGAACGAGAAACAGGTAGAGGAAATTTACTAAAACTATTTAAACAAACAAAAGTCAGTTTTTATGACGTTCACGCATTGATTAAAGTCTAGAATCTGAAGCCTGTCTCTACACAAATAAACATTATATTCTTGACTCAAATTAATAATTGCAATAGGTTTATTCAGTTTTTCGATTTTACATTTCTCTTCCAAAGATCGCAAAGAAAAAGGCTTCAAATATAAATGTTGTATAGCGTTCATTTTGTTTACGTTCAACTAACACAGAACCACATAAAGTAACTATTTCATGAATTCACACCAAACGTTACTAGCTTGCCATTCATAAAGAGTTTACTTCTAAGGAAATGATAGATTATCGTTTTATATCATCGACACAATTGGGGCACTTCTGGGAGGAAGGGATGAAACGACATAGAAGGGCAGCTTCCATTCGAGCCACTGGGGCAGAAGCTTTACCAAAACGTCACATCGCACACGCCCTGGCACTTTCTACCTTTAACAGAACCAAGAGAGTGAAATTATGTAAATTGAGGGAACAGAAAATTCGTGGAAAAGAAAGATCTATTCCCAGCATTTTCCTAAACAACCAGAGGTAACCGCGAAAAATTAAACCAAGATCAGGATGTCCGCGAAGGATTTGAACTCCCCAAAGTGAGTCTCAACGTTTAGTTGGATGTAGTGAACAACAAAATGATTGTGTCTAAAGACGTAATTCGAGCCTAGTTATTTTACTAATTCAAACTCAGAACTATAGCAGTGATATTGTTCGGAAGATAAGTGTTGCTTTTGTTGCGCAAAAGTCTTTCAAAGAATTAAAGACGGAAGTGAAGTGCTGAAAGATTGCGGTCTTCACACTGGTCAGAAGTAGATATTCCAAGAAATTACGGAAAGATTCCATGTCAACGATAAAGCAATTCGCACACACCTACGAGGAGTGTGAAAGGTGTATAAGAATGGAAAATGGGTGGTCATCTCTTAGAGCAGCGAATACGTTTCACTTCTTAGTGGTCTTCAAACGTATGATGAGAATTAGATTTTGTACAGCAATTGGTTTTCACTCAGGAGGCACAATCAAATGTCCGCTTAATATTTTACCAAGCTTATCCAGTATAATTTTTCACATATTTTCATTATAGATTATTACTGCTACATTATTCTTGTTAACTACCGGAAGGTCAAAGAAGGATCCAACAATGCTAATAAGCCTTTCGCAGCTGTAGGTAAACTGCATTCGATACCACACCTAGACATCTATTTTCTAAAGCAAGGGTATTATTGTTGCAATCAGATAGACTCTGTCGTTGGACAAGTAAACTTTGGATAATGCTCATAGGCTCTCCATAGAAAACGTGATTATACCCAGTCCTAAGATGTCCTTTACAGGACAATGTGATAACTGCATATTATTCAACATGTGCTGAAGAAAAAACAGGAACTCAAGCGGTTCTTCCGTAATTTCCAAACATTTCACCAGCCGAACATAAACTTTTCCGACCCTTGCAGAACTATCTGGATAAGCATCTCTCAGATACTATATATGCAGAAAATCCCAAGAAGTTTCATCGCATCTAGAGTAGAGCATTTTTTTTTCAAAAGTGTCACGTTCGAAGAATTGCATTGACTATGATGCAGACTAGTTACTTTGTTTCGTTTCTTGGCGTTGTTACCTTGAACAAGTTACCGAATTTAACACTTGGTCAATACGAAGGCTGTTCAATAAAGAACGATTCTAATGTTTACACATATACTTTCTCATGTTAAAATTTAACTTTATAATATTTTGTTAGTTTAATGCATAGAAACGTTTAATAGATTCATTGTTGTCATTTCTGATTTCCGCCTGTGAGAGGTGTGGAAGTTGAGACTTTTTTCATTTTCGCCTACACCAAAATGGATGTGACACACGATGAAAAAATGCTACTCTGAAATTCTGCTTTTGTCTCAACAAAATTTCAGCTGAAACATATGGAGAGTTTGTGTCTCTCTATGATAAAACTCGAAGATGGTTTAAAATGTTTAAAGAGACAAACAATTTCAAAGGAAGAGGATTAAGAACATTTCCAGAAATTCCAAAAATTTCACTGGATGCCACCAACACCTTAGTGATTGAAACGTTGGACATGAGATGTGTTTGTGCTCGGTGGGTTCCAAGACTGCTGATTGCCGAACAAAGGAGGTTCATACAGGTTTGCATGTAGTTGAAAATGGTGTTACAGTAAGATGCGGAATTCCTTTCAAAGACAATCACTGCTGATGAAACTGTACTAGGTACATCATTTAGATCCTAAGTAAAGCTCTGTGTGAAAATCTCCACACCATACCAAAGTGGTTGCTTCCTGTGGGAAAGTTATGGTCATTTTATTTTTCGATATTCAAGGAATATCGTAGTACCTGTCCACACAATTGTAACCAGGCAATACTATAAGGATGTCGTGAAAGTCTGAAAGGCCATATCATCGCAAAAACGGCATTTCCGTGCAAGTTAAATGCTGCACCCTGACAATGCACAGCTGCACATCGCAAATGTTGTTGGATATATCACAACAATCAATGTGAAGTTTGCCCCTCACACGCTCTGTAGTCCAGATATAGCCCCTTGTGACATTTTACTTTTTCTCAAATTGAAGAACACCTTCGTGGGAGAGATTTTCTATCATCAGAAGCAGGGTGAGGAGCTGCGGAGGTAATTCTGAAGAACCTGACAAAAATTACTTCCAGCATGTCTTTGAAGACTGGCAGAAACGCTGGGGACAGGTGCATTGCATCCAACGGGGGGTATTTTGGAGGACGAGTAAAGATATGCTGTAAAAATTATAATAATGTACCCGTGTGTAATATTGTCCTCCGTTTAGTTAATTTTTTATTTATTTAAAATTCAATATTGAAAAATAAAAATGTGGGCTTATGCCAAAGTACCCTGCAAATGTAGCCACGTCTTTAGCAACCAATTAACTTAAGACAGCTAATCTTTCAGCAAGCTTTTGGCAAGCGTTTACAGAGTTCATCTTTGGCGCTGTGATCATTACGCATAATCAATTGCAACAGCGGCAAAGGCGCGTGGCTCGCGTAGGTCGACAGGGCGCAGTGGCGAGTTCAAGGTAGGCTGCGACTTAACGCATGACATTATGTTAATCGAATTAATAAACGTCAAGGTATGTCCCCCTTCAGCATCTCTCCTGGAACGCGCGCATGCGCGCCTGGATTGGTTTATTGATGCTAAATATTTAGTGCACATAAAAGAACTGTCATGTAAATGTGGGCGGGTCTAACTGGATACCACGCATTAGGGTCCACAATCAGCCGTTAAAAGAACTCCATTTAGCAGTCAGTTAATTTAAGAGCAACATTCATCGGATAGGTAGAATATGATTGTGTATGGCGATAAACAATGATGTGGCTGTTTGCAAAAATAGAGGAATATCTGCATCAAAACTTTCAGCAAAAGTAGCTACAGAAACTGGAGTAAACATAGATATATCTATAGTACACAAGTTAAAAAAAAAAAAACAACTCATTCCAAGCATGCGCAAGAAATTTCTATGCCTGTGTTGCTAATATGCAAATGAAACCGGCCTCTCGTAGTTTAGGCTCCGCTTTCCGCCTGCGAACGAATTATACAATGAAGTTATTTGAGTTATGGGCCGACAGATCGGGCTGCGAATAGAATTGTCAAGGCCGGTTAATGCATATGCAGGTAGAAACTTGTAGTTTCAGAAAGGCTTTGTCAGCGACTGGCAGTGCGTTCATGTGCTATTTCGTGCTTTCATTGTGTGTAATTTGTGTGCTAATTGTACTTTGTTAGTTATGCCACTATATAAAATTAGTCTTGAACTGATTTTTATGTATGACACATATGTGAAAACCGTTTCTTGAGAAGTGAGGAGGTGATTCTTAAGAAAATCGTGTTCAAGGTAGAGAAATTGTTCGCCAACTTGTTAAAAATTACCAGAGACAATATATCTCAATGACAAGAAACATGTTTCGATATACCGTGTTCTTTCTAGATGAAATACAGAAATTTCAGATGCCAGGGCCTCATTTTCAATATCTCTTATAACACAAGTTAGTACTTATTATTATCATCATCAATTTTAAAGACAGAAGCATTTATTATTTCAGAGAAATATAACAGGTGCTAAAATAAAATACCAACTTTACTCGCGATTATTCTGTCTCCTTTTTCCGGTTGGGGCGCTGTATTTCCCCAATAAGCAACCACGGCCCATAACTGAGATAACCTAATTGTGTGCAGTTTAATTGTAAATTGTAAAATTGCAGATGTTTTTGACTACCTATATTTAATGTGATTACTCCCTGGTAATTTTATTGGTAGTTGCAATAATTATGCTCATATGTATTGAAATTGATTTTATTCAGTAAATAGCATGATAGGGGTTTTTAAATGTTTAAAATTGTCTTATTTATAGTATCGTATCAATCTTCTGAGGAAATACAAAGTGAACAAAGCTGTTATATATTTTAAATTATTTCATATAATTTCAATATTACTTTTTACTAACCAGTGTTTTTAGTATTTAATTGTGCTCATCCATGTCCTTGGTTATCATACTCGTTTGGGCATATAGTCAATGACTTTCTTACATATTTCACTTATTTCTGTTACCGCCATGGGTGGCCGAGGCCATTAAGGCAAGGACTCGTGAGTGGGAGGTCTGGAGTTTGAATCCCGCCAGGACCATCCTCCCTGACTGAGGTTTTTTCTAGGTTTTCCTCAGTTCTCATAAATGGCAAATGCCGGGGAGGTACCCTAAACTTAGGTCTGGAATGTTTCCTTCCTTAAAAAACCCTTTCCCAATGTATCATTTCATCTCTGTATCACCGGTGTCTACCGCTTATGGTGCCTAAGTAGTGGAAATGGACATTAAACACCATTAAAAAACTTATTTCGGAACACACTTTTATCACAGCACAAATCATCTTTTCTTTGGTAGTGTACAGTTCGTTTTCCTCATCCGTTTCTTGACAGTCGCCCAAGAGTTTCTATAGCGTTGAGATCCGGTGAATTTCCTGGCCAGTCCAAACACTGAAAACCATTTTTCGCCATGAAGTCTTTAACATTCATGACATGGGGCAAGGTCTTGCTGGAAAATCGCTTTGTCAATGTTCAGTTCCTCTGCCTATCTCTTCAGTCTTGGGTCAGCTCTTGAGATGTACATGTCGCTGTTCATCATTCCGTCAATAGGAATTTCCTACATGTAGTATTTGTGAACGCAAAACAGCCCCAAAACATCTTTTGTGGACGTTTTTCGTTACCGGTCTCATTGTCGTTTCCTTTGAGGTGAAATTGACCCAATATCATTTTTCCTTCTAATTATTTATTAACAGCACCCAAACTTATATTACGTTCAGCTGCTATCTGTCTCTGAATGATATTACTAAGTTCATGGAGGGTTTTGACTTTACTTCTCTTCTTAGGTGTGATATCCATTATAAATAATAATTGGCTTACTAAATAAAAAGTTAAAACAGCTAGAAACACAAGAAAATTGCTTAACTGCTAGTACAACCAATAAAAGCAATAACTGCAATTAACTATCTCAAAAAATGTGTATCATTAATGCGGTGTAGAATTGGAAGGAAACGTTATTAGCACTGAATAAATATAAAACCAGACTTACTTTCTTGTTCACATTAATTCGTACAAGACTGTAGTGTGACATAGAATATTTCTTTTTTAGCTCTATTCTTACTTTGTGCGTTTGTTAATCTTAAGTTCTTAATAAAAGCTACATATTTATAATTGTTAATACCATTTTATCATATTGACGCACTTTTTCGTTATATCGGCTGCACGTTCAGATGTTTCTCTAAACTGGTGTGACGAAACGAGTGATCAAATAAACAGAGTGTCCCAGATTATAGCTGTGTATAAGCATTCAAATTTGCAGTGACTAGAAGCCTTCGTCAATGTGAAGCAATTTATTTGATCTTACCTGCTAAAAAGAATTTTTCTTGTATTTTTAAGCGAAATATCACAAAATATAATGCCGGTTTCTTACGGTTTTGCTGTATTTAAATTGCAGTGATAGTGATACGGACGTGTGATACTCCAACAGTGACTGTTGTGACATTCACGACCCCGGTAGGTATGAAATCACCATAAAAGGGGAACCCCCTTACCACCCTCTCACTGTCGGCTTGGTCAAGTAAAAAGCTTCATTCAACAGGCCCCTTTTCTTTCTTCCCCTGTCTTCTTTCAGTGTGGTTTTTTTATATTCCTCTCTTCCTTTTCTTCTTACCCTGCTCTGCCTCGACCCCGGACGTCTTCCGCGTCGCAGAGTATCGTGGAGCCGGCAAGCAGCGGGAAGGGCGGGAGGGGCTCTTACTAGAGTAGACTTCATTCATAAGGGGAATTCTCCATTCCGTCCCCTCTCGTTTGGTGAGTGAGTGTTGGAGAAAATAACACAAAAAGATTACACCACTCCATGGGTTAGTAGTACTACTGGATTCTCCAGCTCGCTGTCTCTTGCTGGGCTGAGGGAAATGGTGAATAACGATAAAATGTGTCGGGTTTCCATAGAATTACGCGAGTAAGCTCTTCCGAGACTTACATTCGGATGTTTCTGGTTTAGGTCCCCACGGCTGACTAATCTGTCCAGGTTTTTCTTAGTTTTACTCAATCGCGATTGCAAATACGACTGATTTCTTTCCTAGAATGAATTCCCGGGCCTCTAAAATAATTGGGATGTAAAATTAATTCATGGTACTGTACTTGAGTCACATATTACTCAAACTGTAAACTTATAATCGTCATCTGTTTATTCATCTCTAATATTTTAATTCATATTAACAAATCACAATTACTGTAATCGGTACAGATTTTCCACAGTAGATGGAGAAAGTTTATATATTTCCATAAGAGACCATTCATTTTAAATACTATTTCTCAAACCCTTGTTTGTGTGGATTATTTTTGGAAATAGGTGGTCATAAATCCACTGTGACCATTCAGCCCATAAAAGCTTACACAATCATACTCCACCGTTTATGTCTTGAAGGCAAGTATAGAGCATTTGGATTATTAAAAAAAATCTTGTCATTTCTCGTCAGATATTCCAGCATGTTACCCAATGTTGTTTAAAGAAAAATGAGCGGTTTTTAAAAGATAGTGTAAAAAATGTTAACTAATATATTTTTCATTTGTAGTTGGGAGGACAGACTGACAACGTGCCCTTATGGAGATCGCCTCTACCCGGGAGTTGTTTAACAATTATGTAAGAAATGTATTTGCTTAAGGGGGCAATGAGTGAAAACAAATAACATTTTTATTCTTTGCCAGAAATAAATTATCGGCCGTTCTTTATACGTTATCAAATATTCAAGGTCCTAGGATATTTGGAACTTTATTTAATGACGTCATATTGAAACGGCTCCGCTCTTGAAATATCTGTACTAAAAGCATGCTGTGTAATCGGCTTGCTAACTTTAAATTTCTGTTTCTTACTAAATGTTTTTTAAAACGTTTCAAACCCTGTCTTCTCCAATATATTTTATTACATGGCTTTTGTTATATTAAAATTATATTAAAAGAATAACTAAAGCATTTAAAATCTAAATTGTAGATGCTTGTATACATATGTCAGTGGTGCTACAAAAAACATTCAAACATTTTGCTTCGTATGTATAGACGAAATATTTTTGGAAAAGTATATTTTGAAACAAAAAAGTCAATAATATCCTATGGTAATGAGTTTTGAACTTATTATAAAGAATTTGCGTTGAAAAATGAAAGTTCTCAGCTTAAAAAAATTGTAGGAAATAGAAATCGTGCCCAATTATTTATTTCAATATACAATAAATTAATTATTTTAAATTAATAAACTCAAACAAGTCACTAAAACCTCCGCCAATAAACGAATAGCATTCGTATTAATGTACAAGAAGCTAAAAAGAAATTTTTACTGATAAAATTTCACAACTCGTGGTTTTTACTATACCTAGATCTATCAATATTAAAAGAAGTTTTAATTTTAATATAATGTGTATCATATATACGATGGATAAGTCATAAGTCATGGCAAAACTTTTTTTTTCTTGCGAACAAGTGACAACACGAAAAATCTAAGATGTAGGATGGAAAGTATAACTTGTGTTTGCGCGGTGACCCAGGGTGACGCTATTCGCTCAGATTTCTAGTTCTACGTATACGCCCTTGCCCATGTTTCATCAATGATGCGATTCATCATGGCATCCCCTTCTTCCTGAAATTTGCCAGTTTTTTTTGCCACTGTCGCTCATCAACTGAACTTTGGGGCGTGCTGAGCGAGATACGCAGCTTTGTTCACGTATACCATTGGGTGACCATTCAAAAGTACATTCCGTACACTTCGCATTGTCCCTTTTTTCTTGCGTAGACTCGCGGCGCGCAAGCGCTTTGCCATTTTAATACTTACGTAGGTATAAATATTAAATAAACTTTTAACTACTCACCTGCCTTATAGTGTAGGTGGTAAAATGTCCCTTTTCCCTGACACACAATCAACATCTTTTAGGACATTATCGCTGACATACATCAATTCTCCATCACTAATGGTCCTAACTTCGTTTCGAATGTGTTTGTTTTAAGTTCCTCCAATCTATGTGGGTTAGTTGAATATAGTAACCCCCCTACCGCCACGGGTGGCCGAGGTCGTTAAGGCACGGACTCGTGAGCGGGAGGTCTGCGGTTCGAATCCCGCCAGGACCGTCCTCCCTGACTGGGTTTTTTTCCAGGTTTTCCTCAGTCTTCATAACTGGCAAATGCCGGGGAGGTACCTAAACTTAGGCCTGGAACGCTTCCTTCCTTTAAAAAAAAATATCCTTTCTCAATTTATCATTTCATCTCATGTATCATCAGTGTCCACCACCTGTGGTGCCTCAGTAGTGAAAACGGGCGTTAAACACTACTCAAAAATAGTACCCCCCCCCCAAAGATAAAAGTCACAGACCGTAAGATCTGTGAGACTGGAGGTCATGAAGCAGGGCCATTCAAACGATTTCTTATGAAGTTAGATTAGTTTTGATTTGATTTGATTTTCCTTTTTTTTAAGTGAATTCTATAATAAAATATACGGCGCAATTCCATTTTCGATTTTTTCCGTTCAGTAACAAAACTGTTTCATTAAACTTCTGTACTAACTTTAATATAATTTTTCGTTTCACCCAAATACCTGTTTCATTCTGCCACACGGCAACGCAGCGAATATTTCACCATTGCACAATATAATGTAACTCATTCTCTTTCGAAATATCGCTTGCAATTGACTGGGAGACAGTCGCGTGCGGAATCTCGGTGACTGGAGGGGAGTAGATCCACTGATTGGCCCATCTAAGTTGCGGGACTTTTAAACTACTCTCACTGTATTTAGATATTCTTACAGGATATTATAATTTTCTTTTTCCTATATAAAGTAAGTTTAGCATTTACAGGAAGATCAGCGCTATACGCAACCGGTGAGCAGTACCAACAATGGCCGGAGACGATGGGCTCGCATTCGCATAACATCAGCCCATTCCTTGATAACTAGTTACATTACTCTCTATAAAAATTAAATGGTAAATCTTCATTGTCAAATGTTTTTGTTATAGGTTTGGGACTCATAACACACTTTGCACTATTATTAATAACGGTTGCTCTGTAATTAATTAAGAAAGAACACCTTGCGGCCATAGTCCATTGTGTTTCCATATTCTCTCTTCCTCAAGCAAAGTTTCGCTGCAAAATGTAATCTATTTCCTCCCTTGTTGTTGATGCCATCAAAGGCTGTATTTTCACCTCCTTGAAGCAATTTTGACGCGACTTGCCTGTTTATGCAATATTTTCTTTTTAGAAGAGTAGGGGTCAGAGATGGGCACATGCGTGTGGATAATATTCCGCCCTAATCGTGGAAAATTGCCGGTTGCTGGGTTACCGGATTGTTTTCTCTAGTGCTGTGGAAAAAATAATCCATTCTTCGGAACTATGAATTGCTGGTCCAAGGCTCGTGAAAGATGTTTGGTGGAGCCGAATAAGTGCAAGAGCGAACCAAATGCTGGTTTCCATTTTTAGATCGTTGTTTAATAAATTTAGGTTTAAGTTACATTTCGTTCAGGTTAGATAAACTGGTTTTAAGCGTTTTATCATGCTACTTGACCATTAATCATTGATCATGTTCCATTTATTTATCTACAAGTAAGTAAATATTACAGCCTAAGTACCTAAATGTAGCAGAAACTTCATAATATCAGTATATCAATTTTTTATGTAAAACAGCGCTGCTATCGAAGCTCTTATAAAGGGCGTGCGCTTAAAAGCAATAAAGAACGAATAATTTAAGATATGACTAATTAGGTGTTAAAATGTATGGTAATAACAAATTGTGGATTGCTTCTGTGTTTTGTTTCTAAAACACTGGAAACATGCACATTGATAAACCATAAAGCTTTAGTTAATTAATGGCTTACAGTCATATATAAAATCTACCTTTGAGTCTCTCTTTTTCTTAAGGAAAGTGATATACTCTTTTTTTTTTTGTGCTTCTTCTAAATTGCACCAGAAATCCAACACTTCCCGCATATCACTCTTATTGTGCTTGGGAAAAGAAAGGAAAGAAAAGAAAGAAAGAAAGAAAGAAAGAAAGAAATAGTAAGCCAAATTGCCCTACATTAAAAAAAGCGTTTGTTGGATTCCAAAAATCAATAGCAATGTGGAAAGATCACTGCAATAACAGAGCATAAATACCTAACAACAAACATCCCTTATTAGTTTATACAAATATTTTATTTAAGAAAAGGTAACGTTTAATGAGATTTAAGGCAAAATTTCTTTTTGTATTGGCTGCAGTCAGAAATTATCGAAGTTCAGGGTCTCCAAAGGACCATGTACGAGTCAATTTTGCTCACTAGTGTTTGCTCTTCTATCTAGCATTGGAGCAACAGAGAAAGGGGGAATTTGCTTTGATTATTTCCGTATTGCATCATTAACAGGTAATCGCTATATTTGATTTCATTATGCATGTGCACAGCATACTGCAATATGATATTTCCTGACATCAGTAATATATCCAGACTGAAGCATAGATAGACTGACCCTGCTTCCAAAGTATATGTATTTCTAATTTTCTATGTATCTCAGTTTACGTATTGACTTACAAATATAATCATTGCAATTACGAGCGCGGAACTGTTCCGATTACAAAGATGTAAACAGTAACAATGACGCTGAGATGCCGAATTACATTATTGCATTGGAATTTCCGGCAGCATCCTTTATTAGACTCAACAAGGGATAGGTGCTGCTTTCACATTCTGTATATTGTAAATACAGAGAAAAGTCAGGTGTTAAATAACTGTCTTGCGTATTTATTGTCATTTTTTTTACAAATAAAATTGATGTTTAAATTATAAGAACCACTATTTTAATTGTTTTCTTATACAAAAGCAATTACATGCAACTTCAAGACTAATATTTTGAAACAATTTTTTTTAAAATATAATGATCATTGCATTCAAATTAATTTTTAATTAACAGTTATAGTGTATAAGTTTTTTACTGCCTATATTACACATTTTAAGTGTATTTTGTACTATTTTATCTGCATTATTTAATACCTAAAACCCGGTAAGAGAATAATATTATTTTATTATAGGCAAAAATTCGTTGATCTATAAATTATTCTACACTTTGGCACAATAAGTAGTCTATAATGGGTCCTTGGACACACAGGAACCTTAGGCGACCCGGACACTGGAATAAAAGCTGGATGTTGGGAAATAAAGTAGGTTTCCTATCCTTTCAAACTTGTTATACTATTACTCCGTCCTTATCCGGCCGTGATTTAATCTGAATTATCTTCAATAGATTTAAAGTGAATACATGCCGACCAAATTATCTTGTAAAGGAAGTCGTAGTTATGTACAGGTGTATAACATTTAATGATATCCATATCACCTTTTATATCCAAAACACGCAATGTTCAGGTTCATGGATTCCAATAATTTGAAATACGCCATTCTTGCATTGAAAGTCATTGTATCGATGGCGCACAAATAACTCGTATTATGAAAACCCTCAGATCTAGCATTAAATTTAACCGCCTTTCCTCACAGAGGAGACTAGGCGACGAAGAATTTGTGGTGTTGTCCCTACCTGCTGCTTATAGGGCAACACCCACAGACAGCCAGGGCTACTCAACTTAAGGTGACTGAGAATAACTGTAACAGTAATATTAATATTTGGCAAGATGTCTTTGAAAGTCTTTCAGAAAACTTAAAGCACGTTTGGTGTCAAAAACTGTGAAAACTATTAAAAATACTTACAGAAAAAGTTATAAAACTGACGCTTGTATACATCTTTGTTAATGTATTATTTTCGAAATAAAAGTTTTTAGAGCTCTGTTACATACTTTTGGATATGTACACTTCATTTTTGTGCATATTCAGGTACTCTTGAAGGGAATATTCTGCAATACTCGTCTCTTGCCTTCGCTCAACAGGTTGTGTC
Source organism: Metallyticus violacea (assembly GCA_030762175.1). Classification (NCBI taxonomy): domain Eukaryota; kingdom Metazoa; phylum Arthropoda; class Insecta; order Mantodea; family Metallyticidae; genus Metallyticus; species Metallyticus violacea. Next base: position 58,680,015 of record CM060841.1, on the reverse strand, counting down.
TATTAATTCATTTCATTAATTTTATATTCTACTTTCGACGAGGGGTTGTAAAGATAGTGCCCATTCTAAGTTTAAATGTCTTTATGTTCTTTAAAGTTCTATGCCAAGATCCTCAGCCCACGAGGGATATTAAAATCAAGGAAAGCTTGACCGTACACCCTCCTATTTTGGTGCTGGTTTTGGACTGAAAACTCCACCAATTGAGCTAAGAGTTCCTTCTTGTGTTCTATTATGAATCTAGAGAACCTGCCATTATAGAAGAATTTCAAGTTCGAATTGCATAGGGACACATTTGCTGAATGAAGAGTGGAATGTCAGGCCAATATTCAACCGCCAACATGTTCAGTATTCATTTGGTCATCATTGTTATCATCCCTAACACCTCAGGAAGTAGGAGTGTGATATTTAGTTTACACACAATATATATCTTAAGAGAGAGCATTTGCAATATCTCGAAAAATTCATTGCCCAGCTTCATGCAACTTGACACTTAATTGCGCATGCGTTAAAACCTGTAGGAATATTCAGTTGACGACGTCATTGAGTGATCTTGTAACCATATGCAGTGGAGCGTCGATTTTTCGAACCAACTTCGGATTAGCGAATCTTGAAATGCCATACCTTTTAAAGGTTTCTATGGTACATTGATCTCAAACGGGCCAGATATGGGCCAAGCTTGCTCACTAGTGCTTATCTCGCATTGAAGCAGCGGAGGAAGGGGGCTTCGCTTTGTGTTATATCACTAACCGTTACATTAGATTTCATAACACATTGATCGACTGATCCTGCTTGCGATATATAGATATTTTATGACAACCAGTGCACCCGAGCCATCTTGGTATAGGACACACATGATTCCTCCTGTTCTTTCAATGGTAAGATGCCTACTGTAAGGCATTCTTGCCATTAAAATACACATTTGTTTCCCTTATGAATGTTTTTATTTTCCTCTTTTCTCGAATCTCTCGGAACAAAGTTTGTATGTAAACTGTGAACTGTTTTCTTAGCTTCGTTTGTATCCTTACGTTACACATGCTTACTAAATATGATTCGCCATCTTTACAATGTTCTTTTTTTTTCGTTAACGCTTTAGGAGTTTATTTAACCGTCATGTAGCACACTCCACAAAGCTCAAGCATGTTAGCACAGAACTGAAGAAAAACATGGCATGAGCTTTGACTAAGTTTATCAAATTGTAAATTTATTTCCCGTTTATAGAAGTTATGAAAGACAAAGAGCTGTATAACTTATGATACAAATTAGAAATGCATTCACTTGAAGTCATTATTCTAGTTACAGTGTGTTTATTTGAGTTACGGGCCGCCCGAACGCAACTGCTTACTCGGGAAGCACAGCCGTCGTAATAGGAAAATAGAGATAAAGTCGCCGCGCGTATAAGTAGTATTTTTATTTTAGTGTTTATATTTTATTGGAGGTATAAAATGATACTGTATTTAAAACTAGAGATGTTGAAAATGATGCATCTCTGCTACGTAAAAAATAGCTGTATTTCGTGTAGCTTCTCTTCCGTAAGAACACGGCGGTTCGGAACACGTTTCTTGACATTGAGAGATCCTGTCTCTCGTAACTTTTCAGCAATTTGGCGAACAGTTTCTCTGTCTGGAACACGGTTGCCAAAATATTTTCTTATGAATCACTTTACCACTTCTTAACAAGAATTCATCTACACACAATGACGAGTAACACACGAACGATTAAATACTTGCTGACAAAGCCTCTCTCAAACTAACTGCAAGCTGATAATTGTACATGCATGATACTGCTTTGACGACAGGCTTCTTCCAGTACGCAACCGCGCTCTGCCGGCCCGTAACTCAAATAATCTTACTGCATTACAAAGAGCTGTTGAGCAGTAGAACCGTATTGACCATACTCAGTGAAGTCAGGTCACTAACAGTAACAAGAAATTTGCCTTGAGAATTTCTGAAAGGGTAGTTTTAAATAAAGCCTCGGTTTGTTAAAATGCCATAAATGTTATTCTTGCCACCTGAGATTTTTCTTCATCTGTTATCGAGTGAGTGAAAATTAATTTATCTTCGACTTATTTAAAGGGTAATGAAATAAATTCAGACGGACAAACTGACATTCGGTTAATAGACATTCAACTGTATTGCGCAAAGCCCAGATTCTAATTTTTTTTTACTGTCGAGATCATTTCGGACCATGGATCAAATTAAGCATAAGTTGGCAAAATAATATATTATTTATTTTGTATTATTTTATTTATTTATTTAATAAGCATGTGAGGTCCCAATGAAGATTGTGCTAGGTTACCAACTTTCCGGACATCAAATATCTACATATCTCGCTAAAACGTTTATTTCTACCTCCTCAAACTTGCTTTAGCAGCTATAGATGTACTGCCTATGGACATATACACTTTAAGTGTAATTATAGTATTCTGGAATAAACGTCAATGGCTTTCATTTCTCTCTGTTACTGCCGAAGTTCGCGCTTCCAGCGGTTGAAGAGTCTTCATCCAGGGGCCATTAAGGTTGATGGGATCGTTGTCCTTGACAGGTTCAGGGTAGGTTAGTAATTCGGGCAATTCTTGGTCCTTCAACCCCGCCCCCTACATAAAGGTTGTGGGACGACAAAATTAGATGCAGGTTGTTACAACACAGGCTTCTCAATGATGGGGTTATTGAAAGAGGATGCTATCCCATCGATGAAATACTTCCCAAATTTATTACATCGGCATAGTATACTCGCCTTCTTTGAAAGAGAGAATGGGGAAGAAGAGAAAGGAGAGGAAAAATATAACACGACGAAGTATATTCAATCCTGATTATGGAATACTCGTATTTTTATAGTTTTCAGTCAATTTAATGCTATGGCATTGATTCATATATGCAATACACTATAGGGTTTTCCTTCCTTAAATCGGTCCTGGTGGTGTAGTGGTTACCATACTTGCCTCCTATACCCAAGATCGCGGGTTCGAACCTGGCCAGGACCGATGGGTTTTTTCGGGCGTAAAAATCCTAAGTATGGCTTCCTTCGGAAGGGAAGTAAAGCCGTGGGTTCCGTGTCGTACATTTACGGCACGAAAAAGAACCTCAAGCCTGAAAGAGAGGCCTCTGAGCAAAATTTGTCGGCCGTAACACGCCCTGTGTTGAATGGGACGCTGATGACCTGAGATTTTTGAGAGCGTCCATAAATAAATAAATCAACAAAAAAAATCCTTCCTTAATACCGAGGAAGTCAAAAAAATGTATGCATATTTTCACAGTAGATATCTATTTAATATATTTTAAAGTTGGACCGAAATATAGCAGTAATGTGTGATGTTCTATAAATAGATGTGACTCACATACATTATGTTAGCGTAGCTACGTGACAGGTAAAGCAACAATGACCAAATGAAGCCAAGATTATCGTATGATGTTCTGTAAACAGATGTGCCTCGCATTACGTTATGCTAACGTTGCTACAACAAAATGGAGTCAAAATTATCATTTGAACAGGAGAAAGCAATTTTGAAGTGGTATTGGAAAACCGAAGGAAATATTAAGTTCAAAGACAATGGAGACGTGTGTACAGAACAGAACCGCCAACGCGAGTAACTATTGCACGCATTCGAGACAAATTTGAGACTCGTGGTACCGTATGCGATGTTCACAAGGGCAGACCTAGGCGGATCGGCTCACTGGCAGTACTTTGGAAAAAAAATTGAAACGGCATATGCTGCAATCGCTGAGGACACTTTCGCAAACGTTGCTCAATCAGTAGTTCAACGTACTCAGAAGTGTATCGACGTCGATGATGGGCATTTTGAGTAATTGTTGTAGCTGTAAAAGTTTAAGATGATTAGTGCTCATCTTGTTCTGTTTTTGTGAATTCAGTTTTGTTATGTTAATACAGTTTTTCTTTTTTGGCACCTCCTGTATAAATAGAAAATTCTTATGCGATACCCTCTCGTTAATCCCTGCGCTTGCTTTTAGTTAGGAAACGAACTTATAAAGTACCCTAAACGTGACCGGGAAAGGTAACCTCATTTAGAGGAGAAGAATTATACAAAACATAAATTATTCAAAGAGACAAACAGACGTACTGTACTCAATAAATTACATTTAGTATTACTTTAAAACGAAGAAAGTTAATAGCAAAACACAATGAGCCAAGTGTCGTGAAACATTATTATCACATATACTAGCCTTCAATTTACACACTTTAAAGAAATCTAATGGCCAAGCACGTACTCTTGCTTGCATTTACTCACATTAAAAGATTAAAATTCTACAGAATATAATAATGAAACCCCCAAAATTAAAGAAAATTACAATAAATAAATCATAACTTAATGGGCAGTGGGTGAGGCGTGGGGAAGTAGTAACAAACCTATACGTTTCGAACTGGCGAAAGATGTCTTTACGTCAAGACGTCGCTACTCCTTCTCGCTCTGAAGTACGAGGCATCCTCGGAGTAAGCTCAAAGTAAGGCTGTGACGTCATCATTACTAGAACGTTCATAGTGTTGATCAATCGGAGGAAGAACACGGGGTGATGGTTACGACATGGATGACACAAATAAGACGGATTTGGCATATAGCAACACATAATGTGATAAGCTCCCCTGTTTAAAACTCGACAGCTAATGCACAAGACATGTGAAGTTTAGAATGATAAAACAAGAATGTACTGTTGGCTGACAGTATTTACAATACTTTTCAGTAACTCCAAGCTCTTTATACAGAGTGATCAGTTCAGTAATCCACGCACGCTTAGCAGTTATCAGCGATGAAAGTCTCTCAGACCTTTCCATAACAAGAGTTTAAACATGTGCTCAATAATGCCTAATAAGCAAGTAATTTTTTTGGCTAGTGTTTAATGCCGTTTTAACTGCCGAGGTATCACAGGCGGTGGACACTGATGGTATATGAAATGAAATGATAAACGGGGATTTTTTTTTTTAAGGAAAGAAACATTCTAGGCCTAAGTTTAGGGTTGCCGTTTATGAGGATTGAGGAAAACCTGGGGAAAAAAAATCTCAGTCAGGATTCTTGGTGGGAATCAGACCCCAGATCTCCCGATCACGAATAAGCAAATAAATGCTGTAATTCTTCATACCTTTCCAAGAATTGTTGGCATCTAATCACCACTTGCTAATAAATCATTTTCGTTCTTTAAATTGTTATGAACTATAACGTATAGAACGCTTAATTGATTGGAACATTTCACATACATTTTATATGGGCTCTTTCGTTTGGTCGTGAATTTAATTTTTTAACTCACTAATTTTAACTTATATTACTCTAGGTTTGGCACATATCACAGTAGAACCCCTCTTGTTATTATTATTATTATTATTATTATTATTATTATTATTATTATTATTATCATCATCATCATCATCATTATTTTCTATCAAGACAGGATGCTTGAAGCTATTTTTGTGCATTTATGTGCTGCTAGCAAAGTAAAATGGATCGTTTCAGTATTTTTCTGAAGAAAGGATTAAAAATCTATCTTAAAGGATGCCTAGATTAGTTTTTTTTATGATCGGAGGATAATACCTCAGTACTACAGCTTTACTCGTTAGCTGACCGTTTGTGCCTGAGATCCCAGTGGGGAAACCTTCGGGAAGAAGGGATGATATGAGAGACACCGGAAGGCCAGGATCTATGGGCGGTGACTGCGCGGGCCCTCAACTTGTCTGCTTTCATACCAGAAGCCGAGGCAGAAATCTTTCAAAAGCGCAAGTCACCGGGACACCGCGCCAGCCCAGCTCGCTCTGGCACTTTCTACCTATAAAGAGAACCCAGCATTCGCCTAGTGACCACGAAAAACCATGATAAATCCCAAGGTCAGGTTTGGTTGCACGCTCTATTCCTCCATCGTCATTCGCGATTACACGAACAGAGAAAGAAACTGAAGATAGAAGAACCGGAGTAAATTCACTCTATTTTCATAGGAACTGTAATTATTGAAATATAAACATCTGGCTATTTCAGAAGTTGCTGTTTTCATTTTGGAAAAATAAGCGACTTGAAGTCACTTAAAAGAGTGCTATTTTCGTGTTGGATATTAACAGAACTTAAGGCTGTGTTTTACAAATTTAAACTAATTTTCCAGCTCATGTTCAAAAGTTTTGAACTCAATGATAAATGCCTGTATATTTATTATAAAGTACCTTAGAATGTTTGCTGTACTTGTGATGAAGTAGCCCCTCTTTTGATATGGAGATGCCCACTGTTCACGTTCCCCTCAAGAAGCGGAGGTCCTTTTGTAGAGGGCTACACAATGCCAACAAATTGAAATTGATTACCTCACGTTACCTTGTTCATGTGCGCAATTTGTTAAACTCATTTGTTCTTGTCATTTCTCCGGTTTTTTGGGGGGGTCGCAATTGCGCCCGGACGACTTAATAAAGTTGTCCGACAAGACGCTCCTCTCAGCCTCAAGTAGCGTCAGCCGTGACTTTCTTTAGAACTTCAAGTTAACTCTGTACGAGGCGTAAAATCACTACCTCTGTCACGTGTCTACCAGGGAGAGAAAAGACGTAACGGATACTACTTACGTGTTGTGATTTATGTACGTACTTCAGCTGTTTCTTCATAGTCGTCTTTGTTTATCATAAGAGGCTTTGATTTTACTGACGTGTTTACGAGCCACGAAATGACGAGTGAATTTATCTAAGGGAAATCAAAAGCTCGAGTGTTATTTAATAGACTATTTCGTAATTTTATGTTTGCAAGATAGGTAATAACGAAACTTTATTATATTACTTCTCAGAAGGTCAATACTTGCATTTAAACACAATGGATATAATGGATGTTTTTTAATGAAACAAAGAAATAACGGAAGTAAACAAAACACATAATACATATAACAAGGCAGATATTGTCTTCAGTAAACCCAAAAATAAGTGGGAGCATATTACATATTGCGTCCAATCATGTGTAATCTCCGTCCCCCTGTGTTGTCATATATGGAACATATTTGTTACGGTATTAATTGAAAGGGCAGCATTTTTATTTCACGTTTAAATACTTAAAATACAGTTGCGGAAATATTATAATGAGAAATAACTTAATATTCAGAACATATCGGTGAGATTTTCGACGTTTATTCACACTTGAGTTTTTCTACTCAGCAGCAAATTAAATACAAGTTAAGCAAAGAGTTTTTCAAAGTAGCATGTAATTTGTTTTACAAGTAGATGGAAGATTTTAGGGGGAAAAATGCAAATAAGTGCCATATCTTATTTATTCAATTATTTTATTTTATAAATGCGAAAACCTTTTGTAGTCATTTTTGCATAGGCTATTACTTCGTCGGAGAAAAATTTAAATTAGAACATATCATATTTCTGATAGAGTACCTTCGTTTTTGTTACTTTGCACCTTCGTTTGTTCTATACAAAAGCATAATTTACTATTTTTCAAACTCAAGGACTAACAAATTTATAAAATATTTCTATCATAAGTACACACGCTTCTGCATAAAACAAATTAAATGCAGAACGATAAAAACGAAGTGGTTTATTAGAAAATGTGAAAAAAGTCATAGGTTCTAACTTAAAAAGTTCTTGAATGAAGTCATAGCTCATACAATGACTACACAAGGATAAATTAATTCCTTTAAGAAATAGGATTTGACGAGTCTATATTTTATATAAACTTTCATCTACCTGTAAAACAAATTTCTGTGAATTTTGTAAAACCCTGATGTAAAATGAAACAAGTTCTGCTTTGTGTTAGCGTTGTGTTAGTAGGTGTCTGTGTTCGGTTGTATTGTCTGGCGAGGAGAAGAAGACAACCATGAGGAATGTGCTACATAAACAAATTTATACTCTCCTCAGTATGTTCACGTATATTAGTGGTGATAAAAATAAACAGTGTTGTCATATACTTGCCCATAGTTAGAAGTCCAACGGGCAGCATCAGTATCTCACATAACTCGTGCGTGTGCAGATAAACGGTTCATGCTCCCTCGCTCTTCAATCCCCTTTTGCTATCTTCTGATCGCCAGACTATACTAAATGTCGTAATTGGCTAGCATAAGTGCTTTTCTCTATACATAAATGCAACGTATTGTGTAGTCAAATAGGAAAATACTAGGTATTTCATGGTTTTGTCGTTCGTTTCACGTCAGCAGGCGGGGCGGCAGTCAGAGCAGTAACTCCCGGCAAAGTTTATATAATATCCACGCAGCTGATTGGAATTCTAGCAAATTACAATGAAAAAACACGTATCTTGTGACAGGAGATATTTGCAACGTCATGGCATGTTTTCATGTTTTTAGAAAACTGTCATTCACAGAAGAAAATGACATATTTTCAATCAAGTTTTTATAAACAGGTAATTAGTCCTACTCTCTGGATCGGAGGATATTTTACAAATACTTTTGTAATTTAACCGATATTATTAAAGAACGTGAAGTTTATATTTCATTAGAAAAAACTTAAAGTTGTAGACTAATGAAAGTTATTAGTCTAGCAAGAGGTAACAGATAACCGCCGTATTCTAGCGACAGCTCTGGATGCTTGACATCCAGCGGATCCGGATTCGTTTTTCCATTAGGTTAGTCTCTTAACTAAGTTTTTTTTTATTCAGTGATTTTCCCTCAGTTCTAGGTATGAATAAATACCTCTGAACGCATTCGGGCAAGTTATCACCTATCATCCGGTACAATAGTTCTTCAGTTTGCGGTGTCATGATCACTAAAAGATATATAAAACATAGAATGTTACTGCAAATTAATAGAACAGGTTATACTTTTTATTATTTAGGATGCCAAATAAATATAATATTTTAGTTACGACCTAAATTTTTTTTATCTTTCATAATAAGTGTGGTAAAATCCTAATAATCCTTAAAAGGAAGATGCAATTTGAAGTTTGATAAAATGCCTGCGTTTCTATATGGACGTGAAATCTGGTCATTAACAAGCAAAGATGGTCAAAATATACAGGCCGCTGAAATGAACTTTTTCAGACCTTTTGCAGGATATAGGCGGCTAAATCAAAAAATGAATGAAGATAGAATTATATATATATATATATATATATTTAATCTAAATGAAAAGATAAAATGATGAAATAATTAAAAAGACAGACCAAAAGTTAGCATTTTAATTTTAGTATTTATATTGAAACATAACATGATATTATATTTAAATAGATAATAATAAGCGGTAACCTGTGTTATAAATATATTCAAAATGATGCCCCTCAGCGGCAATACATTGCCAGCATCTACGTAGAAAATTCCTGCATTTCATCTAAGAACACGGCGGTTCGGAACAGCTTTCTTGCCATTGAGAAATTCTGTCTCTATGTAACTTTTTAACACGTTGGAGAATAGTTTGTCTATCTGGAATCGGATTGTCAGGATATTTTCTTGCGATTCGCCTCATCATTTCTTTACAAAAATCCGTTTTCATATATGTATCGTACATAAAAATCCGTTTTTTGAAGACTATATTTATTTAGTACCGAGCAACACACGAACGCACAACCAGTCACTGACAAAGCTTCTCTCAAACTACAAGCTGATACCTGCACATGCATTATACAGCTTTGACAATAGGCTTCTCCAATTATACAGCCGTACTCTGCCGCTCCGTAATTAAAATAACCTATATGTATAATGCTAAATCTTTGAAGATGTCGAAGTTTTTGAGCCTCAAAACTGAAGCGTGAACATAGAAGTCTTTCACTCATTATATATACTGCGTACACTTCTTGAGATTTGTCAGACTGTTGTTTTTATTTCTAGTCATTAAGACGTATCAGTTTATTATGCACAGGCGAAACCTGGTAAGCAGAATGCTTTTCGGAATGTTTAACTTTGGAACTCGACAGTGAGGTATATTTTCTTTGCGGCTGTACAAACTGATCAACAGTTACTGCAGGCCTTTCCCAGAATAAAGAGATTCTCTGACCCCTTTTTTTCAGCAAGAGTTTCTATAATTGAACGCTGTCTTCGTCAGTCGTTTGTCCATACACAAAAGCCTTGAATACATCAGAGTTCCCCAACTGTTAGCCATTTACTTTCAAGCTCTCCTGTGATGGGAGTAAACATTTTGCTACTTCTCTTGCCAAGTATTTTTATTGATGTTTTTGTTCTTCTCTTTTTTCTCTCTCTCTCTCCCCTCATTTGTGTCTTCTCAGCATAGTACAGCACAAGTCTTCTATGTTTTAGTGACATAACCATCGCAAACCAGGCTTGAGCAATTAGCTTTAATTCTTCCGTGCACCTGTTGTTATGACCTGTACACTCAGTCAAAATAGTGTTGCAGCCACCTAGGTGCAAGGAGTAGAAAGCTTAAAGTGCTGAAAGTAACCCGGCAGTAAGTAAATTAATTAAAATAAAATAAGTCTTACGACCTTGAAGCGGCTAGAGTAGAGATGACCTTGGGAAGTTAAGTGTTACAAAAACCGTGCACAGGGCGGCGCGGGAGTTAGCTAGGCCGATTCTGTTAATTTCGGCTACACATTACGTTCTCTTTCTCTTATTTCCGGGCTGTTAATAGTCAGACATTAAAAGTTTTTGATTAAAAGAACTTAATTTTTGTTTTTTTGCTTGAAATTCTCTAAAGATTTCGCAATGTTTCTAAATACTTTTGGCAACATTTTCATCGGACACATTTAGCGGGGATTAACCCGAAGTTCACATTCGTAGTTTTTTTGATACGGCCTAAGGTTTTTATTTTTACAATCTCAAGGCTGTTGCCAGGATCTTACAGACGAAGCATAAAATATTTTATTGACAAGCATGTCAAGTAAGAACACAACTAAAGCATCTCTCTGTATTTAATCAAACAGAAAATAACTCCTTATGCATTAAAAAATAAAATAAAGAAAAAGACCATGATCTTGACTGAATTTCTTACGTATACTACCATTTACTTTATAATTTGGTTTCAGAATCATAATAAGGAATACATGCTTCATCTACAGATCTGTACCGCCACGGGTGGCCGAAGTCGTTAAGGCGCGGACTCGTGAGCGGAAGGTATGGGGTTTGAATCCCGCCAGGACCGTTTGACTGAGGTTTTTTCCAGGTTTTCCTCAGTCCTCATAAATGGCAAATGCCGGGAAGGTACCCTAAACTTAGGCCTGGGGCGTTTCCTTCCATAAAAAATATCCTTTCCCAATATATAATTTCATCTCATGTATCATCAGTGTTCACTGCCTGTGATGTCTCTGTAGTAAAAATGGGCGTTAAACAATATTTAAAAAAATCTACAGATCTGTCAAGAAAATTCTGTTAATTCGCTCGTTTTTTTGTAGATATCAACATTCAGAGTCTTTTCTCTCTTCTCTTCTGGCTCTACAGCCCACAATTGTCTATCTTGCACTTTACTTTTCCATCTTCCTCAAATCTTCTATTACATCTTCTAAACATCCTGTTTTTTTCTTCTTTTTTACATTCTTTTTGAAACATTCTCTCTATATGTCCTAGCCATCTTATTCTTTGTTCCTGTATTAACCTCATAATATCTTGTTTGTCTATTTATTCTTCTAAATTATAATTGTGTCTTATTTTCCATTGTTCTTTATCTTTTACCGGTTCATAAATTCTTCTTAATATTTTCCTTTCGTATCTTCATAGTCTTTTCTCATTTGTGTTGTTTCTGCAGCACATGTTACTAATGATCTTATTGGTGTTTTATATATCTTACATTTTGTCCCTCTATAATTAGGCTACTTTTTAGTAATTGTAGATTAGCTAAACATGTTGCATTCTTTCTTTTATACATTCATTCAAATTTTTATGTGCTCCTAAATATTTAAATTGTGATAACCCCTTCAAATGTTTTTTCTTCAATTACCAAATTTGTAATTTTCCTTTTAGTTTTATCTGCTGTCATTTGCACATTTATCCTACTTCTATGAACTTTCTTCCCAGTTCCTTATACACTTCCACTGCTTGGTTTTATTTCTTTCTACTCAGCATTTGGAGTATTATCTAGATATTAATTTTTATTTTTTATTTAATTCTTTAGCATATTGTTTACAGTCCTCTTTGATCTTGAAAGATTAAAGAGTGCTTTTATTTATGTTTTCTTTTGAACTGAATATTGTACAAGGACCACCTTGACACAGGATGCTCTAGAAGAAATTTCAACATTTAATTTTCTATAACTATTTTTGATGCGTTTTGATGCAAAGAAGAAAGAAAGAAAATTATTTATAGGAGACTTGTCTTACGTCTTCGGTTTGTATTTTCGGTTATTGCCTGTAGCGGACATGGTTTGCAGTAGCGATGCAAACCAATGTCTCAGTAATTTTGATTAGTGAAGGTGAGAAGAAGCAGTGGGAGGTGCCACTTGCCCTTGATTCATTATTTGTATGTACCACCTAAAACCCCATCTCTCGTCTTATGCTTTCCCTAGTTATTATTGCATTACAAAGTTATATGAAATATTTTTAAAATGCTGTTAATAATTATAGTGAAACACTCCATTTTCCTAGCGAGTCAGCCTTTATAATTTTAACATCTACAATGGCAAAATGTATTTACTTTAAAAAGGCTATTATACAGGCATTCTTATGCTAGGAAATAAACATTTCAATCAACTGGAAAAGTCGTGGGATTCAGCCTATGGATTAATTAATTAAAGGGCTAGAAGAGTATCAGTTTGGTGTAGCAGAAACACATAAAAATCATCTGATGCTGCATCTGTGGCAAACCTTGATCTTGGGCTTGATAAGACGAGTGGTATATTTTCAGAAAAACAAAATTATAAAGAGAGAGCGATGTACGGGATTACCTTATCAGGTTTTCCTTCCCTGTCTTCCAGTCTGTCGCGGGGCGAGGCAGGCATCAAGATTCAACAAGCGTCTTCCAGGACAAGACTGGGACTGAGAAAACCCAAATTAAACAAAATAAATCAGTCATAAATCAATCAAGGTAACAAATTCCGAGTCACGCTCTCAGACGCAGTATTTACATCCAGCACAGAGAGAGAGAAAGAGACACCAGACACGTGCAATGGATTTATACGGGTTCCATTGTTCCGATAATATTTTACGGTGGCAACGGGAATGGGTGACGTTTTACAGCACCTGCATGACGCGTTTTATATGCAGCAGCTTCCTTCTGCATCTGTGCTTTACAGCTTTCCTGGGATTTACCCATTAATAAATGCCCAAACGAAATTTGTACCCCCTCTAACCAAAAACCAACTTTGGGGGAAAATTCCAGGAAAAAATTCATGATTGATAGTATAAGCTTTAAACACTTGAATTTATTACATAATTTTTTTTCTGTTTCTAAGTGTTTTTGTAAGCTTTTAATTTAATTCATTTGTAAAAGTTCTTAGTTCTTGAACTAACCAATAGAGATTTGGAGTAAACACATTACTTATTGAGTGAACTTGGATGCCAGCTTAGAAAGATATTTCTTAGTACAAAATGTGTATTAAAGTTGCTCTTCTAATCCATTAATTTCATTTCACTATATCATAATCAAATTCTGTTTTATAAAAATAGGAAATTACGTATCATTCAATTATCTGTTGACCGGCGCGTCTGCTGGGACTGCATCGGCCAATTAATCACCACTCACGGACAATCGAATTACACTAGATTCGGGGCGAGCGGTGTGACACAAGATTCGGTGGTAAAAACACCACTGTGACAGTAAAAATTTACACACTTATCAAATGTCACGCAAGAAAATGCTGAAATTGCCTGCCTTCATTTTGCACATATTGCTGGCATCGACTTAGTACATTATCCATTGCCTTTCTTAATTCTTGTTAAGAAATAAAATTGAAGTTAATCTATAGAGCAGTAAAAACTTTGAAAAAAAAAAAAAAAAGACTAAGAGATTGTACTCGTATTCTTCGCTTCCTATTTTGGACACTATCGGTTTCGCAAATTTTATTAACTGTTTTATACGCCTTAAACTTCTCTTCAATTAATTTCCTAACAGCATAAGCGCACTTGATATCGACATAAAACATTTTGGAATACAATAATTAGACCTTGTTTTTGTCATTTGGTATTCCTAGAAAACTTTACGATTATACACGGGTTGTTTCTTTCTGTGTTCAAGCGACACTAACTGAGTGGCGCGAGACTCAAGGCCAACGTAGCAGTTCGGTAAACCCACCCACCCCACCCAGCTCGACTCGTGTAGCTTGGCTGGACTTGAGCTATGACTTTCCGGCCGGTGGAGTATTCCGCCGCCGCATCTGGATAATAATCAGAAATTGTATGACCGATATATATCACAGTAAATTTGAATCAAAGCTAAATTTAATCTCCTCTTTGAATAGCAACAAATAATCTTTTGCTCTACTTGTCTGTGACGCACGTGATACTATTATGTGAATGAAAGGTGACACATCTTCAATTCGTTTACGCAGCTTGCCTGGATTTTCAAAAATACCGTACACCAGACACATTAAATATTTCACTTTGGAAATGAAATGAATCCATAAACACCATAGCAGAAAAATCATTTTAAAATGAACTCTTGGAATTCATTACTTATATAAAATAAGACAATTTTGTCGAGGGTTCATTATTTCAGAAGAAAACATATTTTATAACTATATATTTACATAAAAATTCTTTTTACAAACATTTATTGGAATAGTTTCTATGGTTGAAAACAAAATTTAAAGGCATTTTGTTATTGTTTGTAAATGTATTTAAAATTCGGAACACTTTTAAAATCGGTGTAAAAATTAAAATTTTAGAAAAATATTCCCTGCAAATTTATTTCAAAAGAATGTACTTTTATATTCCTTATTTTTTTATTTGTTTTACCTCTGTACATATATGTAATATTGATCTTTATCCAGAAAAAGTATATTATGCAAGAAGTTTTAACATTTCGGGGAGTATCAATATCAAGGGCGCTTATCTATGAACTTTCTTTTCAGAATATCTATTAAAATAACATGTTTTGTTGATGTTTAATTGAACTGCTTTAAGCTAACTAAAGTTGTTTTTAAACTATTGGTAATACGAGTGTTTTCTTTGTGAGGTTCGGAGTTTCACTGAACTTAATTAAGCTTCTGTTCAATTTCTTAGGAACTGTGTACTTTTCAGTGTTAATAATATTATAAAATAAATTTTATAATATTAATTGTTATTCTAAGTTGTTACTTGAGTCGTATTAGTATTTAAATATGGCCCGCTCGATTCCCCGATATAACCCCATGTGATTATTTTCTTTAGAGAAGTTTAAAAGTTAAAGGTACCGGAAAAAATAATGCTCTCCTTATGAACGAACTGAAGAATAATATCTGCCAATTATTTTATTTTATCAAATATAATTAAGAAGAGGGGTGGGTAATTTTCTAAAGTGTCAGAAAGTTTGGAAAATGAAGGCAGGCAGTTCTTTGCATGATATAAGCACCTTATTAATGCCTTCCCTACAATCCTGACATAATCCTAGTGCAGCCGTGTAGGAATGCTAACTGAAGGCACAAACATAGAAACACATATGATAGGCTACATTGTTTATGGGCACCATGAAAATCACAAGCTAAGGCTTAGGTTAAGCAGATACAACCCTCTTCCCTTCTTGCTTGAGGTCAACTCAGCTCGGTAAAGCTCAAGTTTAAGTGTTGTTGGCACGATAATTCCCTTCCACCGCTCCCAAACATACAGTTAACAAATTTATATTATTTTATAAGTGTAAATGCTAATTCTAGTGTATTTTACCCAATTAAAAGCTGAAAAAGAAATCCGCAAGTTCAAGTTTTAAATGCATGGGGTAATTGAGTCTAATATTCTAGCTGTATTTTTTTAATTAATGCTGTAGTTATATTATTTAGTATGTTTCTGGTCTTATGCTGTACTATGTGAATAAGTTAGCCTTTTTATTACTTTATTTTTCAGTGAATATTTTTAAATAAAGTAAATTATTTTGAATGTCACGTCAATTTTGTACATATACGAACTTGGTTAAAACTTTCAGAAAAATGAGCTTTTTCTGTGTCTATAATGTACTGAAAATTAGCAATATTATAGCAACAGAAAATTGTATAAAAATGAAGGAAAATATTAAAAAGCACATTTTTAATCCCCTGAAAAGAATCTTAAATGAACATTTTTATAAGCACCACAGGAACAACTTGATAATTTTGGGCACATCTGTGAAGACCTGCATTTCATAATTTTTATTTCCACGTGTAATTTTTGTCGTAGGCTAGAGGTAAGTGCAGTGAAATCTCATTTCAGTATTAAAACTTGGGTAAAACCATACAGACCCCTAAAGATGGTTTTCGAACACTTTTTGTTCTTTGGTACTGAATGTTGAAGTTGTAACAATGTCACAAATCTTCACGGTAATAACGCGATGAATTATATACGTCTCGCATTTGTCTCTACATAGCATCTGCAGCGGATTGTTGATATTTGTATATATATATTTTTTTTTTCGTTGTGGAAATGATTACTACGGGTCCGCATTGGGAGAGTGAATATTGCAAGAGGCCGCAGTTGGTTATTGTGATGGACTGGCGATGATGGCTCACCATACTGTGATTTGTGTGCCACTCAACTGTCCTCCCGACCGCTGAGCTAATAAATTCTGGCTAAAAATACTAACAAGTCTGTCACATTGCCTGTGCTTCAAATCACCTGTCCCCTTTTGGGCAAAACGGATCTATATGGCCAAATATGTGGGAATTTCGCCAGTTTGCCTCTTGCCTAATGTTTTTAATGATATTTAAAGGACGTATAGACAGTTTTCTTATGAGACGAAATGAATAAAGCAAGTAATGGGGAAACGTTTTTATAAGGAAAAGGTTCACCCCGAAACTTAAACCCTGATCATTCGCAGTAACTTAAATTAAAGTGAAATCAGAGGCCCTGTGTTACTAATTCTAAGTTATTCCTTTTAACATACCTTTTTCTAAGAAAATATTATAAATACCTCAGTGAAACTTTTACTGCTTATTTTTCATTGCATTATAAGTTCTGAGTTCTAATTTAGGGAATGTATTCTATAAAATTAATAACGTACATACTCTTTTAATAAAAATATATTAATATTCATGTACAAAATTATTATGCAAACTACCCGAAACTAGAGTTCAGCAATGAGTGTAACAAAATACATCAGCTGTAAAAATTTCATGCTTCTACCGTCATTAGTTTATGAGAAAAAGATACATATGTTGTGAATTTTTCACTTACTACTAAAATAGCGTTAAAGTTAATACAACCAATTGTCAATTTACATACTAATCCATTTCTTGCTCCTGCATCTTCACACAAAGTAATATTACCATCACAGGAGACAGTTTCACTTAACATTATAATTAAAATATTCAAGTAAATCACTATATTAATATTTCCTTTGTTGTCTTCAATATCTTCCATGCAATTACCAGATATCTTTTTCTTGGAAGTACTAGGGAGAGTGTAAGTTTATTATTCACTGAATTATTCTCTTCAGAATTGGCTTCTTATTTTCATTATCACTACCACTATGTTTACTAGATAGCTTTAGTAATACCTATTTCCTTTTGTTTTTAAATCTTTTGTAAACCCTGATGGAACTAGGCACGGTATTTTATATATTTAAAAAAGAAAAATGGGAGGTATAGCTTGTAAAACTTCAATTAAACACAAAACCTTTCAATTATTTACAAAATTAACACAAAAGTATAAATGTCACTGACATTTGAAACATAGTTTACCTACAAACTACATCAAACTACAGCATTTTATAAGAAATGGTTCCAGAAATATTTTCATTTTTATGGATTAGTGTGGGGTATTAAAAACGCAGAAAACACATTAGGTAATTAAAGCACTTACAGCTGAAAAATTTCAATAAATTATATACTAAATTAAGCAGAAAAATTAAATTACTTATTTAGAACAAGAAATTCAAATTTGAGTATATTTTCAAAATTAGACTTTCTTACATTGAGTATTCATACAAAACGCACGCAATAAACCGATTAAAATTATATATACCAAGTGCTGTTTACAAGTTTCCGGTCAGACAGAGGGGCATGAGGACATGATTCATTGTTGCTATGTGACATGTGTTTAAAAATGTAAACACCGCGTTTCCTTTCCATAGCGCCACTCATTTGCTTGGAGAAGTTCATGTAACTCGGACATGTTCCATAATACAACGTGCTGTTTCAAATTGAATGCACAGCAGTAAACTTCTCAACTAATGTGTTTTAACGATGTTTATTGGAAAAATTCCCCTTAATATTCCACTGCAAAGGAGTGGTCAACTCTTTTTCGTTTGGGCAGTGAGAGCCTTGAAGATTACCCAGTGAAGGTAGGCGGGACAATGTATTAATACAATAAACATGTCCCTTGTGAGGAGCAAGTTCTGGGTAGCAAATATCTGAAGAAATAGCTGTAAGAATGGGGATTTCTAAAGCAACTATATCAATATTAGCGTAGGTATGTATATGATCAGTGCAAGATGGGTGCCCTGAATTCTTTCAGCAGTTCAAAATGCAAGTGTGCATGGAATGTTGTCAGAAGTTTTTGAACCTTTTGCCCTGATGGCGAGAGGGCTCCGTCGTCATAGGGGAGAAACTACAATCATCTTTCAAAAATAAAAATCATTGCAATGACAGAAGAAGGGTAAAGCACCCCCTAGAAGGTCCAAGGTCACAGTCAACGAAGAAAATCATGGCGACAATTTTGGGACTGTAGATAAATTCTGATGGTAAATTTCCAAGAAAACAACATACGGCTGCTGCTCCAAGATTGCAGGAGCTGGATCATCCACCGTACTGACCAGACCTAGCCTAGCGACCGCTACCTGTTTTCAAAGTTGGGATCTGTTCTTCGAGGGCGGATATTCAGGAACGAGAGTGAGTTGAACGCTGTTTTCCAGTATTTTGCAGGCACAGCTTCGAATTATTTTTAGGGTGGTTGAAATATTAATACGTAGATGTGTGAAATGCAAACGTAGAGGCCGTTGGTCAAAATAAAGAATACTATTTAACACTGGATCTTTGTCACCCATTTCACGGCAACTGGCGGGTCGACAGTCAGGTCGGTAACTCCCGCCGAAGTGGATGTAATATGATCGCAACTGATTGAAGTTCTCTCAGTAGGAACTCCAGTTACAATGAAAATTAGCACAACCCTTATGACAGGATATGTTGGAAATGTTGTTCTGATACATCCGCACATTTCTGGAATTTTTCAGAAAATTGTCATTTACACCCAACATTTCATCTTTAAATTGAATAAATTTCTCGTCTGGTATTTCCTTTCAGTTCTTGTAATGTGAGGGGATGTCCAGCACAGTTTATTTCTAAACTTCCCTCATAAATACAAACCACACGTGTCAGTATGTCAATCATTTATCTTTCTGCAGTTATGATATTCTAAAAAAAAAAAAAAAAAAAAAAAAATCGCCTTCTTACTCTGCATGCGTTTACTGCGCACCATACACTGATTTTCTCGTCATGGAAGGGGGTTTCATGTATAAACTTGGGTGTTTCTTTACTTCGAAATATGACTACATAAATAAAACCATGATTCCCCGGCATTCTTTTATTTTTAAGGCGTAAAAATCCTAAGTATGGCTTCCTTCAGAAGGAAAGAAAAGCCATGGGTCCCGTGTCGTACATTTACGGCTCGGTAAAGAAACTCAAACCTGAAAGAAGAGACCTCTAAGCAAAATTTGTCGGCCGTTTCACGCCCTAAAATGGGACACGAATGACCTGAGATGTTAAAGAGCATACGTAAAAAAATAAACCAAATCCCTGGCATTTGAAAACCAAGATCTTCTGCCTTAAGGTACGCGCTTATTTTCGTTTTTATTATAGTCGAAAATGCGAAAAAGTTAATCAATCGCCGGGAGTTACCTCTCTGATGGGCGATCCACAATTTACCGTATAACGGGCGACAAAACTATGAAAGACCTGGTGTATTTAACGGCCATAGTTTTCGTGTTTAAAGAAGGGTACCCAGTTTCATTTTAATTACATCAGAATTTTTTGTTGTTAATTATTTCATTATATTTTTGCTTTTAAATGTTATTTAACTTCAATAATGCTGGTGGTGTGTTCACTAGACAATTCTAAAATACTCGTTCTGTTCTTATATGGCTGAAACTGGTTTGTCTCATTTATATAAAGATAATACTTAAATTTACACATTTAATATAATATAATACAGTGTCAAGAGTTTCACTAAATAAAAGTATAAAAGTTGGTGGGCATACTTAGCCTTGGACAACCCTAAGGTTTATAATTATCGTCATGATAGCATAGCCATGCGACAACGCTGGATTTTAATTAACAGTGACGAGAATGAATAAAAGAGTTTTACGCGGAGTAGCCAATCAGGGTTGCGCGCTACAACATGTCGAGCCGGCCATGAAGGGTAGAGAGAGCAGGGGGTAGGAATGTAAAAATGTGCCGGCCTAAAAATAACAGGGAAAAAAATAGGAAGAAGGGGTGGAAACCGTATCTGCATTAATATGATTAAGTTCTCTAAAAATGATGCAGGAAGTCAATTCATGTAATTGTTATTGCCCTATCTGAAGGGTTGAGATGAAAAGAGAGGGTTGTAAGTTTTTGTAACTGTGGCGGGAGCGTTATAATGCCAACCCCTACAATTAGCATCGTTTTTTTTTTTTTTTTTTACTGATGGTAAAATACTGCCTTTGCATCTGTAACACACACGTAAGCATGGGTTAAGGGAAAGTACGTAGGTAGCCCACGGCAAATTTTCCCCACCTCTACTTGGGATATAAACCTATCAGCAATTGGGAATATCATGGCGTACTTCCCAGTTTTATTTTTAAATATTCGTTTCCACGGAGCGCAATTTTCTCCCACCTCCTTTATTTTCATTGTGCGGACGGTCGTTTTCGGCTCAAATGAAATATAAATCTGAGGTTATTTCTTTCCCTACCTGATACCTTTTTTCGTTAGAATATAATGTGAATGGGGATATTAACAATGCTCTTGAATGGCGTAGGGTTTCATGTGCCAAAACTGGCGCACCTATTAGAACGGGGGGGGGGGGGAAATTCTGCTCAAAGACAAATGCTGCCAAATGCTATACACAGAGCTATTTTTGTGTAATTACTTCCCCGTGCCCTACCTACCACCCGTTTGCTATTTCATTATATTCAGTCTTCAATTCCGCTTCCTAATAATATTTAGAAAATGGATATATAACAGTTATTCTAAATGCAGACACAGTTGAAAGCGAATGCCTAGTTTAAATATTAAAACTATCTTCGGTTAAGCATAGATTCATGATCGGGGTTCGATCCCAGATTTTTCGCAGGGCTCCTTAGTCCTTCAAACGACGTACTCATATGATTGCAGGCTTTATGCGTGTCATTCGTTCGTCTTGAACAATTGCTGATCATTGGTTCGTTATCGGGGCATTGCCCGGGACTCACCAGATCGCTGAAGGACGGTAAAACTGTTCTCGAGTGTGGTATTGTCTGAGTAAATGCTGGCGAATGATATTTTCAAACTTTTTCATCAAATTAGTTGCTTCTGTCTTAAAAATAGTTTCTAAAATGTCAAGTTTTAATGCTTGCAAGTTTCTGATACAATGAATAATTGTTTGGTAAAGCGTATTTTTTCAGATATTTCAATTAAACACACATTTTAAATCAGATTGACTCAAAGGCTCTTCCTCTGGATCCGGATATCGTCTTCTTTTTCCATTTTTGTAGAACTTTACACATGAACTTTTCAAAAATAGGTTTAAAAATAGTTAAATTATTGTACCGCTTTAAAACATATATCATAATAAACTGGAGAATAAAAATATTCAAATGATATCAAAATGTAAACATGTAAGCAAATATTGAAGGTTATCAGTTTTGCTCTCATTAAGACTTCTATATTTATTAATTCCATTGTATTGGATTGTTAGGGTTGAAGGGTTTTATTTCCCTAATTCAGCTTTGCTCAAATGTTAGCCGTTAGTGCCTTAGGGCGAGCTGAGGGATAAACTGGGTGACTAGGATTCAGGGGCAGTGAGGCACCGAAGTAGACGGTGTCCCTAACATAGTTTCTAGTTTCTAGATAGAACATCCCGTTGTCCTTCCAAGGAGAATCAGCCCCCCAGAAGGACCGTCCAAGGACCGCCACACCACACAGCACCAGCTCAACGTTTCTTTTGGTCCTTTAACAGGAAAGAAATGGGAGAAATAAAAAGGGATACCGAAAAATTCATGAAAAGTAGAGATACGTCCATCCATTTGCCTAAAGAACCGAGAGAAACTATGAAAAAATTCAGTTTAGGATGACCGGCCCTAAGGAATTTGAACCCAGAACCTCCCGAATGCGATCCCGACCGTTACCGCCTCAGCCACCCTGCTCTGTTAAGTTTACGAAAGTTTTTCATATATGAATAAGTAGAACAAATTAAGTTCTCTAATTTACCATGAAGTATTAATATGCCCTTTAATTGTTTCAGTGGAATTTTTAGGATAAACTCTCGTTCTATATATTTTCATGCTATAAATCGACATATAATTTTCTTAGTGTTAGAACCATTCCTTACACTCAAATTTATGACCATTTTCCATTTTTGAAGAACTTTATACATGATGAAAGCTAATTGCAACAAAATATAGGTTTATAAATTGACTATGCAACGGTTAGACTACTTGACTTCAACCAAGACGATAGACGTCCTATCCAAAAGGTAGGAATTAGAATTTATTACGGACAGTTTTCTGTAGTTGTTCCATATTCATCTACACTACGTGTTTTACTGCAAGGTGTGCGACTACGCAATTGCGTCTTAAGGAACTCGATTGTTAAAGGAATTGGTTTTGAGAGTCTGTCTAACCATACTTGCCTCCTAAACCGATGATTGCGGGTTCAAACGCGGCCAGGATCGATGGATTTTTTCGGGAGTAAAAAAAAACAAAAAACAAAAAACAAAACAAAAACAAAAACAAAAACTTATGCCTTAAAAAAGAGGCCTGTGAGCAAAATTTATCGGTCGTTTCACGCCCTGAATTGAATGGGATGCTGATGACCTGAAATGTCAAAGAGCTCCGTAAATAAACCAAATCATCATGTCTCGGTTATTTTCTCTCCGGTATCTCCGAACGTTGTTTTAGTTTCTTTTCATTTGTTCTTTCTGCAGTATGCGCTGAAATTGGATGGCTCGCCGATTCAGCCCGTGCGTGATATAAAAATGGAGTAACTGGCGGTAGAATTATAAACTGTTTTCCCTTTCACCTTCTAAGGACTTCGTTAACTCTTGATTTAACTATAGGTCATCCATATACCTGTAACTACAATGGTATATTATTTGTTCTATAAAACGCCGCAGTTGCTCAGTAGAGTGCACTCCGTTTAGTCACTCTTTGCTCAACGCTTACTACGCCAGTAGAAATTGTGCAGGTGCTTATATTCAGAGACCACTACTGGTCAACTGCTGTGTTGAACAGAAAAACGAATATCACCATAAAATACAGAGGTAAGTATATGTTCTATGAATGAATTTTGGTGCAATTTAGTTTCTTCAGACCCGAGGGTATTCTTTGTTAGAAACCAACATCCACGACCGCATAAAAGTGACGCTATAGCCATTGTTTATAGCTTTATTGTTTTTCCTTACTAATTTGTTTTTCACAATACCTTACAGAATATAAACACGTAAGAGCTTACTTATTTTGTACACCTTTATCATATTCGCAAAACGCTCGACTTTCTAAATGGGATTAAAATATGAAACTTGCTTTAATTTGTAGACATAGATCTCCCAAAATCTCTCGTCTGAAAATGTCGGCATTTGAGGTTATGTTATGTTACCACTAATAATTCATTAACATTGAAACTCATGTTCCATAGTATAAAACATTCGCGCTAGTGTGATGATTATGTGCTCAAATGTTCTGGTTGGTGTCTTATTTTAATAATCATTGTTAAAATTTAAAAGT
Organism: Metallyticus violacea; assembly: GCA_030762175.1. Classification (NCBI taxonomy): domain Eukaryota; kingdom Metazoa; phylum Arthropoda; class Insecta; order Mantodea; family Metallyticidae; genus Metallyticus; species Metallyticus violacea. The sequence continues at coordinate 58,656,158 of CM060841.1, read as the reverse complement.
AAGTTTTAAAATTAGTAATTTCTCAAAGGGCTTGGAGTCGGCCTATTATTAGCGGTTTTGCTTATTGGAACCCGATCGTTTTTCTTGTAAGTAAATCAGATGTATGTTACATTATTTTTAAATTCAAGAAAATGCACACAACGTTCTTTGATAGTGTGTTACCAAGCATCGCATATTAATTTTCTTGGCCAAACGGGGCATTCATCTTTAAATAATGAATTTACCTGTTTCGCGCCGTTATTAGTGAATAATAATGGGCCTTAGAACCCAGCTCTTTATATACCAGGAATCGTGAAGTATATAGCATGGTCATTGAAGTCAGCGAAACAGATTGGAATACGTGTTGCATGGCCAGGCCGCAAAAAACAACGCCAGGTAACAAGAGAACGCAGAATCGTCACTCTTAGGGGCAAAGTGAGTTGCCAAACATCGACTTTTCCAGAGGACAGAGTTTGTTAATTGGCAGTTTTGTCGGTTGAAGGATTGGCGTTTCACTTTAACAGACGTCAAGGAAGAAAAACGGAACAGTAAAAAAGAAGGACACGAGATAAAAAAGAATGGATGGTTCTGAAAGAGAGAAAGAGAAACCAGTTTTTTTTATTATTTTTTTATGTCGCCTGGTTGAGTGATGGCTGTAGTGTCCACTACATTAAGAGATATATTTTCTACTCGTCAGAAGAGAAGGAATTCCTTTGCGTCATTTGAATAAGAGCAGCTTAGCCCGAATGCGATACTGGGTGTGGTCGCTTGAGGATTACCTCACATCCGTCTAACTCCCATCAAGAGAAATTCTATACGTCGCACCGCTTCGCGTTTTATAATCTTTATAGCTTGAGATTTTCTTAAGTACTCGACCTTGCTCAAGATCAAGTTAGCAAGAGAAGCGGTAAAGGTGCATTCGTTCTGTCCAACTTGCTGCGGTAACAGAAACATATATGCTCCTAGTTTGTAAACAAAAACAAGAAAATGAAAATTAAAAACAAATAAAGTATATAAAAAAGGGGTGGACCACTGAGGGGAAAGCATAAGATATATGAGGGTAGATCCATAAGTTTCCGGCCTCACCGATAAGTATTATCGCCTTCACAAAATCCTCATCTGGTGTTATACCTTATCTGTTAAGTAAATACTTTTTCAGTTTTTCAGATATAGCTGCATAAAGAAGGCTATGTGTAGTAGATTGTGACATGTTCAAAATGGAGTATCGAGCTGTTTCTTTGGACTTATTCCAAATGAAATTAAACAGCGATTGCACAGTGTACACGGGGAAGCATCCCTCTCATATTCTACCGTAAAAGAATGGGCCAAACCTTTTGGAATGGGTCGAAAGCATTGAAGACAAAGAGCATGCAGGTCGGCCTTTGGAAGTGCTTACTCCTGAAAACATAGCTCTTGTGGAAGGAGAAATTATGTCAGACCTGCGGCTCAAAGTCACAAATAGCAGCAAGGTTGAGTCTTTGTAAAACAACAGTCCTTAGAATCATTCATGAACGTTTAAACATGAATAAAGTTAGTGTAAGTTGGGTGCCTAGACTTCTTTCCTCAGTCCAAAAGCACCAACGAGTCATCTGTTGTCAGGCATTTTTGGAGCTCTGCCGTGGTAACGAGAGATAACTTGCACAAACCATTGTTACAGGAGATGCAATTAGAGTCCTCTGCTATGTTCCTTTGTCCAAAAGAGAATCAATGGAGTGGCGTAACCTGGCGAAGCACCGCCTCTAAAGGCAAAGGTCACTCAGTCAACTAAGAAGATCATGACCGCAATCTTTTGGGACTGTGAAGGAATACTCTTCATTGACTTCAAGGAGAGGAACACCACAGTAAATGGAGACTGCTAGCTGGTCTACTTCCTGGACACGTGCTTCCATCAAAGAGAAATAGCGAAGAAAGCTGAGAGATGGTGTGCGCTTTCTTCACGACAACGCGCCTGTGCACACAACTCTTGTTGCAAAGGGAACTTGAAGAAATGTGACTTCAAGGAGATCGACCATTCATCCTACAGCTCAGATCTAGCGTCCAGTGACTATTTCCTCTTCTCAAAACTCAAGAAGGGCCTTCGAGGAAGGAAATTTAAGTGATGGATGCTGTTTATGCCCATTTTGCAGACAATACTTCTGACTATTTTTGGAGAGGGGATTGAAATGTTAATTCAAAGATGTGATGTGATATTTATATTTATATTGATAAGTGAAACATAGTTTTTGTCTTTATCATACCTAGAAAATGGTTAGGGCGAAAACTTCTGGACCTACCCATGTAGCTAATGTGATGGAAGATGAAATGGCTGGTCGAATGAAGTCAGCCCGAATGATATTGCAAGCGTACCTCGGACTTGATCGCTTCATGGGATGAAAGATGTAAGATGTTTGTGATGTAGATGAGGAGGTAGACACCTTTTGGCTGGTAACTTGGTAGAAGGTTCACATATTCTCTAATTCATGAATCTAAATACGAATTAGAGTTATTAAGTTCAGTCTACAAGTTCAGGAATGCCTGGTGAATTGTTGGTAATTTTTCACAAATATCCAGTTGATTTCTTAGCTGTCTCAGCCTCCAAAGAGTTACTTTGCAGTTAAAAGCAACAAGTGAGATAAAAATAGAGGAAGGCGATTACATAGCATATATTACACTATTTGAAGTATTTGAAGTACGAACTGTGTATAGTCTGGCGATCAGAAGAAGGCGAGTGCGGGCTGAAGTGCGAGGGAGTTAACTATTTACAAGTGTATGTGGGATACCCCATGCTGCCACATATGAGTGAGGACATCTCAACTCAGATCTTACACGCCAACTGGACTAAGCATGGGCGAGTGTCTGACAACTCTGTTTATTGTTATCGCACCATCGTGCATGAATATAGTGAGGAAAGTAGAAACTGTTTATGTAGCGCATTCCTCCCGCTTGCCTTCTTCTGATCGCCAGACAGTAAATTCATCTTCGTGGTTTCACGCAAAGCTATAGCCAAAAAAGTAACCCAATTAATTTATATTAAAAAAAACACGATTGTCTATGACTTCAGTAAGGAAATTTTTAAGGATGTTGCACAAATCAAATGACTGATGTGATCTTTAATGAAATTTAAAAAATAGGGAAAATTGTACACTTTTTAATAGCAATGAGGGATTTTAAAATTGGAAGACAATAGAAAAATAGAAAAATTATACTTTAAGAATTGACGAGGAACTACAGTTATAAACAAAGAGGATTAAAATATGCTCTTTAAATCAGTGTAATCTTCAAAAGGTTGGTACAGGCCAATAAAGGACACCTCAAGAAAGTACTGTAAAAGATTCACTTACAGACAAAGGCGGGAATGATAAATGAGGTACATTTTGTTAATTGATGTGAAAATGTGAAATTGGCGATCGGCTACAAGTCACTCCTGATCATTTTAATTCGTTTCTTGCAGCGCTGATAATTATTTGGTTTATAGTAACTCAGCAGTTACCAACCTTCTTATAGAATATAAATAATAACTCACAACAATTGAGTAGCACACATTTTATTTGTGCGTTTAATTGGAATAACATTTAAAAGTTTGAAAAGGAGGTTCTTTTGCTAAAGAGTGGAGTTGCAACAACTTTAAGATGCTGTAAACGGTGTTTTTAAGATTGTTAGCTCCAGTTTCAGAATTCATAGCAACGTTAAAACTTCTGTTACCAATTTTTATTCGTACAATTATTGCTATGTCTATCTAGATGACTTCAGTTTAGTCGAAGCTCTTACGTGTGCAAATACACGCCAGAAAAGACACTCACTTAATTGCTATTTTTTTATTTCGGGAGAGTATTAGTTATTTTGACTATTTCATTTATGTAACTTCATCGTAAAATCGACCAATGTAAAGAAACAACATTTTGAATTATGACCAACCACAGCTGGATATCGCAGTGAAACTATCGAAAAAATGATCAATCCGTGGTCTTATTTCTCCACTATATAATTCCTGAGCACGCATCACTGATCACTTTTCTGTGTTTTCAGTAATTGTAAATTTAACTATCTTAATGTATTCACTCAACTGTTTTTGCGCATTCATCCAAACAGTCTGAAATCGTTTAGTAAATTATGTAACAATATCTGTCTAAGCAACCATAAATTTTAATAAACATATTGTTTAGAATAGTTAAATTTTATCATTGTTTAGTTTTTCTCAGTTGGTATTAGTAAATAGAACGGTAGCGATTGTAATAGTCGACTTTCGTCTGTTTCATTCTCACGTTTCTGAATAGGTAGGTATTCATAAGTATAACATTTTATACAATTGTTAACAAACCGTACTCGAATTTCCAATATATATATTACTTTTATTCTTATTCTATTCATGAAATAGTCCCAAACCCTTTATTGGCATTACTGACAATTGACATTCTTCTGTTGCTGGATGGCTTGAAAAGATTAAGTATTCATAATACAAATGTACAATGTTGTAAGCTACGGGAATTACATTTAAATTATTTTATTCGTGAAATAGTTCTAATAAATATCACTCGAGGATCTGAGCTTTCCAGATTAATTCACTCACTGCGTTCTGAATTTATCGATAATCTCAGACCCTCTTATGATATTACTTGTGATAGTATTGATACTCTCAGAATGGAGTACAAATGGGTTCATTATCATTATCATCATTTTTCTTTCTTGCATAGATTTAATTATGAGACAATCTCATTATAATTTATATATTTTATGCGTCAAACGTCTGGATTAAAACACGTTCATGTCAGACTATATAACTATTACATCTCTATTTAATGCGTGCATATTTTATGAAGCAGCTGTCACAGGAATTGACATGTCCTTTAAGACAAATGGAAATTATCGATTTTTGTTACATAAGATGATTGTAAAGCAAATCATATTTGTAACTAAATCTGGCTTTTTATGGAAAAAAGAATATGAATAACATTCGTCAAAACTAAGAAAGTACAAGCACACTGTTCTGTTTATTTATTTTTTCGCTTTCTGCTTTTTTGTCATCTTTCTTTCGTTTTTGTTTGTTTATCTCCCTCTATTTTTATTCTTTTTTTTCCCTTTCTTTTTTATTTTTTCCTTGTTTATATTTATTTTGTCTTTATTTCTTTCTTACTTTCTGTTTTTCCTGTTTCCTTCTCTTTCTCATTTTCTCTCAGCAGTTCTGCATTTAAGTAATACAGCAACTAGAGAGTGTATCCAAATATAAGCGTTATTTTTCATTTTTTGTTTATGTCTGTATTGTATATGGATAAATTTTCTTTCATATAGTATTGCTTATACTCCATATGGTACACATGACCCAACTCAGCTCGCGAAAATGTGCTTCTGCAGAATATGAAAGCTATGATACCCGAACTAACCACATACGCATATATATACACACAATATGTATATATATATATATATAATATGATATCACGTAAGCTGCAGCTGTGAAAGCAACAGTGCATTTAATGATATATATGGTAATAAGAAAGCACACGCAGCACGCTAATTGGTCGCAAGTAAGCAGTTTTATTTGTTGCTCATGTAAAATTGTTTAGCACATTCTTAATTCCACACTGTAGGCGTGCAGTAATTCACGAACTTCACACATTGAGAGTTATTCCGGAAGAGCATACGAAGTACATTTCAAGAGTCTCCAACCAATTTATCTTTTGGTGTCACAGAAATAAATAATGTATATTTTTTTCGATTCAATCCTCACTTTTATTCAATATATTATTCACACACACACAAATTAGCAACTCATTTACTTTCAGGAGTTTTGTCAACTAAATGTGCTATTGCGGTACCTCATCTCGTTGAAGTTTCTGACAACATTCCACGCGAACTTGCTTTTGAACTGCTGAAAGAATTCGGGGCACCCATCTTGCACTGATCCTATGCACATACAAATGTTGATGAAAGAAACACAACTGATTTTGAAATCTCCAACCTTGCCGCTATTTCCTTGTGTACAGATGGTTGTCACTCAGAACTTCCTCTCCCAGAAGGGAGATGTTTTCTTCTGTCACCAAACCCCACACCAGTCTACCCTCCCTCACCTGGGTTATCTTCAAGGCTGTCTCTCAGCCCAAAAGCAATAATTTTGACCACTCCTTCACAGTGGAATATGAAGGAGAGGTTTTCCTATACATACCATTAAGGCGTTGTTTAATATCACTGGTTGAAAATTATGCCTCTGCATTCAATTCGGAACATAAAGCAGGATTTTTTTGAATGGTGTTTAACACCCGTTTTTACTGTTGAGGCTCCACAGGAGGTGGACACTGATGATACATGAAATGAAATGATATATGGGGGAAAGGATTTTTTTTTTAAGGAAGGAAATATTCCAGGCCTAAGTTTAGGGTACCTCCCCGGCATTTTCCATTTATAAGAACTGAGGAAAACCTAGAAAAAACTCGATCAGGGAGGACGGTCCTGGAGGGATTCGAACTCCAGACCTCCCGCTCACGAGTCCGGGCTTTAACGACCTCGGCCACCCATGGCGGTAAAGCAGGATTGTGCAACACGTCTGACTTAAACGAACTCTCCAAGCAAAACTTTGCTTACACTCCTGAAACATTTGAGTATCAGATAGCATGAATATTGCTCCAGTAAATCATGGCATTCTCTGTCAGGCCGGAAACTTATGGACCACGTCTCTTAACTTCCGAAATACAGCATCCTAATCTTATTCCTTCAAAATAGAGTTTATCTGAATAGAGAGTTTTTGGTATTTACTTCTCAAATCACAATCATTTACAGCAAAGACGTTAATGATAAAATAATATTATACACATAATTACGTTTATGTAGCACAAATTAAAAAAAAAAGCAACAGAAAATGGCAAGGTAGAAAGAGGTTCGTTTTTTTTTTTAACGGTGTTTAACGTCCGTTTTTACTATTGAGGGACCATATGCGGTGAGCTTTGATGATACATGAGATGCAATGATATATTGGGAAAGGATTTTTTTTAAGGAAGTAAACGTTCCAGGTCAAAGTTTAGGGCACCTCCCCGGTATTTGCCATTTATGAGGACTGAGGAAAACCTGGAAAAAAACTCAGTCAGGGAGGACGTTCCTGGTGGGAATCGATCCCCAGACCTCCCGCTCACGAGTCCGCGCCTTAACGACTCCGGCCACACGTGGCGGTAGATTCGTTGTGAATTTGCCGAACTCAAGTGTGAAATGTCCAAGTTCTAACGCTGTGGCTTCTTGAAGATTTAATCCGAAATTGTGGCAGAGAGTGTACAGATAGAGACAATTTACTTGGACCACACGGCACGGTAGCCGGATGATTATCACTTGATTTCGACACTAAGTGCTCGATCCTAATATTTTGCTGTCAATTCGGTTCAGTTTCCCGTACGAATTAGCTGACCCAAAGGAGCGGTGTGCGCTCGAGGCTCCAGGGCGCGCTGGTAATGAAGGTGTGCAGCTAACCGACCGTCCCTCGAGGCCGCCAATTATCTGAGGACGCCGTGTGAATACAAGGAGCTGCATTACCGACCGCTTATGTGTATACCCCAACGATAATATACCCACATACCTGCCAGGGGCTCCCGCGTCGATATCACGGGTAATTTTATAACCTGCCGCGCCCTAAACTACACTCTTCTTCACACTTGACGCTCACCAAGTGTTGAAAAGTCTTAAAGAAAGGTTGGTTACCTTTTTTTTTTTTTTTTTCGTCTCCCTGCTCTCGGGGTCTTATAATTTAGGGTAGGTTTGGATGATACGTGCCATGGACCTAATGTTTAGCGTGACCTGGTTTTCAACACGCTTAGTGTAATATGAAACAATGATTCCTGACTTTTCTTTCAAGGTCTCAATGTCCAGTTTAGCTGGGGCTTCAAACATATATGAACTGAAGGCACAAAAGGTTCTTCAAGACGAGGAAACATTTAGGAATAACCTCATCCAGCCTTCTTATTGGACGAAATTTTAGCACCGCGGCGGTGGGTTGTATTTCAATGGGTTCAACAACGGCGATATCCTAAGTTGACGATTGTTCATTGCCAACACTGCTTGAGTCAAGTAGCTGATCACTGGACAAAAGTCTATCAAGTTCAAGCATACTAAGAACCTTAGGAAACTGATACATTCTCAAGTTCGGACTTGGCAGAGATCTGTGTTTCTGAATATTAGGCTAATTCAAGATCTGGAGTACAACATTTAATATCCATCTTTAGCAGGCAGTCGCTACTTGGTTTTACTTCCTTTTCTCATGTAGATGTGTGTGTGCAGGAAAGCGACTTACAAGTAATTGTCTAACAATCATATCAGAGTCGTAATAACAACTGAGATCTACGATAAAAACACTTTTATCTCTTTAGTTATTTTTGTGTGCTAAAATTGAAAATAGCGTTACAATATCCTATGATACATAGTTTCTTCACAAAATTAAAGTGCATGTAGTATTATACAATGAGATTATTTGAGTTACTAACCGGCCGCTTTTTTCCGGTCTTAATAGTGTTAGACATGTGAACGGAGCAGTAAAGCAAGAAGAAAACACTGCCGACTAAGAGCAGCTCTTAAACGAGGTAGTAAGAGTGTTTTGCATCGACTTTTTGTTGCCGCAAAGAGAATACTTTTGCCATCTCCTCATATCAAACTAGGCTTCATGAAACAACTTTTTAAAGCCTTGCCAAAATTTTCAAGGTGCAAATAAACTATCAAAAGTCAAATTGGAAAAAAAAAAAGTAGTAGGTCTAGACTTAAGGAAACTAATATTACATGCAGAATTTCATCAGGACAGAAACAAGACTTCAAGATCGATGGAAGGTTAAGATAATTGTTGATTTCTGCCTGGATGCTACAATGAGAAATTCCCCAAACTTCACACAAGAGAAGAAGCAAAATTAAAAGGTTCATTGGGGTCACGAAAAGGAAATTCAAAGCTTTGCAAGATGCGGTATTTCTATTAAATTGTGCATTAAATTTAACGTGTTTTTTTTTAAAAAATACCAAATTTTTGGACAAAAATATTTTATTTTATTACTTTTCATAAAATAATAATTCAACAACGATATACGCACATAGCCAAATTTTCCATTATACATTGTGAAAAGATGCTCTAAGTTATAAAAGCAGTGTTTATGATCCTACATTTTGTAATTTTATGTAACCAGCTAAAACAATCAGGTTTTTACATCAATTTGCGCTTTATAAATGCCTAAAACAATTATATTGGAGCGTAAAAATGATTTTTTCACTAAATAAAGAAACTAGAGATATTTAAACACATTTATATGTAAATTAGTCTGTATTTAGTAAACAAATAACTATTATATCTTTCTAAAATTTTGCATTCCTTAAATATAGCACATTTGTGAATGCTACAAGAGATAAAATGTTCCTCAGTACCAACAAATTCTTAGCGACTAATGCAGTATTATGAACTAGCATCGCTCAACACCCTCCAAAAAATAAACTTGTCATAATTGCAATCTTCATGAAACTTAATGTACTAACAGCAATTTTCATGCTTCGCAAAGCGTGCCTCACTGTAGTGAGAAAACCTGTTGTAATAGCTAATGTGTTAAATACATAATACTGCTTACATCTTAGATAAATTGCAGTTATTAAACCTTATTGTTACTAACTACCGTGTGTGCTCTGAGCTTGCCAAAAAGAAATTTCAATACGACATTAAACTGTTGGAAATAACAAACACAACTCTGATTTTTATTCGTGTACATGCTAATGTAAATATAAATGCTAACTTCCACAATGACAATGAAATAACAGGGATACCGGAGTACGGAGAAACACTGCCTGGATATCACTTCGCCGCAAATACCAGTTCTAGAATCGAAAAGTTTATTGCTGACGTACACATTTTACCATTATCAAACAGACAACAAATGATAACAGAGCACATTTCATATTTTATTTTAACTTTCCTTTTGGAGAGTGTTCCAAAAAGAATTGACACATTGAGTAGTTTTAGATATATCGAGTTTTTGTTTTGTTTTTCTCCTTACGTGAACCTCGTCCGAACTGATAGGTTTTAGCTGCACACACAGTCTAGAATGCGTGTTTAGGTTTGGAACAGTGAGATGTTACTTTTTTAATTTCTCTATTTGCCATTGTTCAAAGAATTAATACAGAACAACGCATTTTCATTTGTTGTAACTGTTTAAGAAATAAATCTGCTGCTCGGCGTTGTGCAGAATTTCAAGAACGTTTTCCGGGCTACGGTTCAAAATAACAGGACGATTGTGGCGCACAAAAATTGGACGTTGGCTCCATGAGTTAACACACAAAAAACTGGTTGATGTTTCTACTCGAATGTAATTCCCAAGAAAATCTGGTGCAAAGTTAGCACAACAAGCGGGGATCAACCGTATATCAGCACATTTTGCTACAAAATGTCTAAATTTTCATCCCCACAGGGTTAGTGAAGTACACCCTTACAGTTCACCTACTCGCGAAGGAGAAGTTTCATCTGTGAAAAAGAAAGCACGTTTTCACTACTTTGCCGATCGTACGGCAGACTGGGATGGGCAGCTGCGCTGTATGCTCCCGGCTGCTGACCCAGCCCAAATACGGGGAAAACTAAACATAATCGTTCTTTTCAATACGCTTCTCATCTCGTTGCACCAACTCACCAGCAGAATAAATGATTGTGCTTCTGGATCTCACCATCACTCCTAAAATATTCTCTTCTGAAAAAAAAAGCACTTAATTCATATAAGGGAGCAAGTTCAAGGTATGAGGAATGCTGGTAGGTCTGAAATCGAAGACTTCTAATAGTATGAAAAGTTGTATTGGTTGACTTCACTTCCTCCAACACTGAGTTATATTGATCACTATACACTATTTTACTCCTTTCCTGAAGTTCTGCAAAATATTATGCTCCAAAAGAGAGGTAACAGGACTTTTCTGAAGGCGGCTTGTGACTCTTCCTGACTGGAGACGTGTGTTTTGGGCTAGTGTCGCCTCCTGTAAGGAAGCTCCTTTATCAGCCAAAAATACCATGGAAGTTTGCGTATGAATCATCTTGTGTTAATCATTCAGTATTCTAGACATCTACCGTGTACAGAACTTGCGATGGTTAAGCACTTTCCTGACAATGGTGCGGATACAATTGTGGCATAAAAATGCGCAAATTTTCACGAATAATAGCGTCATCCTTGACCAACCCTCTCATGAGTGATGACCAGAGCGTTGCTCATCACGGATTATACACCTCTACCCACTTGTACAGGCGTCTCGATGCTCTTGCAGCATTCTTCTATGAATTCCATGAGGTTTCAGACTACAGAAATCTGATGACTATTCGTTGTATCTCTATGGTTATCTACTGGGCAGTTTCATTATCTCTAAGAAGGCATCTTTTCTGAACGGGGGGTAAAACCTCATATTTTACACCATAGAATAAATAGTTTAATAGAATATTTTAATATAAAACACTTTAATAAGTTCTATACCAAGATATAACTCATAAAATACCGTAATTTTCACAACTGATTTTGGGAAAGGTGGCTATGTGAACAGTTTACAAAAGCATAACATAGAATAACGTTAATATTTTTGCAATAAATGATGTTGAAAGCGTGTTGTAGAATAAAATAAACATAGTAAATATGCCAAATGATGTAATATAAATAGCAAAAAAAAAAAAAAAAAAAAAAAAAAAAAACATAAGAAACCTGGTGATCTTGGAGAAGGTGTTCCTTTATAATTTTCACGGAAAAGGGCCAAATTTGGACGGTTGTAAACTAATTTAGCTGCAGTATTTTTTCAAAGGAATAAATATTAGTTTTAGCCGCAATTGTAAATGAAGCTTATACAACTTTGCAAATGTTATATATCGATACAACTATACAGAACGAAACACAAAGTTTTGCTATAAATCTTAAAGAAAAAATTGAGAAAAGTTCAGAGGGGAAAAAACTTCACTTACATTCTATCAATTATTACTGCCACTTTCCGGCCCATTCAACATGTCGCTGCATGTTTTTGATAACACGTTCAAACGTTGTAACTTCAGTATTCTGGATCTCTGAAACGTCTGACGTGCACGGTTTGTTATGGCGTTATCTTTTCTTAAGAAACCCAAGATTATTGAAGATAATGCGGTACTCTAAGACATTGTAGATTGTAGCCATGACCTAATGTGTGGCAAGTCGCTCCATCTTGCTGGAAGTAATCTTGTCAGTTGCACATCCTTAAATTCTTCAACAAATGTTGTAAAAGTCTTCAGTAGCAGTGGTGTTCAGTGTTTTCCTTATAAAATGGCATCGATGAGCCTTACAACAATTTTTTCACCGAACTCTCACTTTCTACTGATATACGGGCAATTCTTGAGGTTCATGGGTGATACAAATCGTAGAAATGTGTGTGCCAGCAGTATAATACTTGCACACGCTCTTGCAAAGAGTATACTATTTTGTTTCGCTGTTTTCAAGTCTCTGCTACCATTACCATCAAACAGCCACTTTCAGTAACATAATTACAGGTACGTTTCCTGAAATTCTCATCAATTTCCATTCGTTCGTTTGAGATTAATAAAAAAAAAAAAAGTTTGTTTGGGTTTTATAAGAAATAGCCTGTAGTATTTGATGTTCCCTTCGCTGTAGGTTCTTTACTTTCGATTATTTTATTAGTTTATCTTTCGTTGTGCTTTACATAAAGGAAACGAAACTTTTCCAGCTGTTGCAACCCTTTTTCATTTATCATGGTCTTCACACACATGTATTCTCTGACACACTTTTAGTTATTGCTACAATGTTGGCGTTCCTTTTTGGGCAGCCCTTAATTGTATATATCCACCTAATGGCCTGTAAAAAATGAAGAAAATTGTTTACATCCTTGCCCTGAGCCAACAGTATTTATGATCGATAGGTAGAAGGGTTTTTGTTAAGTCTTAGAAGTGAAATCGACCCGCCGTTACAGTCTATAATAGAAAAGTTTAGTAGTTAGACCGTTGCTTGTATAAAAACACTGTCAGCTTGCATCTCTGAAATACTTTAATGGGCTATTCACATATTACGGCACATTAAATTTACCGCAAAGGCCCCTGTTGTGTTCGAAAATATTTAACTCTTTTGTTATTTCTGCTTTTTGTCAAAGACGCTGCATTACAAAGAGGAGCAATATAAAAATAATGACGTATTTACTCTAAATTATTTTAGTACAAAAGGCTGTTACAATGAATGCTGTAGTTCAGGTGACTACACGTTTAGCAACAGGGTATCGGTATCCTGACACGAAGGGTCGTTCGACTCGGAGGAATTTCCCAAGCAGATAATTAAGTGAAGCATAAGCTCAGCGCCATTGTTTAGACAAACATGGCCATATATGGAACGAGGATGGCGAAGGGACAATTAATATCTGAAGAAGAGATGTGCGAATGAATTGCCGACCAGAGTTGAGTGTTTAGAGACCCCTCCATCCATCTACCCTTTCTCTTCTTGCATGTTTAAAGGTTTTAACTGCGTGCTTTTGTTCTTTTCAGAATTTCTTGTGACTTGATGAGGAACAAAGTTTTTCTTTCTCTCCACCTAACACGCCATCTTCGATTCTACTTGTCACTGTTTCCATCAGTTTGTTTGTTTTTTTTTTATCTGGTTTTCTTTTTCACCTATCTTCTAAAATGAGGTAGACCTTGGGGAAGTTGTGCTGTACGTCGCGACAGTTCTCTTCCTTTTCTTTTTCCTGCTTCATCTTCTTCTTTTGTCTCATTTCTTTCGCTAGAATCTGGTCAACTCGGCGACATACACCTTTTTGCTTCTCTTTTTCTGGCGAAGAATGTCAGATGTTCGATTCCACGGCTTCCAAACCTGTACGACACCACAATGACGTCATCTAGAAGAAGATCTGAATTGCATTTATGATAGTAAGCAACTGTCTAACTCGTGGATGAATAAATACAGGCCACCATGGTGGTACAGTCAGAGCTGAAAGAGTTGAGATTTCATTTCTCAATTTATATGTTATTGCCTTCTTTGGCTACTGTTAGCATTTACTTTGCTTTTTAGGCTTACTACTGTTATTGTAGAAATTAAATATCTGATTTCATTCGCAAACTATGAAACGTTGTACAGAGTAGGCGCTTAGTGCGTCTGTAATTAGCAGCGGGGACTTCAACGCATGCATAAGAGAGTAGTGAAGCTACAAGCAGAAAAAGTGAATATATTGCACAAATGCAGTTTTCTAAGGAGCTTTTGGCATATAGGAAACAAAATTTAAATTCTAAATTTTTGTTTGGGCATAGGCGTATAAATTGTTACTAAATTATGCTACGTGGGTAAGGTTGCTATTTACATTTTTCGTCAACTTAAAATCAAATGTATTGTTTTAATGTTTCTACTGGATACAAGTCCGGCCACGGCAAGCCAGATAATGAACCAATGTTGGCAGAGGGAAAAGGAAATGGAAAGAATTTGTTTTCGCAAACGATAGGAGGTTGTGGAATGTATTCTCTGCAACTATGAATTACAAAGATCCGTAATGACTCCGTTGAGAAAATTGATTGATATTCAATATATTTTGGTATTGGTGTTCCTGCAAAGAATAAAATACAAACTTTCATGAAGAAATGACATACAACGAGATCATTTGCGAGCGCGAAAAAAAAAAAAACAAACAAAACAACGCGAATATTCAAGTACGGATGCCCAGAACCTCATTAAGTCGATACGTAAATTGACGCAACAGGTGTAATGCCAAGCCGGTTTTTCGTGGGGTATCCTGCATTTGCGGATTCATAGGTTGAATATAAATCACTTTCCAGTTCTGAGGAACTCTGTATTAACTCAATGAATTTTTAATAACAAAGAAAATAACAAATTCTTCCAAGGTAATAAAATTTATGGTTTCAGAAAATTGAACTAATTATAACCAAAATTTATAATTTATTTTTTAATAAAAATAACAGAACTGTGTACTACTTATGAAAACATGTAATTAATTAAGTATTCTCAGACAATACGTATATTAAGACATTTCACAGTTAGTGGAACGGTGAATGTTTAAATTACTATATTATATTACATATAGAATGTGTTGACTAGATGTAAACAAACAGATTTTTGGACCTCCAATTTAATTTTAAATATTATTTCCTACATTTTAATTATTTCATACCGCATTTATATATAGTATAAATATTCTGAATTAGTAAATGGCGCTATAAAGTGCCGTATTATTTAAAACGAAAATAACGAAGTGTAAGCAAATAGAAACATGACTGTGTACATGTTTTGTATGGTTTTAAAACTGGTCATTGATAGAATTACAATGAATATTAATCTTATGTAGTAAAAATAATGTACAATACGGTGGCCAAAACATATAAAATGAAAATTGTTTGAAACTCTTAAAACACTTTATCGTTAGATCCGGCAGTGCGTCAACTTGATTACTGTTTTGCTGTTAGAAACGCGATGAAAACAGCTGTGTAAACAAACGTTGATATTCATTAAATAGCTAAATATTTCGCAGAAATTTCCGTAAGTATATTTTCAACTAGGTATAAAGAATTTGTTATTCTATTATACTAAACTTTGATTCACTTCTGCAGCTCTCTACTATTTATGGATAAAATCGATACCTGTGTTATTATTATTATTATTATTATTATGTTTATTTAAGGACGTTCTCTAATATCTTTGATCATGAGAGTCCCATTCAATTTAGGGCTTGAAACGACCGATAACTATTGCTCAGGGGCCTCTACTTTCAGTCTTGAGCTTTTTTTGCTTGGATCCAATGTCTTATTTCTCTTCCGAAGGAAGCCATACTTGAGATTTTTACGGCCGAAAATCCATCGATCCTGACCGGGTTTGAATTCGCGACTTCGGGACTACGAGAAAAGTATGGTTACTACTAGACTGCAAGGGCCGATCTGAAGGACGATGTGAATATGTGTGAGACTCTCGTAGAAGACGACGACTCTGTGCCGGGTGTGCGACCTGCTTGCAGTGATTTATTTACTCGCAAAAAGTTTCCGGCTGCGGTAACTTCAATGCTGGGGTAGGACACACTCCGCTTTCCACATGTGTTCTGCAAACGGACTTTCCCCAGGCATGGGTGTGGGCAACAATCACTCGTTGATGAACGGCATCATAGTGCTCTGACAGCAGTTTCTCGGTCGCCATCGCCATCTTTACCGACAAGACTCTTAGTAAACAGAGTTCCAAATACCAGGTGAAATCAGAGGGAAAGTTTGAACTTATCTCACATTTTTAAAATTTAATTACTATAAAATTTAATGAATGATTTTGTGGAATATAACATCCCTAGGTCTAGCAGTTTTCAAGTAAAATTTCTCTTGAAGTTGTGGTATTTTTTATTAATATAACCGTTATTTTTAAAGATAAATATCTTTCAAATATCTTAAAATAAGAATATAAATAGTGTTAATGCTCATGCCATATTGAGCGTAGTTATTTATAAAACATACTCGATTTCCCTACAAAATCAAAGTAAAATATGGCAAAAGTGCAAACTATAAACAGAAATAATAGGGCATTCGAAAATTAGTATCAACATAGTAATTGTTTGAAATTAATTTTATTTAGCTTACTTTTGGTTAACATACTTAAAATATTGTCAACAACATATTGCCAAATCCTTGAAAGACGGCGCTCTCCTGCTGCATCATTTCTGGATATCATTCTTACTAGTCGATCTAAAGCTCTTTGAATGTACACTTTTTGATTAAAAGCGAATGGTCGCAGAGGTTCTTTGATCCTCAAAATCAACACATAATCACACGAGTTCATGTGTGGTGTGTATATGGGTGTTGCAGTACTTCCCAATATTTGTTAAGAAGATGTGATACACATAGCTCTGTATTTACAGTTTTCCCTTCCTTGACAAACTGCTTCCACTCATCTTATATTAATTCTGTATGGTAGAATTTCTATTCCACAACAGTCACTGGTTGCTTTGAGACTTTCAATATTACATATTTATGAAACAATAGCTGCACTGTAGCATAATACAAGATTCCAATGGTCACGGCTAGAAGTACTGATTTTCAGCATTGTTAGAATTACTTTTGCAATACCTTAGTACATAAGTTTTCACTCTTGTACTCCAAGATAAACAAGTATAGATAAACTAATTTCATGTCTATAATGGAGGTCCTTATATGGTCTTGCACACCCATAGAGTTTTCACGCAACAAGCACTCTCAAGTCAAAGTAATACAGTGTACTTCTTGCTTGTTTCAACGGCCATATGTGGATTCAACCAGCAAGACCCGCATTTTTCAAACATTTTATTTTGTGTACTAGAATTATTAACGGTCAGGATCTTTAATAAAATGGTACAATATGACACCGTTGCGTAAAATTACCTAATAACAGTTACTCGTATGTCATTTAATTACTTTCATTATACAAATTCTGTCATTAACAGAATATTATGTTAAGATAATTTATGTTTTACTGAATACAGAATAAATCATTCATTGAAGAGCACATAATACTCTAATTACCGGCCCCCAGTAAAGTTTCGTAAACATCCTACTTAAAGCAAAATTTCTTGCGGCAAATCCATCTGCGCCATCAAAAATAATAATAGATAAACGTACTAACAAAAAAAAAAAAAAAACAAAAAAAAACTTATCTATAAAATGCTACAAGCATAATAAAAGAAGGTACTGATTTCCGAGTAATTCATTAGAAAATGGGTATTAATATTACTTTTATTTTATTAATATTCTAGTATGATACTAGTTTATGTCATTGTACAATTATTGAATTATAAGCTAATATCATAATATAGTTAATATACCGAAACTTTCCTGTTAATTTTAAATTAAACATGGTGTATATTATTTTATAGAATGTGTGTTGTCAACTGTGATAGAAGCTTGTTTTAATGTCTAGCATTAGTCTTTTCGGGTTTATATCGTTCGAAATTGTTGATTTTCCAAATATATGATAAATTCATTAAATTAAAACGAGATAACTTATGAGCTTAAAAACTGCCTTGATATAATAATATATTTCTAAACCCTCCTCTTATATGTTTTTCAAGTCAGTACTAACTTGTAAAGTTCTTTAGTGTTCGATTTGTATAGTTGGTCTTTTAGAGAAGTTATTTGCATCTTCTGGCTTAGTATTTATTTTTACCTTGTTCATGAACATTCCTCACTCACTATGTTTTTTTTTTATTTACAACTATTAGTTTACTCCTGGGTAAACCCAGATTGAATTTTGGGGTTTCCCCAAGTATTTATTCCTATAATACTTTCTCACATAATTCAATATTGCCGGGTTTTTCTGTAAACAAACGTGTCACTAGGGCCTGGGGTTTATTCGACATCTATTTTTACCATTTTGTATCATTTTCATGGCTTCTTACAAGATGTCTTAGTTTATTTACCCGGCTCAACACTTTATGCCATTTTGTTCGCTTACATAGGCGTTTAGTTCGAACCAACTGTATTCACTTCTCTGTTGCAAGGTATGCTAGTAAACGTGAAGCCAGACAGTGCACTTCATCAGATGTGCTCAGCGATAGGAAACTGAATTGTGTTAGGGCAACTAAATGCCACAATGAGATATATGCTCTGTTTCTTTAGCGAAACCGGTTCGTGGCCGCGGAAACAACTAGGCAATCGGTCCTCCAACGAAGAAGTAGGTAAGAAGGACTTAGGATGCTAGATTTTATTTAACTGTGACCACTTTGCAGTTGTCCACTAACTCTAACGAATGTAATAACCTTAATTTATTATTATTGAAAATTATTTAGTATTTAAAATAATATATGGAAATAGAGTTTTAGTGCTTGGCATATGGAAAGCTCATAGAGACGTTTATGTCTAAGAGAACAGATCTAAATGTTTTTGTTTTTTATAATTCTATCGCATATCGCTACTGTTGGTGCTTGTGAATTCCATGAAAACATCAATCGGCAAGGCACTAATGTACAGAACACAAATAAATCACAAATGCATTCTTGATCATCTGATTTCTGACCTTTGGTTTTGTCCAGCATGGGCATTATTCTGTAGAAATATCTTTCATCTTTGGCATTTTGCACATCCTTAAATTAGATTTCTTTTAAGTGTTATTTTTAATATTCCATATTGAATCTAATTACCTTCGCGGGCATGAGACATTTTTCAGGTGGAAGTTTGATGAGAATGTAGCGGCGTTTATCATTGCTGTTCATCTTTGTGATCAGGATGCAAGATTGAGATCATTCGTCCTCAAAGTACCCTTAATGTCTTAGGAATGATGGATTTGGATTGACTATCACTGTCGGGAATGGATAGTTCGACATTTCAGTTATTTGTGCTTACGCTGCCAAGAGATCCCGTACGACCAGGAACTATGACAACGAGACATGGTCATAAACATTGTTTCCAGATAGAACACCTCGACTCAAGGACTTCCAGCTTCTCAGAAGGACTGCTTCCGTGCCAGATGCCGGGACATAAAACTTCCCAAAGTGCAACTAGTACATCTCGCCCTGGCACTTACGATTTTGTAACAGAAACAATGGAATGAAATAATATAATGGAAGAGCGGAAAATATAAGTGGAAAAGACCCAACTTCTGGATGACCATCCCCAAAGGTTTGAACCCGGGATCTTTCGAATGCGACTACCATCGCTACTACTTGAGCCATCCAGTTAGGTTAGGAATTATAGAATCGTTTTATTGTTAATTTTACCAAACACTAAGCAAAAACAGTTCTGTGGGAGGATGACACTTACATGAGGTAGGGTCTGGTAGACTGAAGCACTAGCGGCATACAGAACAAGAAATCACCTGTCAGGTGATGCAAAACATTGATATACGTACGTGTTGGTAACGGCGCCGCCAGATTGACGGGGGGGGGGGGGGAATCGCTGCTAATTCCGTCTGATCTGACAGACAACCCAAGTTGTCGAGTTTATAACTTCGCGATGCCATCTGGACTACGATGACCTTCAGTACACTCTGCTGTCTGCTTCAGAGTTCAGTAGTTTTCTATTTATATCCTTATCTAGGATAATTTATTATTATCTATTATCCATTTCACAAGATAGCTGCAGAGGTCAGTTTCAACAACATTTTTTCATTCCTATTCCATGTATATCTACTGCGACTCAAAAGCCATAGTAATCGACTATTTCAATGTTATTACTAGTATTTAGTTGCATTAATGAAAAGAATAAAGTCCTAAGCATAATTTATTTGGTTTATTTATGAACTCTCAGGTCATCGGCGTCACATTCAATTCTGGGCGTGAAACGGACGATAAATTTTGCTTATAGGCCTCTTCTTTCAGGCTTGAAGTTTCTTTATGTGACGTAATCTACAACACGGAACCCACGGCTTTACTTTACTTCCCTTTCGAAAGAAACCTTAGGAATTTCTCGCCAAGTCGATATTGAACCCGCGATCTTGGGTCTACCAGGCAAGTATGGTTACCATTAGACCATCAGGACCGACAGGAGCAACCCAAAGAACTGTAAACCAAACTGAGTATGTGCACACGTGTTTCCCGCCGATGAGTGGAGTAAGGTCACACTTTTTCGCTGTCAATGTAACTTCAGTTATCACGAGCAATGTATTTTGTTCTGTATTTAATCGCGAAGTGAGGTATACGAGGGTGGTTTGATAAGCAAGCATACTAATTGAAGGCAAGAGGTTTATAAAGTTTTCTTCCTATCTATCAACATGCTACGGTCACAAGTTATTCTAATGTTAACACCTGTTTGGCAGTTGTTCAAACACAAGCGCTTCGAATGGCAGTGAAAAATTGGATAGATAAAATTGGAAATTGTGATATAATTCAATTCTTTTTCTGGAATGGAACGCAGCAAAGGAGAGAGGAGGAGGAGAGGATTTTGCCTACATTGGGTGAAGCATGCCATTTTAATGAAACCTTTCGACTTTCGATAAGTGAGTTCAAGCGTGGCAGAACAACCATCGTAGACGCACCACGTCCTGGAGCTCCAAAATCAACTGTGAGACCAGAAGTCATCTATAAAGTCGAACTGTACAAATTACACAGTAGATTAAATTAATTAATTTCAAAAGTATGCTCAACAACGTGATAAATATTTGTATGTTTTTTTTTAAATTATTCACAACTTTTAGTGTATTAGTTTAAGAATTATTTGAAATAATACATGTAGTAAAACTAAATTTGACTGGCCTTGGTCTAGTGGTAGCCTTTGCGAGTAATAAATAGGATGTTCTGGGATCGAATCCCGATCAGGTTAAGCTGTCTAGTAAGATGTTTATTTCGGAATTTTTCCTTGCCCCGCAAAGATGAATGCCAGATAGCTTTGAGGCGCCAAGGATACCGAGCTCATTTGAACCATCAATTCATTTCATTCATTTGTGCAGTCTTACACTATAGTATTCGGTCCACAATCTACAGACGTCGCAAGAAGAAGATCAATGCAGTCAAAGCGATAATAAATAAAACATAAAAAAAAAAAAAAAAAAAAAAACTGAACTCCGGCAGCAAAAAGTGTGAAACTACTGCGTTGCATTGTCATCACTTATTCAATGCATTCACTTATAGGTAACTATTGCATAATGTCCAATTGAGTTCAGCACTGACTATCCATTGTTCTTAAGACTTCTTAATAAATTGGATCTCAGTAGTTCCATATCTGTCAACTGCCTCTGATAAAGCATCTAAAATAGCAAAGCTGCCCAGGATTGGCTAGAATACTAATATAAAAATACAATGGAAACAAAAATACAAAGCTGGGGAATGCTATAAATTTGTCTTCAGGCTGCTGCAACACTAACTTCTTCCTGGATTTACGGCATATCGTTCAACAATATGGGCTGATGCATTGCCAAGTTGCTGGCGACTTTGTGACGTCTGCTGGCTGAGAAAGGGCCGCATTTAAATCCGCATGGCAGGAGAGGCTGATGATGCTATCTATACCTTTGTGTAGGTCCATCTTATTCTTTAGGAAACAATTGGGAACTTCTGAACTGTTTATAGGTCCTCGTACTTCGTGTCTCTGAATCGGCTTTGGCGGGTTTTATTGCCTTTTTTGTATCTGGTGGAAGTTGCCGTCGTTTTCCTTTTTTCCCCTCTCCCGCCTCCTGCAGTCCGCTTTGTCTACCAGGATTTAAGTGAAGGGTGGCTTACAGGTAGTGTCTTCTAAAACTCCGCTCTTAGGTATAGCAGTTTGCAATAAGTAACATGTGCAACCGATTACAAACTGTCCACCCATTCAGCAATAAATTGGTTTATGACCTGTAACTTGACGGGATAAGGTCAGTGACAGACATTGCTGCTTTTCCTGCCTTCCCAAATATATCTCGCAAATGGGTGTGGCTATCTGGAGCAAATCATACTTCGGAACCCAGTTCGAACACCGACGTAGTGGTTAAAACCTGTTGATACTATAGCGTAGACATTGTAGTAGTAAACGTGTTTTTCATTTATTGGCACCAATAGAAGAAAATCTCACTGAACGCGGGTCCAACGGGTACTTAATTTTATAATAATCTAGATCTGCTTTATCCTTTTTATATTCAAGGCTGAAATATCCAATTCTAAAATTTCGAAATGCTGAACTTTGTGCTCGGAAGTGCGCTCTATGCTTTCACAGCATTTCGAGTGCAAGAAAATCGTATGCAATCTCCTTCATCTCAACATTTAGTACTAACAAAATATAATACAATTTTCTACAATTGTAACACTAACAGAGTAGGCCTAGTAAAGATTTAAAGTTTATTGTTATTTATAGACGCTCTATAACATCTCAGGTCATCAGCATATAGATTTAAGGTAAAATGCCAAGTATATTTTAATAATATACAAATCCGCCACTGATTTTCGAACTACCTAATATTATTAATGAAACAAAATTAAAATATAAGTTGCTAGCCATAAAAAAAATTGAAAAAATCTCCATTAACTATGTAACTGTTGATAATACTTAATCTTTGAAAGTGACGTAGGATATTTTCTGAACGGAATTACTTTTTTCACACTTGGCTATGGAAATTGGAATTAAACTGAAGTCCCGCACTGGTGCATACCCCTATAACGTCGCCAGTAATAACAATAAATTCCCATGCTATTGTATGTCTTCTATCTACTTATATTTCTTGTGCGAGGGTGATTAAGTTGTTATCCACATGCCTGCTATAATATTTTTAGGTAGGATGCATTATTTCCTGCACATGCATACCGAGACGTTGTGTCAACGTTATTGTTTTGTCTTATTTTTGACCATAATTGCTCCGTGAGCTTTGCTGCATTTGCCTTTAAATGCGTTACCAGAGGACTTGCAATACACATTTGGATTAATTAAAAGCTAGATCAGCTAGAAGACTATTTTTAGTTAGAAATACACGGTACAGTTATCTTAATGTATGATGTATTTGATTAGCTGTGTTTTAAATCAATAAGCATGAAAATCGTGCAGTTTGGGATGTGATTAGTATTTTTGTCTAAAATTAGCAAGGGCCTTGCACTATTCACTGTAAAGCTTTTTGCATGCATAGGAAACAATAGAACAGTATAGGATGTAAGAAGATGCTTCAGCACCTTTTTTTTACCTACATTCGGAAGGAAGGGGTGCATTGCCCGAATGCCCACTAGGACTAAGGCGGCAGGCACACATGTAGGCGGAGTCCTTAACGTCTCCAGGCTGAATAACAGTGTTCTCTACCAGACGCCAAGGCATAAGCCTTTCCTAGCGAACAAATTCCTCCGACGCACGCCGCATATCATCAACCACATCACCAAAAGTCGCGGAAAGAAAACATCCTCTCCTAACTGACCACAAACCCAAGACCCCAATTAATGTTTACCCTCCGGTGTTAGGATTTATTTCTTCCAGAGACTTTTGCCGGGCAAAATCAACATGCGGACTGCAGAGACCTTTGAATTCTCGAGTTTGTACACTGGTTTGCGTTGCATGCAGTAGGTGTGTGGCGTATTTATACGACAATGTATAGTTAGATGATTGTTCTAATTGTTCTTACATTCTTTATTGTTATTTTCAGTGTTTCAATTACTGAAAAAATATGTATTTAAACTCAAGTATTAATTAAGAAATATGTAGTAAAAACCGGAAAATAGTGGGATAAAATAGCCTTTGCCATCCTATGCAGTGCAGGCAATTTTAAAAAACTGGGAACAATATAGAAACACAGTAAAACCATTTTATTATCTGTTATATTTATTTCAGGGAAGGGGGTGGAAACACCAAAAATGTATCTGAAAGAAACAGTACATACATATAGACATGGGAAAAAAGATGAATAAAGAAATGAAAGTTGAACCCATGGCAGAAAAAATGCTAAATACCTCTGTTACGTTTCTGTTTTGAGCCAACCCGCTTTGTATGAAAAATTTTATGCATTTTTTCATGACGACGGTCACTTGAGAAAACACAGATATTTATAATATAATGTAAATTTGATGCGACTTTATTTCAGCCTAGTTTTTGTGAAAAGTGTGAACATTGTGTGTATCTCTATGTAGATATTATTTATCTCTCTCAAAATCAGCTAAAAATGTGAAAAATTATATTTCTACAAGAAATTAATTGAATTATGAAAGTTTGTATCGCTCTTTTTGTGAATCCCTTTGTGTTAAATAGTATAAAATTTGTAATATTATGTGCTAATTTGAAATTAAAATTTTTGTGTGTGATTATCGATCTATATTTCGTTATGTTTTTGCATTTAATCATTACTATCTTAATATTAATGCCTTTTAACATTTATGCAATATATTCATGTAACTTTTTTTTTTTAGATAAATTGATATTTAATGTTATATATACATTTTGAGCCATTTGGCAAAGTCACAGGCTGAATGTATTACTGTACTAAAATCTTTAGGAAGGTAGAAACCTTTTTATTATATAAGAAAAAATTTTAAGATTGAATTGCTTGTGCTGTAGTTCTCTTAACGTTTTTTTGTTACACTGCGACACAATATTCGCTCACCGCCGATGTTATTTCTAACTCTTTCCCACCCTCTCACCCGCTCTTAAAGACACACACCTCACAGTGTGACAGAATGACAAGTTGGACATGCAGCATTTAACGTAGACCTTCGTAACCGTAAACGTTGCCAGTGTTTCTCTCGGGCTGGCGAAATTGGTCTGTCAGGCTTTCATGACGTCAGAATGACGAGACCACTCGCAACTTGAATGGTCAGAACGTCACCGCCTCAGAAACTGAGGAAATTGAAATTGGGGCGGGAGGAGAAAGGGGCGGAGGCTCCAGGTCTCTTGATATGATGGAGAATTCGCGAGGTTTTTGCTTTTCAAAAAGCGTCAAACTCGAAATTAACATCACATCCTGAACATTAGTAATTAAAACCTATAAGGAACTGCGCTTTAAGCAATTTTTGTCCCTATATTCTGTGCAGGCATTGTTATGTAACAATAGTAAACACCGTAGAGGTCATATTAACGTCTTTCAGTTGATCTTGAACAGTAGCGAACTAAAACTTGATGGTTTATCAATAGCAAATGGACAAGAGGATTCAAAACCCTTGCTGATATTATCTGAAGAGGATGTTACAAGCATCAACATGAAGATATATGCAACATATCTACTAAAAACAGGAACAGAATTGTCAGTTTTTAAACTAAAGGCGTTAACAGAGCAAAATTGACTAAAATTAGCACAAATGAAAGCAAGACAATCCTTACTCAGAGGAAGTTACAGCCCTAAGTTTTTTTTTTTTCTTTATTTGAACTAGAGATAGATAAGAATTAAAATCAAAACAAAATGGGACTAAACGCAATTGAAATTGGAAGTCCTAAAAACTGGGGCCTTCAAGGGTCAAATGTTTCAACCTCAAGTGGGAGGAATTAAGGAACGCTACAACGCCTGGACCGGGGCTAGACGAATCTGCCAAGTGAGCACATATGACTTCAAGATCAGGTGAGAAAGTGTAAATTCCTGACTGAACCAAGGCTCAATTTAGTAAAAGAATGGGCTTAATTGAAACAAATGTTTGTAGCCAATAGTTATTAGTAGAATTGTGTTCTATAAAGGTTGCTTTCACACTTGTGCTTTGCAACTCAATATTTACAACTGTACAAGTGATTTTTCATTGCTGTGTTGTATTATTATTGGTGTTGTAATTTGTATGATGTCATAGCTTCAAATACTAATGCAACTTTTAATATCTTGATTCAGTTTATCTAAATATATGCTCTAGTAGTAGTGAAATGGTAATGAGAATAGTTGTGTACATAAACGTTAATAATTTTAATTCCTATATAAGTATGAAATAAGAGCGAAGTTAACACAAATGGCGGAATAACAACTGAGAAATTGTCCGTCCTTGGCTTCCAACCAGGCCCTGTTCTGCAAGAACTGAACTCCACACTTAAAACGTTACAAATGGGTTTTATATTGTTTTGTTCCACAGAAGCATTAATATAGATTATTTGAGTTACGGGCCGCCAATTTGCTTACTGAGTAATTGAAACCGCTGCAACCGGAAAAAGAGAGAGTAGCCGCGCGTTAAGTAAGCATTTTTACTCCAGTACTTGTATATCTCCTCTATCAACAAACCACACAAAGATAATGACTTTTAATGAAAAAAAAAACCGTTAGATCGAAGATACTAATAAATGAAAAAATATTGGAGTAGGTATCACACATAACTATGTAGAATGTGATATTAGTTTTAAATTTGACGAAGACATTGAGATAAAAGTTAACAATTTTTATACCATTTGTGGAACAATTGAAAGAACTTTAGGTATAATAACTAGAAGAGAAGCACAAATAAAGTTCTAGAAGATATGGCTGCGCCTACTCTTATATACGGTTACGAACCATGGACAGTGACAAAAAGAGAGAAAAACGTATACAGTCTGCGGAGATACAATTTATGAGATATGTAAGAGGATGCACTAGAGTTGATAAAATAAGAAATGAAATAAAAAGATCAGATTTTAATATTTTTTAATTAACGACAGGATAATGAAAATAAAATGAAATGGAACGATAATATTGATAAAATGACAGAGAATACAATGCCAAAGAAGATGATGAACTATCAACAAATTGGAGGAGAGATTCTCATAAAAGGAGCATGCGATAGAGACAGGAACAGGTGATATAATCTAATTCTTGAAAGGGGAAGAAGTACTTTTATTTTTGTTAAAAACGAAAAATGATACTGTATTTAAATCTGATAATAGTAAACACTAAACTGTTGTAAAATATATTGAAAATGATGCTCCTCGGCGGCAATACGCTGCCGACATTTGTAAAGGAAATACGTGTATTTTAACTAACATTTCCTCCTTAAGAAATGGCGTTTCGGAAAGAATGATCATTGAAAGGTCTTTGAGTTTTGAGAAGAGGAAATAGTCAATGGGAGCTAAGTCTGGACTGTAGGTTGGATGGTCGATCTCCTTGAAGTCATATTTCTTCAAAGCTTCCTTTGCAACAAGAGCTGTGTGCACAGGCGCGTTGTCGTGAAGAAGTCGCACATCACCATTCAGTTTTCCTCGCCTTTACTCTTTGATGCAAGCACGTGATCTGTGCAGTTGGCCAGCGTAATACTTCCCATTTACTGTGATGTTCCTCTCCTTGAAGTCAATGAGGAGTATTCCTTCATAGTGCCAAAAGATTGTGGCCACGATCTTTTAGGTTGTCTGAGTGACCTTGGCCTTTAGAGACGGTGCTTCGCCAGGATTACGCCACTTCATTGATTCTCTTTTGGACAAGGGAATTTAGTAGAGAACCATAGTTTTATCTCCTGTAACAACTCCTTCTCTCTCGTTGCCACGGCAGAGCTCCAAAAATCCCTAACAACAGATGACTCGTTACTGCCTTT
Source organism: Metallyticus violacea (assembly GCA_030762175.1). Lineage (NCBI taxonomy): Eukaryota > Metazoa > Arthropoda > Insecta > Mantodea > Metallyticidae > Metallyticus > Metallyticus violacea. Next base: position 58,628,429 of record CM060841.1, on the reverse strand, counting down.
GGATGAGGAAAGAAGTTTAGGTATCCATAGCACTTGCTCTAACCTTATTTATGTTTAAATGTTCATGAATGGTTCGAAGAACTGTTGTTCTAGAAAGGTCCAACCTTGCTGCTATTTCTGTAAATTTGAGCCGCCGGTCTTCCATAATTTCTCCTTCTACAAGAGCGATGTTTTCAGGGCCGACCTGTACGCTCTTCGTCTTCAATGCTTTCTCAAACCATTCGAAAAAGTTTGGCCCATTTTTTTTTTACGGTTGAATATGAGGAGGATGCTTTCCCATACACACCCTCCAATTGCTGTTTAATTGCATTTGGAGTAAGTTCTTCTTTTGTGAAGAACTTAATAACAGCTCCTCGATACTCCATTTTGCACTTGTCACAATGTTCTACACATGGTCTTCTTTATGCAACTATAGGTGAACAGCTGAACACAGCGGAGCGGAAGTTACAGCTGCAATGATTTATTAACAGATAAGGTATGGCACTAGATAAGGGCTTTGTGAAGGCGATAATCCGTATCAGCGAGGCCGGAAACTTATAGACCTACCCTCTTGTATATATATATATGTATATATATGTATATATATGTGTGTGTGTGTGTGTGTGTGTGTGAATTAATTATATATGAATACACTTCACTTTATTTGAAGGACTTGTGATTGGAATTGGACTTTTCGATTTCAAATACTTTAGTTCAGTATTTTACTTTTATATTTTTCAAGGTCATGATAAATGCACAAAAATAATTTCTTTTATGCTTCAATTCCTTTAGGAATTAAGTCTCTTTTGAATCCATTTTCACAAATTTTTTGTTAAACATAATCGCAATCGGGAAGATTGATTCTTATGTTTTATTCTTATTATCCTTATGAAAAATTACAAACTAGAAGATTATGTTTGAATATTAAAATATACTTTCTGAGAAAAATGGCTATCAAATGAGTGATAATAGTCCAAATACAAATTTATTGCCAAAGGTTGGACATAACCTACAGGTTTAAGTTGAAATATTTTGCTGCTCTGAGATTTCTATAGGAGGGTGGGCTAATGATGGTCAAAGGGGCTGAGAGGCACTGCATAGTAATACACGTGTGATCAGTTGCACCTTCTGGCAGTGAAACGTGATGTGTTTAGCCGTGCTTATTTCGCTGGCTGTCGTATTGTTACGAGCGGGTGCTGCGAAACGAGGAACACCTGTACAAGAGAAATTGTGTCTAGGGTGTACATGTTTTCTTTAATTTTTTTTGAGATTAGGCAGTTAAAAATTGCCTACCGCATACTGCCTTGCGGAATGTAGGGAATGTTGTATTTTTAGTGCCCATGTTCCAACTATAAGCAACTGCATTGTAACTCGCGGTATGATGTCCTTTGGGTAAACAGCTGTTCCTCCACCGTGTATTCTTGTGACATCACTTGTAAAGCTTTACAGCCGTTGTACATTATTTTGTGAAACAGGGGGTTGTATAAGAACTCTCACTAATAACTTGCAAGGTATTGAACCATTCTTTTGTAGCATAGGGCTCTGAGGTTTTAAAGGGTGAATGAGAAGAGCGTTTGGGTATGAAACTAGGGAAACCAGAAAACTCTAAGAAAGCCCGAAAAACTCAGATTTTCCATTTTATAAACAGCACTCCCTGATCGAACCCATGTTCGCAATAGTGGTACCTAGTGATTTATCTATCTGAGCTCCAAAAAAAGCAAAGTGTAGGCCAGAAAGAAAATACAAAGTAATTACATTCACTACAGTGGCTGCCTAAAATCTGTATTTAACTGCTGCATCGCTCTTTGAAATATTCTAGAAGGCAAAACCAGCGTTTAAAATGTGCAGGCTCCTTTTGATTCACTCATTCATGAGAAACGCAGTTTCAAGTTGTTTCTGAAATTATCTTAGTGCAGCTGACTACTGAAAATTTCTCTTGTGTCTACGAGCGTTGAAATACAACTATACAGCTAATTGTGATGGTTATCACAGACTAAACTAGTTTTACATACAGGTTTATTGATGTCTCGGCTTTCTTTATCTTCCACATGTCTGGCATTAAATAATGACGTTAAAATTATTCATGTGGACAAAATGCAATTCAGCGAAACAGCAGATACAGTGCGTCCGGCTATGTTAAAAAGCTGGTACAATAATGTCCTTATGATCATACATTCACACCATTGAAGTCTATGTATTTGTAAATGTTTCTTTGCTTATTGTTAACATGCGGAACAAAATAAACTTGCACCACTCGAAAGACCAAAAATTGCATGTCGAATTACAACAAACGAGGTGTCATGGTCAACAGATGTCCGCGTTAGAGTCCATTTTGTTAACAATGAGAAAACAAATGGTTCACAAAGAGTTACTTTTGCATACATATTGTACGTGCCATGATGGATGGAGCAAGAAATCATCGAAGTTTAAATTCGATGACATGCAGCAATTTTAGAATATCGAAATTGTGTTTATTTCAAATAAATTATAGATTTTTCCCCTTGCATTTAGATGCAAACTTTATGAACTACAAGTTGTTACAGAAAATACATATTACGCGACACATTCGGGAGGAGTCCTGGCTGTAGTGTTGACGTGAGCAGCAAGGGTCTATGCATGTAGACTCCGTTATGGGGCTCTGATAAACATAAGGAAATAAGTACAATGTGTATTACTATGCTTATTAGTATTTACGTTGCATATATACTCCTTGCTTGCTCATGGATAACAGCTCCCTTTTGATTTACAGTTGCCCTGTGCGTACAACTGAGGTGACTAGAGTTCGAATGTTGTGCGAAATGCCTTTTGTTTAATTGGAGACCGTCAGAAAAGATCTAAGTGCATAGAAATGAAATTCACGAACTGTTAAACATTATTTCCCTGTGAGGGTACATCCATTGGCACATCTAATGCAGTCTTGATACTTTTCCACATTTTCCATAGGTACTTGTGCGTTCAGCGAACAGTACACGTTACTTAGTGGATACCTTTTTTTTTTTTCAGTACACGCTGTATAGGAGCATAGTTGTCAGTGCTGGAGCCGTTTCTCCAAGCAATTACTATATTTACACAGCTGGAGATTGTAATAATGGAAACCAATTACTTGTTAAATTTACGCGGCAATTTTTCACCTCCATTAATTATGACATCTTGTTAATATGCAAGCTGTAAACGGCGACACTAAAGTTATACCGTAAACGGAAGCGCATGCAATTCGAACCTTGTTTTTCTCTTCAACTGGTTAGCTGCATATATTTGCTGTTTGTACGGTAGGAACGCCGTCTTGGATGGCATTTGCACCTTGCTTGGCGGATATGATTATAGAAACAACTTATGTTTACTTATCCTATTTATTTTGTATTTAGTTTTGTTCATAGATGCTGCACGAAAGAGTTACGCAATACTATGCTGTGTGGAACGTCGAGTACAATCTTAAAACTCTAAGTTTGTGTTTAGATATTGCTAGTAACAAAGCATAAAAATACATTACCTCAGATTTTTTTTCTTTTTCTACTTTTTGTAAAAAAATTACGTTGCTTAAGAATGCTATCCAATAATCATTATATTTATAGCTTTCATTTCAAACCTTACCAGTCTAGAAAACTATTATTTAAAATATATTTCATTTAAATAAAAAACTTTTCTATTTTGATATTGGGGAGAACGTTCAAAGCCAATATTCATTATATCATAGATTTCACCCCTAGCAACAGCCACGCCTACTTTGAAGTGTCAAATGGTTCCGTGTTGTTCAAGGGTGAAAACAATTATTAATATGATAGTAGTATAGTTGTTTTGTAACTCCTAAATATCCGCTCACATTTACAGGGCATACATTATTGGCAAGAGAATTATTGATAACAGCTGATGAGCCACGGTAGCTCAGTACTATTTAACTCCCGTTTTTACTACTAAGGCACCACAAGCGGTGAACATGATGATACATGAGATGGAATGATATATTAGGAAAGTTTAGGGTACCTCCCCGGCATTTGCAATTTATAAGGACTGAGGAAAACATGGAAAAAACCTCAGTCGGGAAGGACGGTCGAACCCCAAACCTCCAGTTCACCAGTCCGCGCCTGAACGACCTCGGCCATTCGTGTCCGTCCGGTAGCTCAGTGAAAAGCATTAAGGCGTACATCTCTATTTTAAACACAAACATTTTGTTCTCATTTGCAGTGAACGCAAGGAATATTTGATAGAACTCTTGAAGAACTTTCTCTTGCTGGAAACAGTACAACAGCAAGAACGATGTTTGTATTATAGTGTACAAATATCTTACACCCTTGTATATGCACTAGATCTTTTTCTTACTTAATGCATGCATCTTTTCTAAACCTAAGATAGGCTTATATAATCAGGAAGCTGTTTAATGTCCACCGAACGGAACATCCTAAATACAGCTGCTGCTCCTTTAAGCCCGTGGCTATGCGGAGGCTATACTCTTAATAATGACAAGGTTAACAATTTTTTATCGTTTACAACAAAACAACTTACAGGAAGAAATCATATGCATTTTTGCCTAAGGGAACACATAACATTTTCTTTGGTAAATGCATTCTACAGCATTTAATTTTTTCTATCGGCGTTTTTATTAATTTTTAACATAAAACATTGCTGAAGTTTTGCTTTGTGGGCGTACAGTACTGTAAACCGCACCCTTTTGCGCCCAGAAGCGACGATAGACCAGTTTGCAAATATCATAGCTTGCGACATCTACTATCTTAAACCACGTTCTACGTTGTCATTACATATGATAATCACATTTTGACAAGTGTGTTTGTATAATTACTGCTAACAACTGCTTGTAAAAAAAATCCTCTTTATTTCTAATTAATACTTTGTGTTTTCACAGTTGTAGTAGTTGGAATGTAAAAATGCTTTCACTTTATGTAACTATAAACCTTTAATAATTGGACAATTCGTTAAAGTTTGTATTAAACTAGCTACATATGTGCAGGGTGAAGTTTAAATGAAGTCATCTGAATGACTATTTCTGTTTCTCATCATTCCAAATAAACAATTATAACTGTAGATCGCCCTAGTCCCCAAGTCCAGTTAACATTGTTATATCACCCGTACGTGAGAGGCAGACCCAAAGCAAGATGAAATTAAGAATGATTGAAATCGGAACAGGTTTATGTAAGGTAATCGTCGATAGTAAGAGAAGTTGTATCTAAATAACTGCTTTGAAAATGAAAGTAGAAAGGGTTTATGTTCTTATATTTATTCAAATATTTTGGAGATATGGTTCAAATTTGAAAATTATAGAAATATTAAAGAAAAGTATACAGGACAAACATGTATAGTTTAATCCATTAAAGTGAAGCACCAGAAACATTACAACTTAATTTTGCTTTGGAAAAAAAATATATAAAGGATTGAGAGACAAAAGAATACGTCAAGACCGTTTCCTTAAGTCTATTATTTTAATGCTATAGAATGTTTCATGTATTTGTGAAAACCAACACTTTTTTAAGGACACAAACCAAAAAGATTGACGCTAGATATTTCAAAACATTTTGTAAATACAGTTAATACAGCTGATGAACACATTCTTCAAATATGTGTAATGTTTAATATACAATTTCGACAGGGATATAAAGCAGTTAATTCACATTTGACTAACTTCACCATGGAAAATATTAAAATAAAAGATTCTCTTTCTATATATATATATATATATATATATATATATATATATATATAAACTCTGACAAAAATGTGTCACTATTATTTTAATGCTTAATCAAGTGGAACTCCCATAAAGAAACTGTTTCTTTGAATTATATTTGGAAACGCGAGTATTGCTAGCTACCTCCACATATGATAACTCTATCGGCGTGCAAGGAAAATATAAGATATTTACTTATAGATATGAATTTTTTTTCTGTACTTGTACCGAGAAGAACAAAGCTGAAAATGATATTGCCTTTGTGGGGAAATCATTCAAACATACATAACACAGATTTTTGTTATAACTTTACAAATTAATGAATATTTCCAGCAACATAAGACCTGTAAAAATGTGCTATTGTTCATCTTTCTACTTTTAAGAGTGTTTTTATAAAAAGAACACTTTTAATAAAATACAATAACTGGCGAATTTTTGTATCAAAACCTCTACACCTGGAAATATTTCACAAACATTCCTTTTAGCGAATTCTGAAGGAATGTATTGAGGTTGTACCCATTGATTTTTGGAAAACATTTTCAAATATTCATCCATTCTGTCTAAAAGAATCCGAAAATAATATTGAAATTATATATATATTAAAAGCGCCCTTGCGTTTAATTTTCTCTATATTGCTTTAAAAGAAAAGGACAAATTAATTCATATATAAACTGTATTTATAACCATATATATGTTTTGTACTTAACAAAAGCATCATCGTGAAGGTAGCAAATGTGAAATATTAATCTAATATATGTGTGAAAATTATATCTATATGTAATAACCTTCTTATATCTCTGTAATAACCTTCAGAAAACGTTTATATTACTTGTTTTTGGTACAATAACATTTAATTACACTTCAAAGCCACTGAAAATCAATGAAACTTTCGGTTGTTAGTTGTATGTATTTGCTTAGTACATTGTACTTTTTTTATTTAGTAAAGTAAGTTTTTATTTTATTGAAATATATGGGCATCTTTTTCTTAATTACACAATGCAACTCGTACTTTCTGTCCCCATTAAAGTTTTGTTCATCATTGGTCACATATTTCATTTAATTAATAATATGTTATTAATTTTTGTAGTTTGATCTCAATAATTATAATAATAATTCTAAAAATGTGGTTTCCCTTTGGGATACTTGTAGATTGCAAGCATTCTTATTTTGTTGCGCTAATATCACACGGTAATGCCAAAACTTATTTAATTTCATTAATTAATACGGCTTAAGTTGGATTTTATATTCATTTTTAAAGTTATTCAACTTACTGAGGAATTCGCTTAGTTCACGTAGCTCCTGCGTGACGGATTTCTTTCTGTGCCGAATGATGTCAGTAGACTTTCTGGATATCCATAGTCGTGTATCACTTTGAAATTATAATGTTCTTTAGAACCGAATCGTTTTTCTAGAGTAGTTTCTTCAAAGAGGGAGAGTAAGAGAGAAGTTGGCTCTCTGGCGAGGACAGATTGATTACGTAGCTCACTTCTCACAAAATGGAGACGGACTGGGCGACACAAGATGGTGGATCGCAGTAGGGGGTGGGAGATCTCCTTGCAGCAGCCACTCGCCCGGGACGGGGCCTGCATAGAAACATCCTCATTGTGGAAGTCGCATGACGGAGGGGATGAAATGGAAGCCAAGCGCTGACAAGCGGTGCAGACCGCTCTCATCGAGATGTAAACGGTTCGGGGAAACGACGCGCACGGCCATCGCCACAAATTCACACCAGAGGGACCTGCCCAGAATTACGAAAGCCTCCTCCACTTCTCGTGACGTACACGGGGATTATTGAAATGCCTGGGAACATCCCAGAGTTACAGCCGCCTTTTTATTTCGCCCCCGAATTAATTTCTTTAAACACAAAGGTGCCAACTTTAAACTGCCATTCTTTTATATGGCATGGTGCAACATGGTCTTCTGGCTTTAGTGTCCTTTATGTTTTTGCACATTTTACCTAAAGGGTGGCAAAAATGATTGTTCCCAGCATTGTGGTAACCCTGAGAAAAATGTCATGCTGAAAATTATGCATCCAACAGTATCCTTCATGCCGGAAAGGGAAAACAGTAGAACGTCGATAAGAAAAAAAGTTACAACGTACTTGCTAAAGTTAAAGAATTAAGGCTTGATATTCTTTATAAAGTTGAAAGTAAGCAGTATATATGTAATTAAATACTGAATACCATAATAGATAGTCGGTGGTTTTGGTGCGGAGAAGAATATTTTCGGCTCTTCAGCCTTGTTCAATGCTGTCTCATTGTGCCAACGCCCACCATCCCAGTTGCTGGGCGGTAACTGCGCGGACGCATAATAGAGACCGTAGCATGTTTCCAAATAAAACACCTCAACGCCGGTGGAGCCCCCTCTGAGTAGTTAGAAGGTCCGCTCCATTCTACACCCCTTCTCACCATGACATCTGCCCACGCAGCCCTAGCACTTTCGACCCTGTTACAGAACCAGCGCTATTAAATAATAGAAATGGGAAAAGTAAAACTTCTTGTAATGTACCAGTGAACTCCCGAATGCGAGTCTCATTCTCATTTATTTTGATATACAAATCCTCTTTAGAATGTTAAGAGAGAAATGTTTTTTGGAGACATGAAATAAACTTCCAACAACAGTAGTTGAAACAAGAGAATGAATTTAAATTCAGAGAAAAATTAAAAGAAATTTAGGAAAATTGAGGAGGAAATGGTTGAGGAGGGATCAATAAACAAGTTAAAAAATGAAATATGCAGAAAATTATTAGAAATGGTGGTTTTTATTATGCAGATAAATGCAATATAGTGTTGTGGATGTCGGAAAAATGAAAATCAGCAACTAGATTAAGACAAAATATTGCGTGTTAAATATTTATAATTAATAAATATAAACAGTATTCCATATAGGGTGATAATTCACTATAATTCTGTATATTCTTTGTATTTTTTTATTGAGTATTGAATAAATTAATTCAAATTCAAGTTGGATATTTAATATAAGTAGCTAATTTAAGTAAATTCACAAAGACACTTTTTTCAGAAATAAAATGACGCGAACTCTGTCTTAGTGGTCAAGATACATTCTAATTATTCTAGCCATCAGTTGTGAAGTAGTGCTAATGTGTAAGACATCTGTTATCACAAAAATTTCGTGGATTCCTTGGATCATTTTGTGAATGAGAAAGAAAGACGTACATTTTGAGCGTAAGAGTGCGGGGAAGTTTTAAACACAGAATACGCTGATGACCTGAGCTGTTAAAGAGCATCCATAAATAAATCACAAAAAAAAAAAAATTAAACACAGAATACCTAAACATTCGTAAGATGAGGATGAGGGGAGCATTTCAACTGCATATAGTACAAGTTTCACATAATTTGCAGCACTATTAAAGCTTGAAGGACATTTTGTATAAAAATTGGCGAGGAGGCCAACTAAAAATCAGGGAGCTAAATTTGTAACCCTTGGATAAGCATACCTAATGAAGTTGAGAAACGCTGTTTTATGTGCCCACTTCACCAATTTATTAGCACAGGAAATGACAACCGAAACTATGAAGGCACTGTTGGATGGTGGTATATAATGGCTGATGACGTCATGTGAATGATATTTAAGCAAATTGGCAAGCAGCCGCGGATTCTGCCGACGAAAACCGAAAAGCCCCAACACGTCGGAGAAGGGACAGGTCGGTGAACTTTCGACGAGGAGAAAATGCCCATCCTTCACGAATTTATAGGAATTGGCTGTTTTGACGAGTATAGAGGAGAGACAGAGGACAAAAAAGAAATAAGCTTTTCGGCATACACAAGTAGGCAAGAGTCTGTTCCCAGCGTCATATTCATGCAGCACTAACGTCGCACATTTGAATAAGAGTAGTCTTCTTTTACGACGCTGGTAATTGCCCCGATGGCAGTTTTGAGAAGACGTTGATGAGCTGGCCGCGGTATAAACAAGTAGATGGGGACCTGCCGGTCTGCTCGCTGGCTCGGCAGATAACGCTCTTACAGCCTCTCACTCTACCATAAATAGCTACTTCACTTTTTTTCATAAAGAAAATAACAGCGCGCTCACCCAGAGCAAGGCGGGTGGCGTTAGGGAGTTCGGAGCGTGGGTTAGGCAGCAGAGACAAGCACACTTGACCGTTACACAGCAATGTTTTGTATTGGTTAGGGTGTGTGTGATTGACGTTAAGGAAGACTTCTTCTGCCCAAAGTGAACGCAGCGGTCGTCCAGGACTTCTAAAATCTTTATTTGCATGTATACATACTTTTTGTATTCTATCGCTACAAAAATTTACCAGCTAGAATCTCAGAAATATATTATCTGTAAATGGTATATATAAAGCCCTTAATGCCCTAGTTTAAAAATATAATACATACCCTTTGTTTTAAGTTCTGTTTTCATATTTGCTCTAAAATACAATACAGCGCGTTCAAAAAGTCACAGAAGTTTACAGAGTTTTAACTCTGGAGTCATGAAGTTAAACAACTTAATGTTTATTATCATTTCAACATCTAGGGTAAATTGTTTTTATGGGAATCATGGGCAACATTAAACGTTTATTTTAATCTAATTTTTTGAGTAGTGTTTAACGCTCGTTTTTACTACTAAGGCATCACAGGCGATGAACACGGACAATACATGAGATGAAATGATATATTGGGAAAGGATTTTTTAAAGGAAGGAAACGTTCCAGGCCTAAGTTTAGGGTACCTCCCCGGCATTTGCCATTTATGAGGACTGAGGAAAACCTGGTGAGATTCGAACCACAGACCTCCCGCTCACGGTCCGCGCCTTAACGACCTTGGCCATCCGTGCCATCGAAAGTACCTTGGCGGTACTTTAATCGATGATTGTAGTTCATCAGTACATCTTTTCCATATTTTTTTATTCTGTTGTATCCAATGACACAATTCACTATTTCACTAAAACACTATATCATTCCGCCACATCAATACCCTAAGGTTATTCAGAGCGCGGCTATACTGTCTGGCAATCAGAAGAAGGCAAACGAGAGGAATGTGCTGTGTAAATATTTTCTACCCTCCTCGTTATATTCATGCCCATGAAATAAGCAGTGTTGTCAGATGCTTGCCCGAAAGTCCAGCGGGCGTGCAAGATTCATATCTGAAAGGCCCTTATTCAAGTGACAGCATGGGTATCTCACGTACACTCGTACATGTGCAGATAAACTACTAAGCTCCCCTCGCACTCCATCCCGCACTCGCTTTCTTCTCATCACCAGATACTACTGGAAGAATCAAGTCGTCAAGGACGTATAATGCATATACAGATTGTAGCTTGTAGCTTGTAGTTAGATAGCTTTGTCAGTGACTAATTGTGCATAGACGTTTTCATTTTGTGTAAATGAATAGTCTTGAAATAATTTTAATGCATACATACAGGTGTGAAAGGGATTCTTGTAGAACATTAGTAAGGCAATTCGTAAAAAAATATCTTGGCAATTGTGTTCCAGGTAAAGCAGCTGTTACCCAACTCGTAAAAAAGTTACGAGAAACACAGTCTCTCAATATCAAGAAGAGTGTTAAAAATTAGATGAAATGCGGAAATTTCGTGCTGGCAATGTATTGCCGCTGAGGAGCATCGCTTCAAATAATTCTTTTAACTTATGTTCCTGTTTATTATTATCATTTTTAAATACAGTATCAATTTATGTTTTCATAAAAATATAAATTGTAAATGTATGGATGGAGGCTGCCCTTTCCTAGCTACGCTCAGACTCAAAATAATCTCTCTGTGTAGTAACACACAGGTAGAAATAAGGCTTGTTCTCGTAAACAGAAGCCTGGGACTTACTGTTCACCTGTTAACATGACAAGCGAATGGCGAGACCTTGGACCCAGCGCACGCTGCGCTCAGTTGTTGTAAGAATAACTATTATTAGACTACTGAAGTAAAGGTGAATTATATTGTTTATGTTACACAAGCCTTGATAAGAAAGCCCCTAAATTAGGTATAAACTGTAATCTAATTGTTATATAAAACATTTAGTCACATATTATTTTTCTGTTAAATGAGTTTAATATAATTTTTCATCTTCTCTTCCAACTTCAAATAAATTAAATTACTAGCGTTCATTTTTAATGCAGTTATTTATAAAACACTTACGTATGTGTATGTGAAAGATAGTACACTTTTAATTTCTGTATCGTTATTGTATCTTTCTTTCTGTTTCTGACTATTATTCTGTTTAAGATCAATGTTCTACAGCAATGGAGATAATCAACAGCCATGTCTTAGACCTGTATTCACCAGAAAGGTATTTCCTACTAGTAGACTCATTGTTAAATATATAATATATGATTGGCTCATACTGTAAAAGGCTCTTAACGCATTAATTACGTTTAAATTCATTTCATAATATTCTAAAATTATCTATAATTTTCGATGTTTTACGTTGTCATGTCTTTTTACGGCCTAAAACTGTATAAATAATGATTCATGATAATAGTTTACAACGACTTTGCGTTACGAACGCAGCCTGTTTGCTTTATAATTATTGATCATAATTTAGCGTTCTAAAGAGTACTTTACATTCTCTGTGCTTAGGAAAATGATTACCTTTTCACAGTCTATGAGTTAGTTCATAAACATTCGCTTAATGGTTACAAACAGCGTTGATGGTCGTGGATTTCTCCTATGGTTTGCTGCACTGACAGCGTTTATGATCTTTTCAGCACCTTATCTCTTGTTTAAATTCGCTTACAATATTTCGATAATTTTATTTTTGAAACCGAGACATGATTACGCGCTCTTTAGGAGATCCTATTTTAGAAAGTTGTTTAAAAAAAAGTCATTCAATTTCAAATATGAACGTACTGTAATTTACCAGATTTTTTCCATCACCTACCATCAGAATACCCCAATAGTTTCTCAAGCTTGTTATTCTGAAGGCGCTATAAACTTCTTCAGAGATTGGAGCGAAGAATATTATCTGTAAATTTCGTTATTACCGCAACAAATAGCGGGCGTTTTATAAAACACTTTATTTTGTGTTGATGTCTATAGGTACCCATTGAAACTGAAGGGTCAAACTGTCCATTAATCTAACACACTAGATATTGATGAAAAAAATATTCACATATTTATATAAAAATTGATTAGTTATGGAATATTGTTGATATGCAATGTTGATACTGAAATAATTTTAAATGAAAATTGCGGTGCGTTGACTGTGTCTTGTTTATCTAAAAGGCACTGGATGGCTCAAGAGGTAATGCTTGAAACTCGCATTTGGGAAAACCCGGGTTCAAATCCCTTGAGGCTGGCACGACCTGGTCATGGGACGAATTTACTTATGAACGAATCTTCCGCTCTCCCTTTTTCATAACATATATTGGTTCTGTTCGGGGTCGAAAGTGCCAGGGTGAGATGGGTTGGCGCGGCATGACGGTGGCTTGCGCTTTGGTAAAGTTTGTGCCCCGGCGTCTGATATGAAAGTGGTCTTTTTGAGGGACTCAAACTTTTTGGGCTCCACCGAAGTTGAGTTGTTCTATCTGGAAGCAATGTTAGCGATTCTTTCTAGATCCACGCAGTCACCGAGACTGAAGTGCCGAAGCATCTTCTGCAATATTAGCCAAAATAAAACTATCTTTAGACTTATTAATACTATCCAAATACAAGCATAATTACACTCTAAGTAGCCAGCAACGATAGATAACCGTTAAAATCGCGGGTTCAATCTCGGCCAGAGTCGATGCATTTTTTCCGACGTAAAAATCCAAAGTATAGCTTCCTTCAGCCGAGGGCCTCATGTTGTAGATTTACGGCACGTAAAAGAAACTCAAGCCTGAAAGAAGAGGCTTCTGAGCAAAATTTGTCGGCCTTTCCCATCCCGAATGGGACGCTGATGGCCTGAGACGTTAAAGAGCGTCCATAAATAAACCTAATGAACAAGAATTCTCTTTAAAAACTAAAATCTGGAAAAATAGGAGTGCCATTCAAGTTTCTAACATTGGTTTTGAGCAACCCCCTTGATATCTAAATTAACACGTTCTATTGTTAATATTAAATTTATTTTAAACAAATAGTTGCCCGCGAGCGTCTTTCAGTCAATGTAGGCGTGATACACCTTATTTACCAATTAAATGGAACTTAATCATTACTTTTAAAATGCGGTGCTCAAAAACTAATAGCTGAGGGTTCTCTCTCCTACCTTTATTTTGTTTTATTCCTACAATCTCTGTTTCCATTCGACTAGGGATGTTGGATTCGATTACCTCCCGGCCTCCCAAAAGAAGCTCTCACCTCAACACGAAGTACGAAAAATATAATAAACAGTAATTGTTATAATAGTATTAGGTTGTATTTTATTTATTTTAGATATCTACGCGGTTTTGCTTGGAATTAATAAAATTATTGTATATTTTCAGAAAGATCAAACAGGTCAGCCAAATCACTTAAATTATTATACTAAAAATACAAAAATGGCATCGTTCTTGCATTGCAATTATCTTGTCGAATTGCTTACATTTTCCCCTAGGTAATTGAATTGAGCTTTAAAACTCATGCTGTTGTCATTAGATAATTATCATGACAACAGACATTCGTTAACCTCAATTACATTACCGAAAAACTCGTGGTGTTACTAAAGGTAGTTAATCAGACTGATCGATTTTGAGTAGGAGGCTAAAATAGACAATCATTTGTGCAAAGTTTATAAAACGTTTTTACATTATTAAAAACCATAAAGTGTATTTTAAAGTGTCAATAAATGTTTTTCTTTTTTGTTGCAGGTAAGTAAAAATCACGTGACTGCGAGCTCCCTCTTTGAGGTGGTAAAGAGATAATACGGCACGAGAAGCAGTAGTTGCCATTGATGTCTCCTCTCTGAATACATCGCCATGTTATTTCGGGCAGCAAGGTCAGTGCCCTTTCTTTTGGGCCATTTTCAACCAGCGCGCATAAATTTTTCCCCAGGCTGGAGACACGAAAGTACAGGTAGTGTTTGTTTGTGATGTTGATGTATAGCTGAGTAGAAGCATTTACAACACCTTTTTTTTAATGTACTTTTTGTGCTGGTGCTCAATGCATGTAGGTGTAGCGATAACGATGAAAGTCTATGGCATTATTGAAATGTTCGAACAATCTCAACTTTGTAGGATGTCAAGCAACCATTATCATAAATTTGACCGTCTTTTTCCTGGATCTTAAGGCAGATGTAATTAAGTTCAGGTGAATAATGAAGACGAGACTGTAAAAGAAAGCAAGGGATTCTTATTTTACTAAATGGCTATCCACTTCTTGCTCCATCATGACAATTTTTTATTTAATTGAGCAATGTTTCCCTAAAAAAGTACCCAATGTTCATGTGTTTCGAAAGGAAAGTTGTCGATCCTGGTGGTCTAGTAATAACCATACTTGCCTCGTAGACCCAAGATCGTGGGTTCAATCCCTGCCAGGACCAATTGATATTTTCGCGCGTAAAAATCCTAAATCCTTCGGAAGGGAAGTAAAGCAGTGGGTCTCAAGCCTGAAAGAAGAGGCCTCTGAGCAAAATTTACCGGCCGTTTCACAATTAATTGAATGAGATGTTAAAGAGCGTCCGTAAATATACCAAATCAATAAAAGGAAAATCGACAGAAGTTGAAGAAATAACATAACGTCAGAGGTTTTCACGAAATTATTTTACTGAATAATATCCATTCGGATTCTTAACTCAAGAGTTTTGTAACTTGGAAATCTGACTGTGCTTGTCACTTTTCGCAGCCGACAGTGATACGACTTGTGTGAGCTTCATAATGCCTGTGTCTAACATGATTCTTTGGGGGGGGGGGCAGAGTAATACTTTGCATCACCCATAGAACCCAGATTTAGCTCTCTACAAATTCTGATTCTTATTGCTGACGAAAGAGCTGCCGACGAGATTAAAAAGCAAATGACGGTGATTCCAAAAGGCCAATTAGCAAATATTTTTACTTCACTGAGTTCATTTTTTGAGCTTCCAAAGAGAGTAAGAACGTATCATGAGTAAAATTTTAAAATATTTACGGTTTCATGCTAGAAGAGCTTATGAACCATAAGACGTTTTTACAGTGGAAGCTTTAAAAAATATATTAAATCACCTAGTTAGGGGTATAATGCAAATTAAAATATTATTGCCAATTTGGTTTTCTTGCATCTTATAGTTCATATATCTTTTAGAAATATTATTTTAATTGTTAAGTTATTTTAGCTTTGATTTTAATATAAAATTAGTTTATTCTAGAGACAACAAGTTTTATTGTACCAGTCCTGTAGTGCAGTAGTTTGTGCCTCTTTTAACATATTATTTTCCTTAACTTCGAAATAACTGGTTTATGGCTTTCGGTTCTTATTCCTCAAGGCAGTTCTAATTGTATTCAATTTTATGCTGCCATTAATCGGGATGATTGCTGTATGAAGTACCTATTGTATGTTTATGGTTAATTGAATGGCATTTTCATAAACACAATTGGACATTGTAATTATAGAACCGATTGATCATTCAACAATCTCTTTGGATTATTCCCATCTGAACTTCACGGTTATTTTTCTCCTAACTCCCAGATTTGAAAAAGAAGGCAACCTATATCCTTTTAAATAATAGGCATTTCACATTCTTAAAGTTTAGAGTGGTCCCATCCTTTAAAACTTTGACATTCGTGCCAATTTTTTCTTTATGTATTTGGACATTTAGAACAAAATTCCGTAGAAAGTTTTATTATTTCACATGGTTCCCCTTAAATTCTAGCGTCTTTAAATTATACAACTGTAACTGCTTCTACAGCTACAGCAATGACTAATTATGGTTTAATTACAAGTATCTATAATACACAGGCCTTTAGTGTACAAGACATATTGGGGAAACAATACATGTGCGCATTTCCGCGACATCTGGTCGAGAGCTGCAGGGCAAAAAATAAATATAATAATAAACCAAGGCTTTCACCACTAAGCCAATTAATTTATCGTGTAGAGCATCACTGTTACTTATAATAGACACGGGCACAACTGTCACGCATGAATCACTTTATTAATAGACGCTCGTCACACGCAGCGTCCTGCCTGGACAGGCAACGGCTCTGGTCCGGCTGGCCGTGACCATGAGCGTACTTGGGCCTTGTATTAATGTAATTATTCGTGAAACGCTTTGAGATTCATCTGAAGCACTGCTTTAAACGAACTGAAGATGCCCGAAGTTCTTGAAGCTTGGAAAATATCTGACTTATGACGCAGCAAGTCTGGCGGAAACAAATCGTTTGCAACTTTGTCGGTTTACGCAGTTATCTCTTGTTTCGCTTTCTCTGTCCTTTTATAATCAGTTTTTCTCTCTTTTGCTTCTGTTGTGCTAGCTCTACTATATGTTTATTTATTTGACAGTGAATATCCTTTCAACCATCCAATCATACGTTCGCTAGTCTGTCCATCTATTCATCAATTCACCCAGCCATTTATCCATCCATTATCCATTTACCACAAACGATTCATCCATTTAACAATCCTTTCGTTTGTCCGTCCCTCTATCTACTCATTAATTCACCCAACCATATATTCTCCCACTTACCCATTCATCCATTAATCAATCACTCAATCACTTTATTTATACATTCGTCAAATCATCCATTCATAGCCATCCATTTATTTATTCATCAATTCATCTACCAGTCATCCATTCTTTCGTCCATTCATCCAACCATCCATCCATCCATTCAATCATCCATCTATCCTTCTATTCTTTCTTCCATCCATTCAATTTTCCATACATCCATTTACTCACGAACCCATCTACCCACCAAACAATGCATCCATTCATCCGAGAAACCTTCTGGACACCAAATATTTCATCCAACTATCCATTCATCCACTTACTACTTGTCCATATATTCATCCATGCATAAATTCCTCCATTCCTCCATCTATTCATCAATCTATATATAAATCCATTTACCCATCATTCAAAACATCAATTCACGCATCAACCCATTCATCAAAACAAATTCATCTTCTTACCTATCCTGCTATCAATTAATCCATTTAACCATCCATTCATCAGTTCATCCATTTATCTATCCATCATTTCATCCATTTATCTTCCGTCCATCATCCATTCACGCATCAGTTCATCCATTTATAAATCAAGTTATTTATCCATCCATAAATCCATCCATTTGTTTATTCATCCATTCATACATCCACCTAACAATTCATATATCCGTCCATTTTTCTATGCATTCAATTTTCCATACATCCATTCATCCACGAATCCATCTATGCACCAAACAATCCATCCATTCCTCACCACCAATTCATCTTTCCAATTATCCATTCATCCATTCACCCACGAATCCATTCACGCATTCATCACCCATCCTCCATCCAACCAAACCAACTAACTACCCACCAATCTCCTCTCATCCATTGCTTCATCCCCCTATTCATCCAACTACCACTCTATTTCTGTTTAGCCATTTTGTTTGATTTCTGATTCACAAATCACAGATTACTTTGCGAAGTAGTGCGTCTGTCAGTAGCAGTGTTATCACGCAGTGCAAGGCGTCAAGACAGCGGTCGCCAGCTGGACGGATCGCGCTATAATACCAGTATTTATGTGTCGTCTTCCATGATGGATGCCTCGCTTGGAGATTGCGCCAAGGGCTGCGTTGGTTCCCAGAAACGGAGGCTCCGTCCGGTTAAGGCATAATTGTAATATATAGAGTGCAGTGCCTATTCGTCATAATTGATACAGCCGAAGAAGAAACAAGAAGATGAAGAGCCTCATGGGATATTAATGCATGTCGCTACTTATCAAAGGACTAAGTGTCTCTATGTATGTGTATGTGTATGTGTGTGGTTTTTCTATATGCACGGATGCTGCTGTACCAGATGGCCTGACTCGTAGGCGTTTTACAGTTCTTAATTTTAGTTACTGATCTGTGATTTGTGCCAGGGTCAACGACAACACTTGTGTTGAAGAGTTCATACACCCCGGACTTGCGAAGATTGATGTTCATGAGAGCCATTAGCTGTGTTATGAAATGTGATAAGCTAAACTCATCCTGCGGAAACGGGTTCGAGCTTTGTTAGTAGCTTCTCTCTTAGATAAACTTTGAAGGCAGAGGCTAACAATGCTTTTTCTCTCTTCTAATTTCCTCTCAGCATCTATCTTCTGCTTTCTTCTGGTGTCATCTCTTCTCTTTCCTTTTTCTCTCTTCTTGCTTGACCCCTTCCATAGCTTTTCAAAACTTTCCTTTTTTTTTTTTACCCTAACACTCTCCTTTTACTTTCCCAACTCTTCTCTCTTTTCATTTTATCCATTTTCTTGTGTTTCTTTCTCCTTCTTTCCTGTCTCTTCTCTTCTCTTCTCTTCTCTTCTCTTCTCTTCTCTTCTCTTCTCTTCTCTTCTCTTCTCTTCTCTTCTCTTTCCTTTTATTTAACTTTACTTTTCTTTTCCTTCTCATTACTCCTCATCTTTGATTTTTCTCATCTCTGATGTTTCTCCCTTGCAAATCTCTCTTTCCTCCCTTCCTCTCTACCCTTTTACATTGAAGTCGATTTTGGAAAGATACGATTAATAGTAAAACAAGGTGAAATAATGACCTAGACTAATGCAAGGGGACCAATACACACTTGGTGCTGAATGTTACAGACACCAGATACAAAATACAATACCAACGTTTTGGGCTGCAGATGTGGAAAGAGCACTGAGAGGAATCGGCCTGGGCTCATTATGGCAATGAGACAATGAAAACAATAAAAATGTATAGAAGAAGCTTAAAACAAGGCTAGAGGTTATCAGCAGGCAGGAAATCGAGGCAGATTGTAACACAAAAGTCTCCTTGAGTCTATCCAGTGAAATTAACCTGAGGGTAAAGATACTCATTTTAGGGTGAAAGGCGAGTTCAGGAAAAGCCTGACTTAGATAGGAATTTGGAAGGCTCATATATAATGAGTAGTTCTGGTAGGAGAATTTTCCCATTTTGTGGAGAGGATGAGGAATGGATACATATTCTAGCAGACTGTGCCCATGGGAACACCGAGAAAAAAAAGCTGTTCCTGAGGGAGATTTAAAGGTAATTATAGGCCGATTGGCATGCTAGGATGTTTGCGAATCACACTAATTGATTGAATTTGTGCATGTTCCTAGCCAATGGTAAATACGCAATAACTAGTGTGATTATAAATAATATGGAAAATGTTTCCATTCATATATCTATAAATATTGTTCTACCCATTTCTAATGTTTATTAATCATTATTAATATTATTTTACTTGTATTATTATTTGTTCCTCTTTCTTATTTGTGTCATATTTAAGCATGTACTGTCTACAGTCCATGCGTAAAATATATATAAAACTTTATAACAATAATGTTACACCTACCATTACTACTACTATCAGCACTTATGAATATGGCTTGGTAGTTAAAGGCCAAATACTAAAAGAAAAACTAAGTATAAGTATACGTTAATTTCTAAATAACATAAAAAACACCTCGAGGTATGAAAAGTAACTTACTTAGCATTGCAGTAAGGAACAATTATCATTCACAGAGTCTCAAACTTGAAGAATGTGGATAATTTTAAGTCAATGCTCTATATCGAAAAAATCCTCACGTAAAATAATGCCAAAGGTTCATATTGAAAAACAGTAAAATGTGCTAGTGGAACGTTCTCTTGGAAAACACGTAGTAAAAACTTCATCTTACAGACTTTTTCTTACTTTATACATTGTCTAGTACTCCAGTTTTCCCCACCTTTTCTCTACTATCCCCAAAATATTTCTAGATAATGTTCTAAATGTTTGGAAAATTCAAGAATGGTCTCACCACTTTTTTCAAACAATTTATCTCTGTTGGCCAGTTGAAAATAATATTACCAACATACGACAATGTCATACTTTCCTTCAAGGAGTATTAAAGTGCCTTAGTGAAAGAAAAAATGCAAGTACTTGCAAAGTTGCACGATAGGTTTTTGGAGGCACGGGAATACCAGCTGTACTTTGACGAAAATTACTTGTATTGAAGGTTTCTTGAAGTTTTATGCAATTTGACAGGCGGAGGAATGTGGAAGGAATTGCAAATCTTATAGTTCTGTCAACATGCGCAATTTTTTGATTTTGCCTTCAAACTGTAAAACACATAATATTAAAAAAGACCTTTTAAATAAAATGTGGTAAAATTAGGCTTTTGTGGTTCACACACAAGTAAATAGTTTTGTATTATATTACGCAAGTAAAGATACTTGCAATGGGAGATACTAAAAAGAAGAATTTTCGTACACTTGAAAGAAGCTGTTTAAACTTTATACTAATAATCTAATATTAAAATTAAAAATAATGGTCAGATAAGTGAAAATATTGCTATGACAAATCAAGGAGTACATCAGAATTGCTGTTTGTTTCCTTTAATTGATATACTGATAATGCAATCAAACTGGGAAAAGTTACGATTTAAATTAGAACAATTTATCAGCTCTGTTATATGCAGATGATCTAATATCTGGATCGGAAAACCTTTTGGAAAAAGCATATTTAATTTAAACAACATTAATGAAGAATATAATTTTGTTATTTCATTAGAAAAAACTAAATCGTTAGCTTGTAAGGAGTAAAAGAATTAAAATAGTACATAAAGACAAATTAATATTAATCTTTTCATTTATTTAGTATGCCAAATAAGCACTAATATTACTTATGGTATAAGAATCCTTAAATGAATATTTGCAAAACACGCAATTGCATTTTTATAAAGTTCCTGAATTGCTCTATAGAAGTGAAAACTGGACATTAACAAACAAAGTTTGTCCAAAGACACAGGCTACTGAGATGAAATTATTCAGATCTGTGATAGGGCGTAGGCTATCAAATCAGAAACGGAATGAAGGTATAAACACGAACTACATTTGTTTAAACTAAATAAATAGTATAGCCAAGAATAGAACTCTTAGAGAGACAGTCATACATGCACTTTTATATAACCTAGTTGTGCAAAATCTGGAGAATATGGTGGATGCCTAAGAGTGTCCCAACCGAAACAAAACAGGATAATGGTATCACGAGCGCTAACTCCTTAGTTTTCAGCTTCTCATTGGTATGTTCCAGCTGGTTAGTGTATACAGTGGCGTTGATTGTTTAACCAACTGGCAGCAATTCACGATGCACATACGTCAACACAGAACATAACCTTCTTATGGTGCAGTGGTGGTTTCGGTTGCTTACGGGTAGATTCGTGGGCTGCCAAGCCAATGACGGGAAGTTCCACTTCTCATCGCATGTCAACAGATGGGATTTTCTGATGACGTAACGACAATGCAAAACAGCCACCTTCTCAGTAACTGTCATCTGGTGTGCAATTTAGGGAGTTTACATATATTTCTTAGCTGATGGAGATGGAGGAGTTCTGCACTGACGTTGAATTGCTGTGGCACGTCCTCACAAGCCTGGCTGTTGCTTGCCTCAACAGTCGCTAAGAGAGTTTTGTTATCCATTGTTGTTCTTCTGTCCGTGGGGGTTTCATTGCCTTCCTGGAACTTAGGCAACCATCTTTGCACCGTCCGTTGCACATCGAAAGCCTGGCACATTCCATATCACTGCAGTTGTATTGTTCCTCAGGTTAAATTCATAGAGCATATAAACTAGTATACTCATTTTAGGAATGCTCATGTTTGACCGCAATTAACTATCTGACACTAGCAAAAATTGAACCTACCAGCTTAACAGTCAATTTTCGGTAACAATTCGTTGGCACCTGAAAATTATTTGTTTCTCATTTGATTGATACCTGCCAGCCCTTGAAATTTTAGCATTGTGAAAAAATGACAGAGCTTTTTGGTTAACTGTATGTAAGGCTAAAGAAAAAAGGCACCCAAGCTGCCGAAGAAACAGATTGGCTATGCAAATTCTGGGACAGAAGGAGAGATGCCTAATCCCTGAAGAAAAAGACGAAGATAATTACGTATTGTTTATAATATTTTAAAATGTATATGGTGTAAACGTTTGAACTCTACTTAATATCCTTTTTGAATGAGAGCTGCACAGTGTTATAGTCTTAGATAACAGTGTCTCTATGAAGAATCGTTGTTTGTAACACCCACTAGCTATTCTGTTGACCTTTGCACCTGGGAAATATTTTACGAAAGCTCGGCACTGTCCACAACCCACGCAGCATGCCCTTCAAAGCATCGTATAAATAAACTGACAGCAGAATGCACTTCTGTTTTATATACCAGAAATCCTTGTAATAAAAATTCGAAGATAGCACGTCAAAGTGAGTGACTGCAAATTAATATAGGAGGCGTCTCAGATTGACTCAACTTTTCTGCGTTTTTAACTATTGACGTTGTACTCATGAAAACTTTTGGAAAAAGTCTTCAAATCTCCATCGATCCTACTTACTAGGCACCAAAAATGACGATGAAAAATGTTTGTGTGCGTATGTTAACGCTCTAGCGGCTATAAGTTTTGTTCTTTTATCAACGCAACTCAGCATATAACAACCAATAACAAACGATTCATCGTGTTTGTTAGATTGCAAAATTGTACTATTAGGAGAGGTTTAACCTAAAGCGAAAATTTAAAAATTGCTCCAAAAGCCGCAATTTTCTCAAAGAAACTCGGTATATACCATTGAAATGTAATAAGAAAAATTGTTTATAATAATGTAAAATCAAATTATTAGGAGTGGGTGTTTACATGAAGCCCAGAATTTAAAAATCACTGTAGTGCGCCAATGTTTCTTTTTTCTTAATGAGAGTCGGGATATACCATTTAAATAAAACAAAAAAATTATTTATGAAAATCAAGGAAATTGAACAATATACCTGAAAACCAAATGTTAAAAAGCGCTCTAGCTGCATCAACTTATAATTATTTCCTAGTAGTAGACACACTAGTACCTACTTCCTCCAAATTTCTGTAAACTCAATATATAACTTCACTGCTCTAGCGCTCTGTAATAGCCTTCACATATTCGACTTTCTGAGAAATTCCCTTGGTTGAAGCAGTTTAGTGGGGGATTTTGTTGTTGGCCCCACGTTGGGCGCCAAATTATGAAGCGGCTTCGTATGGCCATGTAATTATGAGATCGTTTATTGGTGGCCCTACGTTGGCGCCAAATTATGAAGCTGTTTCGATGACTCCGTCTATGTGCCCCAGGTTGGACATCAGTTTTGAAGCGATTTATTGTCGGTGTCGAGTGGCATCACGTTGTGATGTAAATTTTGAAGCGGTTCTGTAGATTGATTATTGGTCGCTTTGTGTTGTTGCCCACACTTCAGTGACAATTTCTTACGGTGAATTTTGCTATTTTGTTGACTCATACTCAACAGGATTGGGAGAGAATTTCAGTAATGCAAATATGCACGCCATGCGAAATAATATGTATGTGTTGGAATTTTATTATGTCCAAAACCTTTCACGTCCTCTGGTGTTTTGCTACGCCAATAAAAACTTAGTTGCCGCGTGTGCAACTTATAATTGAGTACAGCTGCGTGTTAAACTGAAAACAGCCTAACTGACCTATTAGAACTGCGTGCTCGCGTCCGAAGTAGAACTTGTTATCTGCGTCTGAAAATTGAGAACTGAGTTACTCTGACCGCGTTGGAACTCAAGCCTTCTTGCATCTCCCGTCTGTAAATGAGCAAATGAGGAATTGTTTGCCTCTAGCCGCGTGTAGATCTTAAAATTGCGTGCCTCAGTAACGTCGAATTTACAACTGCGAACTGTTTACTAAAGAATGAGCCCTCACCGAGCACACACTTCCTTATATATTAAATTCAAATCAAATAATCTTTCGTTTAACGATTGCTACGGGGTCAAAAAGGCACGCGCAATCTTTGCGCCTATCTTCAAAAGTTCAAGTACTCATTTTACATTGGCTAGTTTAAAGGATACCAGTACAACGCCTGTCGGATTCAAAGCCCCAAACGGATTTAAAAATCCTTTCAGTTATTATGCAACGGCAGTCTTTTTTTTTTTTTTTTTTTAAGGGGGCTTCACAAGTGACCCTCAGGTTCCCCCATTGTGTAGTTTTATGACCTTGTTGGCCTTCCAAGCTTCCGTAACAAAACATCAGAGGCTTTCTCATTTATACTTATATTTAACTTAAAGCGTATGACCACACATTATTATATACATATTATTTATATTACTAATTACAGTCCCAAAATATGATATTGGGCTTACATAAATATACATTATAATTATATTTAAGTGCGGGTGGATCGGAGGAAAATGGTTCACGCAACCTATTTGTGACGGACTTTTTCTCTGTGCTATTTGATTTCTTTCATATGGCAAATCTACGTTTTCTTGAAGGTTATGTTGAACAAACTTGACTGCTGTTTGTCCATCATTCAAATTGTTGTTTTTAATTATAGCTAAAGGCAGGTTTACCGCAGCCTGTTTCACTCTATTCAGTTTTTATGCCGAGCACAGGGGAAAATAATAGGAATGGCAGGCGTAGATAAATGTTAAAGATTGATCTATAAGTTCGTGTGAGAGGCTAGCTGACTGGTTTTGAACACAGGAAGTCGTATTTCATTTTGCTTGTCTTCGTGTGATGTAAAACTTAACATTTGGGCTATAATTAAAACAACATGTCAGCCCTTGAAAAAACCGGTCTCTGTAAATTGTGTTTGAGTATTGGTTTTATAGAACCGTACGAGACAAGCATGAGCTTTGTGAATGTACCTACGTCAAAGTCTGAAGAGTACCAAAGGAAACGACTTTTATATTCTGGTCAAGTTACATCTCACCTGTATGTAAAACAATTACGTTCATTTTTAATTGGTCTGTGATGGCTTATAACGTATTCTTGAAACGTACATTCTTTAAACATGTAAGCATTTACTGCGGTACTGAATTTGTATTTTGTAAGAATGGTGCACACCGGCTACGCATGTTAGAGTAATTAAGCGCTTCTCTGTGTTTATTAGCTTTTATAATATAAAGAGACATTAAGGGGCAGTTGCAGGAGGAATCACTTTCAAAATATTTCAATTTCGGTAGAAAGCCACATTGAAACTCATGTGGTAAAGATAATGTATTTTTGTTTTGTTTGGATTTTCCATCAAATATGTACATTTTTCGTGTTTTTCTCCTCGTAATATTTTTCTTGTATTTTCTTGTATTGTATTTTATTCTCTTCTGTCTTCTTCTCTTCCGCATTTTCCTTCCGTATTCTTATTATTTCTTCTCTTGCCTCCCCTTCATTCCCTATTTCTGTTTTCTTTTCCGTTTTCGTCTATTCAGTTTTCTGCATACTTCTTCTCTGTTCTAGTACTCTTTCATTATGTCGGTCCTGGTGGTCTAGCGGTAATCATACTCGCCTTCTAAACCTAAGATCGCGGGTTCAAATCCGGCCAGGATCGACGAATTTTACGGGCGTAAAAATCCTAAGTATAACTTCCTTCGGAAGGGAAGTAAAGCCGTGGGTCCCGTGTCGTACATTTACGGTACGATAAAGAACATCAAGCCTGAAAGAAGAGGTCCCTGAGCAAAATTTATCGGCTGTTTCACGCCCTGAATTGAATGGGACACTGAGGACCTGAGATGTTAAAGAGCGTCCGTAAATAAACAAACAAAAATAATTATTTGCTTTCATTATTTTCTCCGCTTTTGCATTTATTCTCTTTTTCTCTTTCCTCTCTTCTTTTATTTTTTCCTCATTGTTAATTTTTCATTTTCCTGTATGGTTTCCTATAATTCTCTTCTGTTTTTCCATTTTCTCTTCCATAATCTTTTGTTTTCTTCCTTTTCTGTTTACCTTCGTGCTCATTTTCTCTCTTTTTCTCTTCTCCATTCTGCCCTTTTTCTGTCTTTCCTGTTCTCCCCCCTTTTTCTTCCCTCTGTTTCGTCTTGCACACGTCTTCGTCTTCTTTATTGCATATTTCTTCACGCTCCTTCCCCATTATTAGCCTTTTTTATTTTAGAAACTTCTCTGTTTTCTGCCTTTATTTTTTTTCCCCTGTGTTATTCCCTTCTCTTTTCAATAAAATTATTCCTGAACTTTCCTATTTTGGACCAGTGCATTTATCTATATCTTAAGAAAGTCGTCTATGCAGCCGCATACATATTTATGATATGCAGAGAATGACTCTACTTAGAACATATAAACTTCAGAACATTTATGTTTGTCTCCGTAAGATTGAATATTTGTTCAGAATTAAATAACGGCGACATCAGGTTCCATTAACTCATCATCATACATTCCCTTTTCTTCAAATCATATGAAGAATTAGATGAGGAGATGCTGATGCCTTGGAGCACAAGACGTGAACATGAGAAGGACAGCAGTGGAACATATATCTTTTTTTTTTATTTGTTTATTTGCTCTACTGCCAGACGATGTACTGCAGACGGGTATGGCACATTAAGGGAAGATAATGTGTCAGTACACAGAATAATGCTTAGAGTACATAGGCAGGCCGGCTGGCGGGAGACCGTGAAGGAAGCCGTAACTTGCTCAAGTTACGACCTGGTAACTAGTAAGTTACGACCTCTTGAGGCTTTTCTTGCCGCTATAGCCAACTCCTTCCAGCAGGTACATGCATGAACTAAGTAGTCACTAAAAGAAATGTATTAAGTAAGATGACTTTCTCTCCCACGCTATAAAAAGCGTTTGAACACGTTCCAAGAGAACAAAACCTTTTGGTCGAAGCCGATTTAATAACGATGATGGGGTGGCGCTGTGTAGGAACACGGAGGAGGGAAAAGAAGCAACAAAAAGACAAGCGTTCCGAACCGCATTCACCCCCTTTTCTTCTCGCTGGAAAGGAGATCGGTTTTGTTTTTGCGGTAACCAAAACACATCCGCTGGAAATACTTGTGGCCGAGGACACTGTACTCGTGGTTTCGTACCAAGTGCTATGACTGCGCCATAGAAGAGACATCTCGAGATAATTGGTACGGATGATGGACATGCACTCAGCAATTAGAACTCCTGCCGCCTACTTTCTAGCAGAATAGTTTGTAAAGAAGCTCATTCCTAGCAAAAGGGAATATATATATATATATATATATATATATATATATATATATATATATAAAGCTCTGACTCGGACTGCCCAAAGCAGAGAGTGGTGAAAATTGTTTCTTCTGTTAAAGTCTTCCATTTTCTCCATTCTTCTTCCTCCTGCGGCATGCGAGTCGCCGGCCCTGGAGATGTGGGTTATTGCCATGGACTTGCCATGGCCCGAAATGATGCCGATTGGATATTGGGCAGTAAGGGCGATTACAGGACGATACTATAATAGCTCATCTCATTTTATATCTAGGTAGATACAAAATATTCAAGAATGTGTAGTTCCCGCAGGCTATCTTCGCTTCACTTCAAGTAGAATACAATGCTATAAAATTGGAAAAACCAATAGAAATTTTGTGATAGGATTCCGGTTAGAATAAAATACGGTAAAGGCGAATAAACCATACAAGACATATCAATAACCCTTCAAAGCTTATTAACAATGTAATTGTTTGTAGTTTAGCATGGTACAGATATTAATTACATGAATGGTAAACATTGCTAGATTATTGCACCACAAATGTAAACGAAAAGATAACGAAATCACACGTAAAAGTAAGCAGAGCATTTGCTGTTTATTTCTTTTCTGATTGTGGACCAAAGCCAGTCCCCATTTTCTTGAAGAAATAAAATAACAAAACTGTCCTTAATGAAAATAGTGTACGTTTGGTGTTTCCTGACGAGTTTCAGCTTCCATTGGAAAGAGAAAGAGCAAAAGTCGATGTAGAATAAGAGGAAATAGAAGCATTGTTCTTGCAGAATGAAATGTTGGTAAAGTTCCCTTATAGAGTGAGCTTTTTCGTGAATGCTGTACATATTAGGTAGAAAGGTTGCCTCTGGGGGTCAGGCAGGTGGTTTTTAATGGTGTCTCGAAGATGGCTGATGCACATAAACCGAGACAGCCGTACACACCGAGGCTTGGTCTATTGTAATAAAACTTATCGAGGAAAATACCGCCTTCTCGCACAGCTCGTTCTGGGAAGTCGTTTGCCTAATATAAGAACGTTAGAGTCACACAAAGTATTTTATTTCTTGGAATGCCTGTACTGTCCCCTACTCTTTGTCATTTCTCTTCTTGGCTTCCAAAACAGAAGTGCGGTTAACTTCAGGTCAAGGTGGGGACAGTTTTCGAAATTCTAATTCATAGGCGATGCTGGCAAGTGCAGGCAATCAAAATCAGGTTAATAAAACATTAATTTTCCATATAGTATATGGCTTGATGGTCTAGTGCTAACCACACTTGCCTGGTAGACTCAGGATCTCGGGTTCAATACAGCCAGCGTCAATGGCTTTGTTTTCGGGCGCAAAAATCATAAGTATGGTTCCCTTCAGAAGAGAAATAATGCCGTAGGTCCCGTAAGCATATAAAAGAATATCAAGCGTGAAAGAAGAAACCTCCCAGCAAAATTTACCCTGAATTGAATGACGACCTTAGAAGTTAAGGAACGTCCGTAAATAAACCAAATAAATAAAAATCAACATAAATGGCAGAACACTCCGTTGGATAGCAAGTGTGACTGTGCAGTTTTAAGTCTGCCATTAGATTTTCCAAACTACACTGTATACTTTTGTTGATGACGTTAATGTGGGTTTGATTTCTATGATGAACAATTCATGAATTATTAAGAAAAAAGTTTTCCATGTCATCTTGCAGATGCTTCAGATTTAAAATTCCCAAAGTTAAAATCTCCTTACTGAGGCTCATAGCTAGTTAACGAATCCTGGCGAAGCCGTGTTGAGTTCCCACGAACAGTTCTCTAAACGGTATTAATGTATTCCTATACTCCTTTTACATGCATACGTATTATATCAATATTTTTTAAAGAACTAGCTTATTTATATATTTACTTATTTATCAAAATGGCTATTCACCCTATGCATAGATTATTATAGCTATAGCCATATATCCGTGTGACCGAAATCGTTAAGCCTTAGACTTGTTGAACAGAAGGCGTGCAGTTTGATTATCACCAGGACTGTCCTCCCTGACTGAGGTTTATCCAGATTTTTCTCATCCCTCGTTAAAGAAAAATGTCCAGAAGGTAGCCTAAACTTAAGCTGAAACGCCTACTTTACCCGAAAGTGTATTTTCCAATTTATAATTCAATTATAATTATAATTCTATAAAATAACCAAGACATGAGTAGGTATTATGGTCCAAAATAATTACATATAAAGTTGACATTTAGTTTTATAATTATTAACACAATAAGCTGATACAGAAGGAACTTATTGGTGCTAAGTTTTCATCTTTAATGGATCAACTTAACAATAATGAACTTAGTTGATAAAATAATAAAGTAAATGTTAAATTATGATTATTTTGGACTATAATATTGTCATATTTTTGTTATATTCGTTCATGCTTTAGATTGTTTTACTAACAGCATTTTATATATAATGGCTTATCAATTTCGGGAACATACAATATTTCTTCTTTCTTTAGTTTGATAGTTTTGTATGTAACCGCATCTCTTTAGGGTATGGTGTGTTCAACTCATTTCCTATATCTTTGTTATATGGGGGTCGCCCATTTAAAAACAAAACTGACGTGGTTGTAAGAATACGTCTGTGATCTTGTGGGTTTTTAACATAGTAAGGAAGGTAGTACACCGAACAACGTAGTCGACCTTCACATGGGACATACACTGGTGGCAGTGTAGAACCGTTCACTTGTTAAAATGGAAGGTGTTTATGGCTTTCTTTTTTGATGTTCATTGAATTTGTGGAAAGAGGAGAGCAATGAGTGCCGTATGCTATGCCGAAACACCCACAAAGTTGCTCGGACGATAAAAAAAAAAGTAGGAATGCTCTTGGAAGGTGTCAGTTTGTACTATCAATGTTATCGGCACTAACTGCATCAATTCAGTTGAGAAATGCTGGCGCATCTTCCTTATACACCAGATGTGTGCCTGTTTTCCTCAAAGGCACACGATTCACAATGAATGAAGCTGTGCAGAACGGAGCTCAACAATGGTTCCAGAAGCAACTCTGGAACTTCTTCCACACAGGCATGCGGCTTCTCGTTTCATAGTTTTAAAATATACAGCAATTAAGTCTATTAAATTAAGGTTTTTGTGCTTTTCCACCAGGTGTTCAGTTTTTAACCGGATATTCTGCTTAAATGCTCTGTCTACTTTTTTTTGAGATATTTCTTTTATATTTTTATTTGTTGCTTATGAAGCTATCACTAATTACCTCGTATTCACATTTACCGATATCATCTACTTGCAAGATTTAGGCCCACATATAGTAGGAGGGTAGGTGGTCAGCCCAAGTAATGCCCAGGCATTACTTGGACGTAAATTTGCCGGTAATTTTGTCTCTTTTTCAGGTATGGAGTTGTTTAACGTGTTGTAAATATATGACATGAAACCCATGGTTCAAGTTCCTCCCGGAGGACTTGATTTCGTGATTTTTGCATCCCGAAAAATCTATTGACTTTGGACGGGTATGCACTTGTGTCCATAGGAGAGTAGGCATTGATCTATTTTTATAAAATTAAATATGATATGCCATGTTTTATTTTCTTAGATTTTTGCTTATTTTTTGAAGTTTTTTATTTGTTGTTTAAAAATTGCATTATTACATTTTTTAATTTTTTGTCCATTTTTTCCATTTGCAAAAGTGCTGTTACCTCCTGGATTTTTAAATGCAGTAAAACACCCGACAAAATCAGGTTCAGGCGTCTCCATGGTTTAATGATAGCGTTTGCCACTACTAATATGGAGGTCATGAATTTGATTCCTGAATTAATTCCTTCCATCGACACAAATGACCGAGGTAGTTAAGGTAGGGGCAGTGAGTGGAAAATCTGGAGTTGCATTTTCGCCAGACCGTCCTCCCTGATTGAGATTTTTTCCAGGTTTCCTCAGTCCTCGTAAATGGCAAATGCCGGGGAGTTACCCTAAACTTAGGCCTGAAACACTTCCTTTCTTAAAAGATTCTTCTTAATTTATCATTTCATCTGGTGTATCATCAGTGTCCAGCGCCTGTGGTGCCTCAGTGGTAAAACCGGGCATTAAACACTATTAAAAAAAGTTAATTTATTCATTAATACCTGCATGTTACGGAGCTATACTTACAGTATGCACGTATGCAATACAGATGTTGCGAACAAGGAAGAATATGAGAGAAATAAAGGATGCCTTTAACTCTTTACGCAAGCACTTATCTTGCTTTAAAAAGAATTACCACTTGTCAAATTTTGTAGCGCATCTTACAATTTTGTTTCAGTACATAGTCCTAAACGTAAAAGAAAATGAGCATGGTTAAAGTAGCGATTGATTACACTGTAACATCAGAATCTCTAAATGAAGAAAAAATGTAGTAATGGAGATAAAACTTTCACGTCTCATAGAGAAGAACCTCTTAACCGCTTCTCTGCAATTACTTGAAGGAAAGCTGATATCGCAACCACAAACACAAGCCTCGAAACAAAAGTCAATATAGCCGCAATTCCGTCCGTATGCTAAACAGCGGTCGCGACATCACCCAGGTGCAAGTATGAAAGCACTCTGGGACCAAGAATTGGAGGTGCAGCCGCCATCATTGTTCCCCAGGGTTTATACATCTGCGTGGACATGATTCTCATACCGGGAATTCCGTAATATAGCCTTACCCGGCCATCTCTTGCCATCTGGCGTCGATATTCAAGATCCGGCGGGTTCCTCCCCTCTCTTATTTTATATATTATTATTATTAGTACGTCTGCAGCACGTGGGGTACAGACGCTTTTCTATGATCTTATAAAACTGGCCATCTTCCGCATTCTGGCCGACATGTGGAGGATTGGTAACATTCTGTCCTTGTGTAATATGGTAGCTTCCCTTATTTGACGAGCCCTCATCGCCATCGTTTCCCTGCGCACAGGAATACATTACTCCACATAAAAGTATATTTGTTTCATTCTTGGATTGGCCCCAAATCTCTAAAAGCGTCAGGTTTGGAAACCCATTTCTGCTATGTAACTGGCAATTATAGTTTAGTAAGTTTTTAAGGAGGGTTTTAGCAATGAAAGTATAAAACATTTTATTTATTTTAGAAAGGAATGTATGATTAAAAGAGTCCGGATTTTAGGTCATAAAATGTACTTTTTTTTGCGTATTCGAGAAGCTATCAAAAAGTTCCCGGACTAGGTTCTGTTGCAAAGAAAATATTTCGTCTAATTTTGAGCACAATCTTCTTCAAAATAGTCTCCTTTGGCAGCAATACATCAGTCCGAGCATTTCTGTCTCTTTTAGAATGTGGCCCCAAAGAAATTGTTTGTTTGGGAGTGTAGAACCCTCTGCGATTCAGCTGTTCATCGGTGTTGAAACGGCGACCTTTGAAATGGATCTTCATCTTCTAGAAAAGGAAGAAGTTTGCAGGAGTTGCTTGTCCTGCAATCCTCATGAATAACTTGCCGGACTTTTTCAAATCCAGGGACGTCTTTCACCATGCCAGTATGCTTGCCAAAGCATGTTTAATGTCTCTGCGGTCGAATTCCCAAATTTTGCACAATTTTACCCATTAGCTCTTTGTTTCAACTTGCTGCCCATGACGAAATCTTTGACTAGTACACGCTCATGATGACAAAAATACCGATTGCAATACTCTCAACGTATATTTCAACGATGTTACCACAATGCTAGTTCAAGTTCCCTGTATTTCATCTAGCACAGTCCGGGAACTTTTTGATACCACCTTATATAAATCAGACCTCTATAAGTTTTCTTTATCTTAATAATAATGACATGAATAATATTCAAAATATCCTTAAGGTAGAGTGCCTAAAAATGTGCACTTAAGATACATTAACTATTATGTTAAAACCTTGCATTGCGTGATCTTGACCTCCCTGTGAGTATAAGAGTACGCAAGACTAGACAAACAAACAATTGTACTCTACTGTTTTTGTTTATAAACTTAAATTTCATTGCATATTATATTTTCAAACGCCTTGCTTTACTATATTATAATAGAATACTTGATTACAACATTAAAAACACAACTTATTGAATATTGTGAAGAACAAAAATGATATACTATAAGTTCCGTAATCTGGAATTTTGTCAAGATAATTTATTTCCAGAATTCTGTTTCAAATGGAAAAAGAAGTTTCATCCCCTCAAAATTTCCTTGCACACCAGACGCCAAGGTAGAAACCTTTCCAAAGCGCAAACTACCACCACTACCTACCAGCACACCTCGCGGTGGCATTTTCACCCTATAAAAGAACCAACGTTTTGAAGTAATATGAAAAGGAATAGCGAAACTTTTGTTGGAAGGGAGGTTTATTTCAGTATTCGCCTAAGTGACCAGGGTAAACCATGAAAATCGAGGCGTCCGGATAGCTGTCCCCAAGGAATTTGAACCAGGGACCTTTCGAAAGCGAGTCCCATAATATACCCACAATAACATTTAACCCAAACTAATTGAGTATTCAGATGTATCATGCACTCTTTCAAAAGTATAATCAAAATAATGAAAAGTAAAGTCTTACCTTTAAGTACAAAGAAATGTACAAAAATCGGTGATTGGAAATTTAAAGATGCACGCTGCTGCCGTGCGTAACATGTCACTCAGCGCATTCAAAGGACCTTTGCTTGTTTTGTTTTCAAATAACAATACATTACCGATTGTAAAAAAGAAATATGTAACGAAATAAACAGTTACTTGTGGAAGGCGCAAAAAATATAATATGTAGACTACTGCAGCTGTGTAACATGCAACCATAGGGTTCATAGCACAAGAATTGTTAACTCTTTGCAATTTGTGAAAATGAATATGAATCGCTGATTGAGCTATGCAGTAATATAGTAGTAGCAGCAGCAGCAGCAGCAGCAGTAGTAGTAGTAGTAGTAGTAGTAGTAGTAGTAGTAGTAGTAATAGTAGTAGTAGTAATAGTAGTAGTAGTAGTAGTAGTAGTAGCAGCAGTAGCAGTAGTAGTAGCAGCAGTAGTAGTAGTAGTAGTAGTAATAGTAGTAGTAGTAGTAGTAGTAGTAGTAGCAGTAGTAGTAGTAATAGTATAGTAGTAGTAATAGTAGTAGTAATAGTAATAGTAGTAATAGTAATAGTAGTAGTAATAGTAAGAGTAGTAGTAGTAGTAGTAGTAGTAGTAGTAGTAGTAGTAGCAGTAGTAGGTATATCTTTATTGTTGTAAAATTCTATACACACATCACAAACATATTTTATGTACGGCTCGTAGACCGTACATGCTTAAATATGATTCACAATTTGAAAGACGAACAAATAATAATAAAAAATGAGACAATATTTATAATAATAAATAAATAAACATTAAGAAATGGGAAAAACGATATTAGCATATTTACGATATACTGATGGAAACATATTACATATTATTTATAATTACATTACTTATTGTGTTTTAACCAGAAAATAAATTGCTTCTAGCTTCGCGCACTTGGCTAGGAAAATGCCCATATTCAACCAATTAGCGCGGTTCGTAAACAGGTCCCACCATGCCAATCGTCCTCTCATTGCCTCAACATGTTTTGTTTTACTCAGGTGTTCCCAGTGAGTGCATTTTGCCAGAGTGTGTACTTATTCCTCATCCTCTCCGCAAAATGGGCAGTTCTTCTACCAGAACTAGCCGTTGTTTTTTGAGCCTTTCAACTTCCCAGTCTAAACCTGATCTCGCCTTTCTCCCTAGAAGAGCATTTATACCTCAGTTTAGTTTAATTTCATTTGATAAGCTCAGAGAGACTTTCGTGTTACATTCTGCCTCCATTTCCTGCCTACTGATAACATCTAGCCTTGTTTTAACCTTCTTGTATGCAAACCTGCAGTCTTAGGAGAAGACCCGAAACATTTGTGTCACATGCTCTTCAGTTCTGTAATGATATCCTCATGCTTTCTTCAGCGGAATCCTTAAAACTTCCCAGCGAACGATTTAATGAACAGAAATATGCCGAAAAACGCAAATAAGGAATAGAGATGACTTGAGCAGTGGTCACTATTTATACGCTGTGATGGAAGCTTCAAACGCGCTCTGTATTTGGACAGTGCTCAAAACTGTTTCACCTCTGTTCCATGCTGAGGCAGAGAAAGGTCGAAAAGATGTAACAGCCCAACTGGATGGGCGTTAGAAACGAAGCAGCCAACCAACTCTTTCATTGCAAGTACCGGAAATAAACTGCTGGTAGGAAATGCTTCATGTCTTTTCGAAATAACGGAACTCGGAGCAAGCCATTTGCGATTAGGAAGCATAAAAGTAACGTGGCGAGGAAGGAAGTGATGCGAGGTAACTACTTAGGCGTCTATAACACACCGCCCTCTTGAGTGACCGAAATTACTCTCGTAAAATAACTTTATGACCCTGCATTTTTTTTCCTTGTGGTGCATAATGGTACAGCCTCCTACTGCTTTGTATGCTCCTTTACTTCCTCTCCTTTCTTCTTCTTACGGACATCCGTGACAAAACAAGGCACTATGATATTGTATCTCTTCTTCTGTTCCACTTCGTAGGTCTTGTTTTTGTAATTTCTTCTGATTCAGTTGTTTGGCTTTTTCTCTCATCTGATACGCGTGAAGGAATTCAATACTGAACTGATTTGAAATGGTCATGTTTAAAAAACATCGCATCTCAGCAAGTTCAGATAAAAACATATTTAAACGTCTAATATGTGAAGCAAAAGTTAATTAAAAATAAGTTAATACAAATTAAATTGCCTAGATCACCAAGTGTAATGTTTTATTTGAACATTGGAAAAGTTACGACCCTTACCTGGTCCTGAAAGGAAGGCTATAGGTATTGTAATTACGCTAAAAATTAATAAATCGTATTTATTTTATTTTATGCTCATAGTAAAGTTTATTTGAGCAATTTTGGCACATAGAGAGCTTCTTGAGGTGCGGGTTTTCATCAGAATTATTATTTTTTTCAGCAGATGTGGTATAAACGCCATATCAACACTTAACACGTTTATTTACAGTAGCATTGCTCTTTTTAGTAACTGTCCAAATAAATTTGCTAGCAATACTTAAAATTCACAGAATATTGGGGGGGGGGGGAGCCAATGCTATTATTCGCTATGCAGTTACAGCACAACCCGCAGCAATTTTTCACCACTGAGAGAAACTGGGCGAATGAATTGAGGATTTGCTATATTCCAGTGTTCTTAGTTTTGGAAACAAATTTAACCATGCAAACGAAAATCAACATCATAGGAGAAAGACATTACCTACAGGTCAGCATCTAACTCTTATTGCTATAAATGAAAAACCCTTGTTTGTACCTTGACTTGTTACATCATATATCTTGTAATTCATTAAAGGAGTTATATCAGAAGGACAGAGACCATACATCATCGAAGTATAAGCAAAAATACCCAGTAGCAGGTGAAAAAGGAAAACAGACAGCTTTGGTTTTATGCATGATATGAAACTTAATGGTTCGCAAATTACGCTCATGTGTGTGTGTGTGTGTGTGTGTGTGTGTGTTTTTATATATTTGGGCATTTAAATGACAATTTAAATATGGCCGCCATGCTGTTACACAACACACGTTATCTTCTTTTGTCATTCATCGTATCTTGCACATTCTTAAGTTTAAGTGCACTTTTATTAAAGATAATATGAGATAACTTTTTTTTACGAGTGTGTAGAACCACAGCTCTAAACAGCTAGTGAAAACGTTTAACTTATACATGCATGAGATTCTGCAAGAAAAAGTTAAAAGTTATTTAAAATTTGCATAAAATGGTGACACGTTACAAACAATTTTTAAATTGTACTATTGCTTTAAATTACATGTGATTTCACCAACAATGTATCAGGTTTTCAAATTGATTTAAAATTTTTAGGATGCTGAGTTTAATAGTTTGTGAGGAAAATGAGGAAAAGGAACCCAATTACAGAAATTTACACGACTTACGTCGTCACGTGGCGTATTTATGGGATAACTACTCTGTAAGATTTCTAATTTATAAATTACTAGCTTGGTAAAATGGCGTTTCCTGTGATACTTGGCGTAGAGATTTCTTCGGAGAATTCTGTGAATTTTCTTCAATGTCATCAAACTTTTTCACCGTCACGGGTGGCCGAGGTCGTTAAGGAGCGGACTAATAAGAGGTCTGGGGCTCGATTCCCACTAGGACGGTCCTGCCCAACTGAGTTTTTTTCCACACTTTCCTCAGTCCTCATAAATGGGAAATGCCGGGGACGTACCCTAAACTTAGGCCTTGAACGTCTCCTTCCTTAAAAATAAATTCTTTCCCAATTTACCATTTCATCTCATATATCATCAGTGTCCATAGTGTCCTAACGCCTCAATAACGGGCGTTAAACACTTTAAAAAAAATCAAGCTTATCTTCCATCAGACCACGTCGTTTTCGGTTAGGAATTCTGTAGCTCATTGATTCTGTTTTCTTCAATTTATATATAAATTTACTTAAGTGCGACATGGAAATATTCTCTGTTCTGGTGTTAATCTGTGGCGTTATATTCAAACACACTAAATAATTTAATTTACACAATAATTAAATCACTTGCACATAAAAAGCAGTTAACGCACTGCAAGCAATATATCTGCTAAGTGTGTTTCATTAATATTATTTTGAGATTAAGCATCGATAATATCAGGATTTGGTCGTTTGGTCTGACTTTTGTAGCCTAAGGTGTTGCCGGTAGGTGCTATTAAATGAAATACAAAAGTGTAAAAAGTTATTTTATATACGAGAAATTGTAGCTGACAAAACTTCTAGAACTATAACTAGTCGAACAACCTGCAATGGCTCCTGGGAGTCCCATGTTATTGTTGACAAAATATGCCGTATACAGGCTAATGAGCAGCCTGCCCCTTCCTATTCAAGTTTAATTACACTTTCCAAGGCAAAATATGACGACCTACAATGTCTGAAGAGATTCTATTCCAAAAATGCTCAGCTTTATTTTTCAAGGTTTCCATTGTAGACAATGAGTAATTTTGTTTAAATGATTATTTTAAATAGTGTTTCATTAATATTGATATTTTCCTCAGCAATCATCTAGTATAATTTGATACATTTCATAATATAGTTAGTGGACTTTGATTGTTTTTACCTACAAGTATGTGTACTTTGACTTTTTATTGTTAATTAACATGAACAAATAAAAATGACACTGATTTCGAAAGAAGAGTCTGTTAGAAAACTACCTTAAGAATTATTCTAGAAAAAATCTTTCTATATAACCAAAGTGCTTGATTTTGTAGCGTTTTTAAACTTCAAGTTACGTTCCTGTAAAAAGTAAATGTTGGACCTTTTAGTTTTCCTTGCACCCTTCATATGTGATATGTTCATATTGTTTAGTCACAAGAGGCGCCGTAGAAGTGACAACCTTAAATGCACAAAAGAAATTAGACAGGTCTGTCATTGTCACGTACGCTATTTAGTGAAATACTGGTAGGCAAAGTATTGAGACAGCGGAAGATTGGTTGAACCAATTAAATTTTTGTGTGTTTCCAAAATTCCTCACTCCAGAGCTGCTTTTACGCTCTTGAATCCTCAACATGATAGGCATCTTTAGTCGAAATGTCGCTTCAGAAAACAAAAACAGGGGGCGTCAAGGTTTCCGTGTGGAACCTATAGGATTAACTGGAGGAGAAAATCACGATTCAGGTCCATGTCTTCTTCTCTTCTGTATATGCTATCGAGGCATGTCCAGGAATTGCAGAACATGACGAACAAGCCTTGGCGCTGCGTGTTAAAAATGGCAGCAAAAACCAGCAATTAGCGCTTGTTTCAGAGTAGACGAATCTATTGTCAAGAAAAAAAATAATAATAAAGCTGCAGGAGTTAAAACACCTTCTTTAATTGAACCCGCGGTCCATGTAAACCCACTACAACAGTGTGACCACGTTCAAGGAGCGAACAAGCGGCAGCTTTGATGGTTGGCAGTCTTTGGACGCGTATGTCATGCAAGTGGGGACGTCGTAGCAAGCGCCGACATGCAGAACTGTGAAGAAGGGCGCTGAAACTTTGTTTCTACATCTTCAACGCACTCTTTAGTTATTCATTAAGTTATGTATGTAACCTGCTATCTTTGTAGATATTTTTGTGCTAGTATATGGATTTTTAACTTTTTAAAATTGTTACTATTTTTATTATTGTATTTAATTTATTTTATTTCATATTTATATTATTTTATTGTTGGATATATATGGTTCAATGTAAAATATCTAGTGTAATATTTTGTGTTAAATCAAACAGACCTAACGTATTATAAAAATAGATACCTTTCCGCCTCTTGAAGTTGAATTGCTTTGGTGAAATTGAAATAAATACATTTCTTCTCCTACTCCTTCTACTACTACCAGATATATATCATAGCAACTTCAAGCTATTCCTAAATCTAAAAGAAAAACCTTCTAGGAGTTTTTTTAATTGTGTTTAACGCCTGTTTAACGCCCGTTTTTACTACTGCGGCACCACAGGCGGTGAACACTGATGATACATGAAATGAAATGATATATTGGGACAGGATTTTTTAAAGAAGGAAACGTTCCAGGTCTAAGTTTAGGGTACCTCCCCGGCATTTGCCAGTTATGAGGAAAACCTCAGTCAGGAAGGACGGTCCTGGCTTGATTCGAACCCCAGACCTCCCGCTCACGAGTCCGCGCCTTAACGACCTCGCCCACCCGTGGCGGTGACCCTCGAGGGTGAAAGTTTTCATCAATCAGATTATGAACATTGTGGAGTCTGTAAAGCAATATTTGCACAGGCTTGACAATTTTCCAGGCACTGTAGAAACATTAAAGCATTTATAGGTTAAATGCATTAGTCTTCAAGCAGATTATGTTGAAAAGTAAGGCGTAAATAAAAATATTAAATCAACTTGAATATATGGGTGAAGGGTGGAACATACAGCCCAGCCCTCGTGTCTAATACTTCATCACACAAAGCAGTTTAAATATTCGCACATTTATGTAATACTTAAAAACTAACAGCAATAAAATTTAGATTGTAGAAACATAGCATTCTAAAACTCACAATGTTTCATTCGAAATTTAATGCTTTTGAAATTTCAGTACAAGAAATTGCACGGATCTCATGGGGTAAGCGTTTATGGTTTATTTCCAACTTTGGGATGGATTGCAACATTTACTTCCATAACGAAAAGCTGGCTTTGGAATTACTTAATAGAATAAGTCAACATTCTTTCTGGGTTTGTTTAATATGTTCATTCTGAAAAATGATTCTCAAAATGTATAATCTGTCACCGTTCAATTACTTTAATCTATTTATGTATAGATATTTATATTACTTTTTAAAATCCAGCTAATTGGAAGTCAAAATCAAGATCTTTAAGAAATAAAATGCTTTACTATTTCAAATTGTCGGGGTTTTTATTATACTGATTTCCCTCCATATGTTCAAGCAGAATTAGATTAATACAGCACATCCCTGGAACCTACTTGTTACATGTAGCAAGCGTTCGTAGACGTCAGTAAACAATAAACGCGATAAGCAATGCACAGAAAAGGAACGGAGAGCGAAGATAAGAGGATAAGAGCGTATGCATGCACGTGTTTGTGTTAGCTTTAGATGTGTACTAATAGCTTGCAGTATAAAATGACATGAACACTTCCAATAGACGTCATTAACTCGCAAGATCACACCGTCCGATACTTCATATTATTGGTTTCCCTTACGCTCAACCGGTCTTACGTTCCTATCCTAAGAGCCGATCTTCTGCTGTTTATGGATTATTCTCCGTTTCTTCTTACTCTCTTTGTTTCGTCTCATGTTTTGTGCAATTAAATACGACTGACTTGCCGTTTAATGAGCAATTACTGCCTCTTAAATGCACAGTAGGTGCAAAGAGGAGTATAAGCTTTCTATTACAGCTGGTGTCACCATAAGCATAGTAAAAAGTGGCATAAATAATAAAAGTAGCAATAAAATCTCATGTATTAAAGTGTAAAGCATGTATTCCTATAACTAGCTAGCATAGAGTTTTAAATGAAAAAGTTTAGAGCCATTAATACTTTATATTTAATTAGACATCTTAATGTTAAATTAAAGATTAACCATTAAAGGATCACACAGGTTCATACTATCTTGACATAGGTCCTTATTACCTAACATCCAAGCGGCATCATTAGTCCAGGGCAAGGCACCACTTCCTCCCACCCCTCTATTCGCATCTCAAGCATTTATCCGAAGCCATCCCCGATGAGACCACAGACACATATCATCCTCTTCCCGGGTCAGAGGTTTTGAATACTCAAGTCAATACCAATAGCTCAAAACTAGATGAAATATGTGGGAGACTGCACTAACCAGACGCTTTTGATTGGCAAAGGTAGAGGAAGGAAAGTGAAATGTTCTTATACATGAATTTAATAGCTTAAACGATAGAGCAGAGGCTTACGTTTATATTTAAAGCAACTTACTCTAAACTTACCGATACCTCCTGGAAAAATGACAAGAAAAATGTGTCCATTACGTATATTTTCCTATCCAAAGTCAAAGGCTGCAAAGAAAATGTTGACACTGATGGGATTCTTGGCTCAACCATGTCGAACCTGGACTTTCGTTTTGCTAAACAGTAAAAATCTGCTAATTCTACATTTTTGGTTATATTTGTACTTGTTATTGACAATTAATACTTAAAAAGTTGAATGTAAATGTAAAATTTAGAACACCTTCAACATTGTAATGTCAATAATTTGAGGAAGATTCTCTTTTGTTTTTTGAGATTTAATAAATTCATGTATTATTCAACATGTACACAAATGAACGTGGAATGCACTAGTTACTAAACTTACCTACAACTACCGTTTTGAAAATGAGAAAAGGAAGACAACTTTATGCACAGAGACTAAACATTGGCTTGGATTATTACGATCGGAGGAGGATATTTTGGTACTTCAGCTTTGCTCAAAAGGTGGTCTTTTTTTTTTTTTTTTGATTGGTTTATTTATGGACGCTCTTTAACATCTGAAGTCATCAGCGTACCATTCAAGTCAGGGCGTGAAACGGCCGACAAATTTTGCTTGGAGGTCTCTCTTTCAGGCTTGAGGTTCTTTTTCGTGCCGTAAATGTATGACACGGGATCACGAGTTTTCCCTTCCGAAGGAAGCCATACTTAGAATTTTTACGCCCGAACAATCTTGGGTTTAGGAGGCAAGTATGGTTACCACAACACCACCAGGACCGACTTGGCCGTTTGTGCCTACGTTCCTAATGAAGGCACCTTTGGAAGGAAGGGATGAGGTAAAGTAGATATCGATCGTCCAGAATCCACGGGCGGGGAAGCTGGATGTAGCATTGTTTCCAGGTAGAACACCCCTACAACGGCACACCCCCTCCCTGTCTCCAAGGAGTTCATCAAAGGCCGGGGTTGTAAAATTTCCAAAGCGCAAGCCACCATTACGCCGCACCAGCCCACCTTGCCCTGGCACTTTCGACCCTGTAACACAGTCAATGATATGAAATGGCAAAGCGGAAAATTCATGGAAAATGTCAGAATGGCTGGTCCCAAGGGATTTGAACTCCAAACCTCCCAAAGGCAAATTCTAAAAGTATCTATTGATTAGAAGTGATCTCTAAACAGTAAGAGAAAAAATTCGCGAAACAACAAAGCAACGATAAGCGCTGTGATTCTTTAATGTCTAAGAATAAAAATGAAAGAAACTAAATAAGCAATTATGTTA
The DNA here is from genome assembly GCA_030762175.1 of Metallyticus violacea. NCBI lineage: Eukaryota > Metazoa > Arthropoda > Insecta > Mantodea > Metallyticidae > Metallyticus > Metallyticus violacea. Next base: position 58,585,150 of record CM060841.1, on the reverse strand, counting down.
AGAAGCAAAGAATGTAATGCAATACCTGTGATATAACCGATCCTGTGCATAATTGTTACGATACCCTGCATTGTACAATGTGATACCCTGTGTTGCCTTGGTTAGTGTTCGCCTCCCACCAAGGTGCTCCGTGTGGGATTTGTAGTGGGCAAAGCGGCGACTTGAAGTTTTTCTCAGGGTACGCATTTTACCGTTACTCTATCATCTTAACTCTTATCTTCACCTTCATAATTCAACGTAATAGTCTGTAGGTGCGCGCGTTACAGTGGACTACGCTGTTGTCCTCTACCGTCTGTGTGCAGAACTGCATTGTCTGGAAGGTCAAGTTAGTTGGCATTAGAACTCACGATGCAAGATGCAGTGTGTACGAAATTGTCTGTAAAACAGCAATGCATTACATCATAGCCCAAAGGATGAAGTTATTGTTCAAAATAGTTGTTATAGTCTAGAGAATATAAGGATAATGTACAAAACTGAATAGCAGCGAACAATTGAAAATAAAAACAGAAATTGAAAAACAAAAATAGAGAGAGACAACTAATCCTAAAACAGATAAAGATAATTTGAACTGCTCGTGGTGAATAACATGAAATCTTCTCCCGTAAATACTCTCTAAGTTGGTGTTCTAAAGTGAAATGTTCAGATTTATTCTTATGGTTTACTCTCATTTAAGTTCTTTCGTTTAGTAAACTCCCCAATTAAAACAAAATACATGTTTTTCATAACAACGAAAACACTTGACGCTTATCATTAGTTTCGTCCCTATGTTCTAACGCATTTGTCACAAGTAATATCACAAGAGAGTCTGAGATTGCCGATAAATTTACGAACGTAGTGAGTGAATTTATCTGGAAAGCTCAGACCCTCGAGTGATATTTATTGGGGCTATTGCGTGAATAAAATAAGAAGTAAAATATAATTCCTTAAAATTATTTTACAATATTATAATAATTGTACATTTGTATTATGAATACTTAAACGTTTCAAGCTATCTAGCAACAGAAGAATTTCGATTGTAAGTAATGCCAATAGGGAAGAGTCAAATATGGGTTTGGGACTATTTCATGAATAGAATAAGAATAAAAGTAATATATATTTGAAATTCACGTGCAGATTATTAACAACAGTATAAAATGTTATACTTATGTATACTTCCTATACGTCGGTCCTGATGGTGTAGTGGTTACCATACTTGCCTCCTAAACCAAAGATCGTGGGTTCGAACCCGGCCAGGACCGATGGTTTTTTTCGGGCGTAAAAATCCTAAGTATGGCTTCCTTCGGAAGGGAAGTAAAGCCGTGGGTCCCGTGTCGTACATTTACGGCACGAAAAAGAACCTCAAGCCTGAAAGAGAGGCCTCTGAGCAAACTTTGTCGGCCGTTTCACGCCCGGAGTTGAATGGGACGCTGATGACCTCAGATGTTAAAGAGCGTCCATAAATAAACCAATCAAAAAAAAAAAAAAAATACCTGCCTATTTAGAAACCGTGAGACTGAATAGATGAAAGTGATTATTGCAATCGCTACCGTTCGTTTTACTAATACCAAACGAGAAAACAAAAGAGAGAAAAGTGGTCAGTGATGCGTTCTCAGGAATTATTTAGTGGAGGTAGAGAGTTGGCTACGCGGCCCACAAGACAAATGCACGTCGCGTGATGAAAGGGATGTGGTAAAACTTTTCGATAATTTCACTGCGAGTGGTCAAAATTCAAAATTTTGTTTCGTTTCATTTGTCGATTTTATGATGACGTCACATGACGAAATACTATAAATTTCTTACCGCTCTGACAAATAAAGTTGACGTTTTAACGATCCTAGAAATTTAATTTCATTCTCCTTGATTTCTTGTGCCTATCTTGGCTGTCAAAGCGGAATTATTGCTACAGTAAGTACACGAATGGCATTTTCTTTACTTTTTAATCGTGTTTGTTCTGCCCTGGCAGTTATCGCTGCACGGACTGTTTGATAGACCATAAACAAAAGTATTAATCAATTTAGTTGAACTCTCGCAAAGTCTTTCTGATGCAGGAATGTTTTGAGAGAACAATGGCTAATAAAAGTAGGCAGCTCAAGAAGAGGTAATAAAATTGCATAGCTTTTAAGAATTGGATTTTAATGTGTTTGTTCACATCACAACGGACAACTAAAGGTGATACACACGAAGTGAAGCATATCGTAAGTTTAGGTAAAGTTGCGCTCAAGGCCATTTTCGTTGGCTCTTATGACGATTAAAATATATGATATATTATGGGATATGCGAGTATTGTAATATACGCGTTGCCGCCTTCAAATGTCTTGCGATGTTCACGGAATGTAGAAGCGAAAATGTGTTGTCTAATTCAAACGTTAATATTAAATTATTCGTTAGTTATAGAGCGTTTTCTCTGTATCCCTTATTTTAATTTGTATTTCAAAGTAATCGCTAGTTTGAACTTCTTTTCTGGTTTCTTCAGTTTGGAGTTTAAAAAATAAAATTGTGTTAATTATACGTTAAATTTGCTACATGGTGAATGTTTTATTAGTGAATCTCCGTTTATCTAACTTAAATGAATTCCGAAGAAGGCAACGCAGCAAATATAATTTTAAATTTAAACGCAAAGACCGCCTCCGTAGTCTAGTAGGAGCGTTTGCGAAGGTCCTGGTTCGATTCCCGGTCTGTTTATGGTTTCGTGGTTTTCCCTAACCTTGCGATTATAAAAGTAGTATTGAGGCGCTAAGGACTCGTTTGAGCCATCATTAACTTCATCCATCCAAGGGGGAGGCCTAAATGTACTCTATGGGTACATAATATTAATTATTGGGGTTATTGAAAATCCCAAATGGATGAGAACTATACGTTTTCATTAAATGTTTGGTGTGGCATTCTTGAAAACGTTATCATAGGTCATTAAACACATAGTTACAGATTTTTTTTTGATTTGTTTTATTTACGGACGCTCTTTAACGTCTCAGATCATCAGCGTCCCATTCAATTCAGGGCGTGATGCTCAGAGGCATCTTCTTTAACTTTCAGGCTTGAGGTTCTTTATCGTGCCGTAAATGTACGACATGGGATACCCACGGCTTTACTTCCCTTCCGAAGGAAGCCGTATTTAGGATTTTTAGGCCGAAAAAATCCATCGATCCCGGCCGGGTTTAAACCCGCAATCTTGGGTTTAGAAGGCAAGTATGGTTACCACTACACCACCAGGACCGAGTTATAGTTACAGATAAAACACCTATACGAAATGGTTTGCTGGGTCATGAAGGGAAGATCTAGGGTTTGATTTCGAGAACCGTAGTTCCTGACTGAAGTTTATAATTTCATTTCATGCATCATCAGTGTCCACAGCTTTTGGTGCAGCAGTAATGAAAACTGGCGTTATGTGGTACCAGCATGATGGTGATGGCATGAAGTGTTTATCATATCACAGTTATCTCATTAGAAATAGATAAATGTAATAAAGCAATAAATACTTTTCTTTTATGGCCTATAAACGTTATAATAACTTGCTATCTGGAATACGATGTCTGCTCCTGAACTCTTATAATCTAATATAGTATTTAATGTCCAATTTTAAATGTTTCCTTTTTTATTGACTTTGCTAAACCGCATGCTCACGGCAATAAACGTATTTATTATTACTAGTTACTATTATACTTATATTTTATGTTATAATTGTGCTATTGTCATTGAAACTTGGTGTAATTGTTATTAGATTGGTAGAGCTGAAGAGAAGGCCTATCGGCTTAAGCTCTGCAATAGTATTAAAAAGATACATGTATGTCTACAGCGCTTACTAGCTAAGAGAATATGAAAGAATGAACCTGTGAATCTGTGGCACAATGCTCTCTTCAAGAGAAAGTCTTCTCAAAGAATTGTGAATATCTTCATTTAATATGTCTCATTTCAAACACCTTGCACGCACACGTCAGTTAGAAAAATACATTCAAATACGTTGCTTTTATTATTAAGCAGAATTAACATTAATTTAGTATGATTAAGTTTAAGTTAATATCAAAGGTCCAATTTTGAAAAAAAAAAATCTATTTAATTTGATAAATGAAAAATTCCAATTGTAAGTGCTTTTAATTACGTAATTCGTGTGGTGTGTCAAACTACCTTTTAAATATCACACTCTATTGCATAAAAATGAAAATATCTCCTAAACTATTTGTTATAGAAGACTGTGGTTTAATGTATTTTTTTTTTTTTTTGGCAAATTGCTGTTTCAAATGTGAATATAGTAATGGCTGTTTGTGTGTTTAATTTTTGAAGAAATTGGAAAGTTTCGTGTTTATTTTGAGCTTTACAAGCTGTACATCTCAGTTTTCTTTCTTAAATACATTTAATATCATACCTAGGTCCACCAGGGTTTATAAAACATAAAAAAACAGAGGAAATAGGCATTGCAAATCCTATCCAACAAAGCATTGCAGTAGTGATAATGAAAATAATAGTTATATTTCCAAAGAGAATAATTCAGTGAATGATAAACTAATTACTTACATCCCCTAGCGTTCCAAGAAAAAGATATCTGGTAATCATATGGAAGATATTGAAGATAACAAAGTAAAATTAATATGGTGATTGACTTGAATATTTTAATTACAATGTTGAGCGATACTGTCTGCTATGATGATATTACTTTATGTGAAGATGCAGGTGCAAGAAATGGATTAGTATGTAAATTGATTATTATTTGTATTAACTTCAACGCAATTTCAGTCGTAAGTGAAACATTATAAAATGTGCATCTTTTTCTCATAAACCAACGGAGAAGGAAGCATGAAATTTTTACACTCGTTCTATATTATTATATTCATTGCTGAGCTCTAGTTTAAGGTCATTTTTATAAGAACTTTTTTCGTACATAAGTATCAATATAATTTTATTTTTATAAAAAGGGGTCTGTTACAAAAATAACTTATACTTTTTATAACGTACATTTTCTAAACTAGAGCTCAGAACTTATAATGCAATGAAGAATAAGCAGTAAATGTTTCTCTGAGTCATCTGTAATACTTTCTGAGAAAAAGATACATAAAAATGAATAACTTCGCATTAGTAATGTAGGGCCTCTGATCTCACCTGGAAGTATTAAGAATTGCCAGCCGTGGATCTCTCATGGGGCTCAATGAGGCATTATCTATGACGTGGTATGAAAGTTT
>CM060841.1:57930000-57975000 GCA_030762175.1 Metallyticus violacea | reverse complement strand
GGAAAAAATGTCAGTCAGAGAGGACGGTCCTGATGGGAATCGAATCCCAGACCTCCCGCTCACGAGCTGCGCCTTAGCGACCTCGGCCACCAGTGGCGGTGAGGGAATACTTGGTTGGAATGCACATAATATAAATTATTTTGATAATAAAGTAAATAGTGGAATATTTAAATTAAAAATTAAAGTTACTCAAGTTACTGAGGAATTCACTGCATCTTCTGCTTGATGGAATTTTTATATATTAAAAAAATCATACTTTTAAATATATGTGGTATTATCCGTTGATGCTTTAAAGTGTAGTAATAGAGCACGTGGATTAAAGTTCCATATAGAGTATGAAACATTCATCTTGTGAAAAGAATCGAAGTGTGTGCCAAGTATTTATCAGTTAGCTGGTTCCGAAACTGTCTGATGTTTTGCTGCTGAAAGTTGTCTGAAACTGCTCTACTTAAATATTCCGCTTTTCTTCCATCTCCTTTATGGAAGCAATGCAAAGTATAATAAAAAGAAATGGAATGCAGACAAGAAGGAAAATAAGGGCATGTGTAGTAATACGTAATCCTGCAGAAAGACATTTAGAAGCGTTTTCCATGCGACTTTGAGCAAAGTTCAAATGAGCACCCCGCCCGTCTCTCTGCTTGATGTAGTTTCTATCCAGTTTATCTTACGCTCAATATCTTCACTGAATTATGGCACACAGTTGCCCCGCCCTCCTGCTTCTCTGGAGTCTGGGATTACTGCCGCTTCAATCCGTGGCCCGCGACTATCTCTCCAGAAATCCCATCTAATTACATGACTATAATACCCTAAACACAAGCTGGATTGATTCTTCATCTTGGCATTACTGTTTCGCAAACTCGCCTGCACCAAAAGCAGGAAAGAAAAAGAAAAAAACATCTTCTTCACATGTCCCTCCTTCTGCATCGCTTTTGTCTTTATTTCCTTATCCTTCATGTAAATCTAGATTATCGCCAGCATGTCACAGCTTTTTTGCGTTTCCTTATTCCTCTATATCCTCATCTTGTTTTTCTTCTTCTACATTATAATTAGTATTTTTTTATACTTTACATAATCATTACACCACTGTAGGTTTACAGCAGAGGTCGTTAAGGCGCGGACTCGTGAGAGGGAGGTCTGGGGTTCGATCCCCACCAGGACCGTCCTTCCTGAATGAGGCTTTATCCAGGCTTTCCTCAGTCCTCATAAATGGCAAATGCCAAGGGGGCACCTAAACTTAGGCCTGGAACACTTCCTTCCTTAAAAAAAAAAGTCCTCTCCCAATTTATCATTTCATGTATCACCAGTGTCCACCGCCTGTGGTGCCTCAGTAGTAAAATCGGGCGTTAACCACTATTAAAAAATGTAGGTTCACCTCATTTACAGAAATTCCACCATGGTCACCATCGCTTTCTCTACCCATTCATATTCTGAATACCTCTTCATCTTCTTCCTCTGGAACCCGCCATTCCTTTATTTTCCTTTGCTTCTACGTCATACGGCGCTTCTCTTTTGCAATATCCACCTATTCCTCCCCTATATCAAAACTTTCATCTCGTTTATGATCATAAACTTCAACCTGTTTCTGTCCCTTCATATTTCTTCTTCCTGATTATTTTCATCTTTCTTGTGCTACTGAATCTTCTTTATTCTGGCCATCTTTGCAGTGGAGCTGTAAGAATTTGGTATTTGGTATGGGATTTTAAGTACAACAAATTATTTTTTTTACCTTCATACACTTCTTTGTTTTTCCTGCGTTTCTTTTATTTTTTTCTGCACCTCTTTCTCTTTCTGTTCTTATTTTTTTAACCAACTTCTGCTATTTATTCTTCTGAAAAGCATCATTTTCTTTCCTGTTCTACAGATTTTTTTCTTCCTACCCTTAACTCGCGCTTGTTTTCCTTCTCCTTTTTATTTTACCTTCCTTTAGTCTTGTCCTCTTTTTTCTTCTAATCTTCCCTTTGGTTAACTTGTTTCTCTTCTTCCCCTACTATTTTTCTCCTTTTCCAGATTCTTTTCCTTTTCTTACTCTTATGTCTCATCTTCCTCTTCTGTCGGTCCTGGTGGTGTAGAGGTTCCCATACTTGCCTCCTAAACCCAAGATCGCGGGTTCGAACCCGACCAGGACCGATGGCTTTTTTCGGGGCGTAAAAATCCCTAAGTATGGCTTCCTTCGGAAGGGAAGTAAAGCCGTGGGTCCCGTGTCGTACATTTACGGCACGAAAAATCCTAAGTATGGCTTCCTTCGGAAGGGAAGTAAAGCCGTGGGTCCCGTGTCATACATTTACGGCACGAAAAAGAACCTCAAGCCTGAAAGAGAGGCCTCTGAGCAAAATTTGTCGGCCGTTTCACGCCCTGAGTTGAATGGGACGCTGATGACCTGAGATGTTAAAGAGCGTCCATAAATAAACCATTCAAAAAAAAAATCTTCCTCTTCTCTTTCATGCTTTCACCTTCTTAATTTTTCTTCCTTCTCCATAATTAATGCTTCTTGTGCTTTCTCCTCTTTGCTTAAATATGCATAACTAGAGAGTATTTATAGCAATGGGACGAAATAAACACAACAAATAATATTACTGTATTTCAGAAAATAGGAAACACTATGGTGCTAGATTTAGATGATCACACAAACACTTCGTCTTTCTCCCAGCCATGTGCAAGAGCGAAGAAATAAAAGTTTCTCCCCCTTTAAGAAAGTTGCTCTCTTTTACACCTCGGAGACACGTGATTTAATGGTTACATGCGTTGAATCTGTTACTTTCAACAAACACTTATTCTTCTTACTTTACTTTTATTTTGTGCAATGCGTTTATACAGCATCGGACACACGCTTCCCTTAGAGACCGCTTTAAAAGAGACAGTATTTATGTATTTGAAAACATTATTGGCTTACCTGCATTTTGTTTGAACTCGAAAACTAAGCTCACAAATTAGGTTTGTCGCGTCCTGTTTCTTCTCTAAAGCTCTCCCTCTCTCTCTCGTTTCGATTTTTTCCTTTTACATACAACTTTTATGCAGTTCTCTTGTCCTGGTTTCATGATTTCATTATTTTCTTCTCTTGCACCCAACTTTGCCTTTTTTTTTTTCTTCTTCTTCTCTCTTCACCCGTTTTATTTCTTTTTCATTCGCTGCATTCTTTCCTTCGTCCATTTTTTGCCTATCCCTTGACCTGCTAATATGTTACATACTCGCATAGAAGCTGTTTATAAACACAAAAACTAAAATATACAAAAATATAAAATTAAACAAAGCTTTGGCATAACTTACTCAGAAAGTTTAATATTAAAAATTGGAGATTTTCCCGTGTGACAACAACAATAACAACAACAACAACAACAATAATAATAATAATAATAATAATAATAATAATAATAATAATAATAATAATAATAACCCTCCTCTCTGTCTACAAACTTTCCTAGGTACTTTTCTTTTAACATTTCTTTGTTGAAAACATTGACCATTGGATAATGGCGGATTAATCAAATTATTTTTGACTTTACGGAAAGCCTTCAGCATTATATTGTAGAAATAACGTGCTTACGTTAATTGTTGCTCCCTGCTATAGCTTAACAATGAGTAGCAATTATAATTAATGTCAGAATTAGCTAAATTTTCTAGACCACAAAGTAATGAAATATAAATAAATAGTGAGAATTTCTGCCCATCCATTAAACTAATTGTGACACCCACGTACAATAGTTTTCCAGATGTTCTATTTAAGTAAATACTCTACTACTTCACAGCGGAGATGGAAGAGTAGGTACGTAAAACAAGTAGGTAGTCGGCATGTATTCTTGTAGAACTTCTTTTCAGAATGACAACACAATACGTATATTACTTGTGCTGTGTTATAAGACCTAAAGACAGATATTTTTTTTATTTCATTTATTTAAGGACGCTCTAACATCTCAGGTCGTCAGCGTCCCATGGAAATCAGGGTGTGAAATGGCCGACAAATTTTGCTCAGAGACCTCTTCTTTCAGGCTTCAGGTTCTTTATTGTACCGTAAATGTACGACACGGAACCCACGGCTTTACTTCCCTTCCGAAGGAAGCCATACTTGGGATACTTACGCCCGAAAAAAAATTCATCGATCCTGGCCCAAGATCCGCGATCTTGGGTTTAGAAGGCAAGTATGGTTACCACTACACCACCAGGACCGACCAAAGACAGACATAACTGAAGCTGTCCAAAATGTTTAGCATGTTTTTAATAACCATTCTACATCCTGTGCAAATAGGAAAAGTAACGAGGAAGCTCTTAAATACATACTCAGTGCTAGTGAAAAAAATTCACCTAGAAATTTCTTCCTCGCAAGCACACATTTTGAATTGCCTATTCATCTTGAAATAAAAACAATTCTTCCAAGGAGAGAAATAAAACTATATCGTTTTCATCTAGGACAGTGTTGGTAGCGTAAGATACAAAGTCTCCGACTTGTGAAAGAATACTCAAACAACTTCGAAGTTGGACAATATTTTTTTTTTTTTTTTAGAAACTACAGTTATCGACGAAAGATGACATAATGGCTTCTCAGTTACATCTGTGAAACGTACACCTTCGGATTCTACTTTTTCTCCAACAGTATGAGCAGAATTTGCAGCAACAATAATGAGAAATATAAAGATAACGCGTCATTTCATTCAAATCTTAATATTCCATTTATCTGCTCATCCCCCCTATTACCATTTTAGAGAAGTTTTGAAAAAAATACAAGGGGAACCTTAAAACTACTACTAATAAAGTTCTGCCATTTAAACAGACAAGGAGGGAGAAAGAAAGTTTTATTCGTAAAAACAAAATTTACAGCAAGGCCATATAATAAGAACAACTTAGTTATATTTTCAGGCCAGAATTTGAATACATTTTATGGTGAAAATGTCACAAACAACTTTTTTAACCTGCCGGTAACGTTTAAATTAGTGATGATGCAGAATATTTCTAGTCTGCAAAAGGGAAAGGGAAGAATTGTTTGTATCAGGAATTGAAAATGCTTCACTAATGATTAAAATATTTCTAATAACACAATGAATCCAGGGACGCAATTGATGTAAGACCCAAAAAACCTATCCTCGGGACGGAATCAAGAATTTGTGGATGATTTTTTTTTAAATCGTGTTTAACGCTCGTTTTTACTACTGAGGCATTACAGGCGGTGGACACTGATGATACATGAAATGAGAGGATATATTGGAAAAGGATTTTTTTTAAGGAAGTAACCGTTCCAGGCCTAAGTTTAACGTACCTCCCCGGCATTTGCCATTTATGAAGACTGAGGAAAACATGAAAAAACCACAATCAGGGGGAGGACGGTCCTGAGGGGATTCGAAGCCCAGACCTCCCACTCACGGGTCCGCGACAAATGGGAAAGTAATTTTACCCTCCGTCAAAGTAGCACGACCGGGCTTAGCACACCTAGAGAAACTTGTTACTTTTGGTTCTGTTTTAAAATATTTCTGCGTGTATTATTTTATTTTTAATATTTTAAATTGTAATATTCCTTATTTTATTTCTAAAACAATATGGTACAGTATACATATTGAAGTAATAAGTGCTTATATTATGATAAATAAAGTATTATCTGTCACACTACAACAAAGAAAGATAAATAATTTTATATTATACAATACATGAGTAAACAATAAACCAGTAGTTTTTTCACACAAAATGAATCAAACTGTCTAAGAGCTGTTCCTTGAAATCTAAGAAGAAGCGAATTTCAAGATTTGTTGCAAAAAAAAAAAAAGTAAGTGTACTACTGTGTAGAGCTTGCTGGACATGTACGCAAGAAGTTTGTCGAGAATCTGCAGTGAATATTTTCAATGATAAATATTAAAGACTGAAGATTATTTAATTGCGGACTAACCGAAATGTAATAACATTATATTCCCAGAGCTTTCTGGAAGTCGTTGAGCTCATTTAGATCGAAAACATCTCATTTTTGTGTCACTGTATACACGAAAGCCTTGAAAATTACAAAAACCATGAGATATACGAGGGGACGGTGGTGGCAACGTAATCAATCGGTTGGAGCCGTTTCTCATCAAGTACATTCAAAAATATGGGGAAAGGTATTTCACAAGGAAGGGTCACGGCAGCTATTTCAGAGATTGAACAAGACCATTTAAGTTTTGTTAAGGATGATAAGCAAACATTTTTCCAAAGATTTAGCTGCTATGGTTCAACAGTATTGACAGAGGGAGGTGTAGGCTCCCCCTATGTTAATGCAAGTAGGCAACAGTCAAAAGGGTGCTGTGTGTTGTGAGCTTGAGTAGACTTGCCAGACGTCAAACATAATGCAGGGTGTATCGCATTTGAAGAAGAACAATTGAAAACCATGTAGACAGAGTAGCGACTAATAATCAACGTAGACAGTATGTAACATTTCCTAAAAGTTTTGATTGACTAACACAAGTATTATGTAGATGCATATAGACACAGTATTAAAGAAATTGAGTAAAGTGTGGTAGGCAAATATTGTTAACAAGTGTCATTTCACTTCCTTGGTTTTCATTGCTGTTCATTTGCTTTATTTACGGACGCTCTTTAACATCTCAGGTCATCAGCGTCCCATTCAGTTCAGAGCGTGAACCGCCGATCAAGTTTGCTCAGAGACCTCTTCTTTACGGCTTGAGGTTCTTTTACATGCCGTAGTGCGACAAGGGGCCCACGGCTGTACTTCCGTTCCAAAGGAAGCCATACTTAGGATTTTTACGCCAAAAAACTTCCATCGACTCTAGCCGGAATTAAACCCGCGATCTTGGGTCTATGGTTACCGCTAGACCACTAGGACCGACTTGGTTTTCATATTTCCGTCTTAAAATGTCAAATTTTATGATGAGCTACATTTAACACTGTGTCATCATCTATGAAGCAATCTTCACATGATAGACTGGAAACTTGTATTGTAGCTGGTGGTCATTTTGAGCACAACCTGTGAAGCCAGTTTTCGTATTTCTTAAGAAAGAGCTGACACATGGTACAGTAAACACACACACACACACACACACACACACACACACACACACACACACACACACACACACACACACATATATATCCATACATATATATGCATACACACATACCTACATTCAAATCTACATGCATACATACAAATATACAAATGCTTCGATATTATTTACGATTTTTATTAATACTTTTAAATTCAAATACATAAACCTGAATGGAACTCTTACTCTTGAGCCCTCCCTTACATTTACTGACACCACCTCTCCAACTCACCTCTCTTCAGTATAGCCATTAACCTTTTTTGACGGGTCTTCTCTAGAAATATTTCCAAAATGTGTATCTCGCATGCACCAACACTTCCCAACAAATGTTCAAATTTCTATTGGAATTCAGAAATTGCACACCACTAAATAAGAAAAGTAAACACACGAACATCGTTGTCTATTAACTAAGCAGTTAAATGGGGCAGACAACTGTAGATATTTAAAATGTTCGTATTACTATAGCTCGTAAACTACGTGCATTAGAATCCTGAAGGTAAAAAAGTGACATTCTAATTTCCTATACTTTTATTTTCTTGATGTCAATAGGCATTGCTCCATTTGAAAAAATAAAATGTTACCTTTTCATTAAATATACATTCTAACAATTATTAACATCTGTGTATGGACTGCAATTATGAGCCCTTGTCTAAACTTCAATTCTGTGAAAGCACATCAATAACACCTTCCATTTCAGAAATATCTATGGTGCTAGTTTTGTGATTCATCCTTAATACGACTTTATGAGAAACGGGGCGAGCGACAAAAGGCGATATTTGCTCACAGGAGTTAGCGCTGTAAGGTAATTAAAAAAAGTTGAAGAAAGTGTTTCTAAGGCAACTGCTATGTCACATCAGTATGTGGGATATTGAAGTGAAGGTACATTATATGAAACTTCTGGCTATAAACATAACATTCCCTAAAAGATCAAAAGGACAATACACAACTTTAAGCACAAGAGGGAACAGATTGTCAATAAATAGTCTGAAGACAACATAAAGGATACTTAAATGACCTCCATGGAGACCGCACTATCCTCAGATGAATAATTAAGTACTTTGGTTTCAAGCGGAAAAAGCTATTAAGACAACCAACTTTACTAATAGGAAAAAAAGATGTGACATTAAGACTTGTCAGTGGTGATGGTAGTGACAATATCATTGAATTGACTGTTGCTCTGACGAGTGATTTCACACGACTCTGCAACTGCAGAGCTACTATCGCCACTGGCAGAGGCTGTGGCCAAATAAGTGGAAACTCGCAACTTAGCTTTATATTAATAAATTCTACACGTCAAGAACCAAGGCGCTAGCTATACAACACTGAAATAAAATGTGCCGGTGCACAGTCATGCACAATCCACAGCTAAATGGGGGCTCTGAACTGTACGTTTACAATCTTGTAATTGATAAGACATTTTTTCTTACAATATACGAGGGTAGGTCCATAAGTTTCCGGCCTAAACATTTTCTATGTATTATAAATACAAACACTATATTTCGCTTTTCAAAATAGTTACCCTTTATTGCAATTCTTACATCTTTTAATCAACATTTCAACCTCCATCCCCAAAAAATCAGAAGTATTGTATGCAAAATGGACACAAACAGCATCCATACCTTCTTTGTCACACTTAAATTTCCTTCCTCGAAGGTCCTTCTTGAGTTTTGAGAAGAGAAAATAGTCACTGGGATCTAGATCTGGGTTGTAAGGTGGATGATCGATCTCCTTGAAGCCACATTTCTTCACAGCTTCCTTTGCAACCTATGTGTACAGGAGCGTTGTCGTGAAGAAGGCACACACCACCACTCAACTTTCCTCGCCTTTTCTCTTTGATGGAAGCTCGTAGTCTGTGCAGTAGGCCAGCATGGTACTCCCCATTTACTGTGGTGTTCCTTTCCTTGAAGTTAATGAAGAGTATTCCTTCACAGTCCCAAAAGATTGTGGTCATGATCTTCTCGATTGATTGAGTGACCTTGGCCTGTAGTGGCGGATCTTCACCAGGTTTACGCCTCTCCATTTATTCTCTTTTGGACAATAAATCATCATAGTACAGGACCATAGTTTCATCTCCTGTAACAATGGTTTACAGAACTTCTCTCTCGTTGTCACGGCAGAGCTCCAAAAATGTCTGACAACAGATGAATCGTTGGTGTTTTTGGACTGAGGAAAGAAGTCTAGACACCCATCTTGCACTAACCTTATTCATGTTTCAATGTTCATGAATAATTCGAAGAAATGTTTTAGAAAGGCTCAACCTTGCTATTATTTTTGTAAATTTGAGCCGTCGGTCTTCAATAATTTCTCCTTCCACAATAGCAATGTTTTCAGGGCGGACCTGCACACTGCTTTGTCTTCAATGCTTTCTCGACCCATTCGAAAAAGTTTGGCCCATTCTCTTACGTAGAGGGATACTTTCCCATATACACCGTCCAATCGCTGTTTAATTTCATTTAGAGTAAGCCCTTCTTTTGTGAAGAACTTAATAACACCTCGATTATTCCATTTTGAACATGTTACAATCTTCTTTATGCAACTATATCTGAACAAATCACAGCGTAGCGGAAGTTACAGCAGCAATTATTTACCTAACAGATATGGATAAGATACCAGATAAGGGTTTTGTGAAGGAGGTAATGTTATTGGGAGGCCGGAAACTTATGGACCTGCCATCATAGCATGATTTTCACCCTTTCATTACATACCATCACATGAAATAAATTGTATTATTATATTTCTATTTTGCTTATCTCAGTCTTCCTAGAAAATTGTATTCTATTTAAAATGTTATGTATAATTGTGACATATTGTAAATTTATTGGCCTTTTCAGATCTTAGGAGGAAATGAAGAAAAATATGTGACTGCTTCTCAATTTTATTACCATGGTCTGCATATTTAGGGAATATTACACTGGAATTTATTCACGTTCAGCCTTTTTTACACTAGTATATCCAATGAAGGTTTAAAGTTCAAATTATTCTCTAGATCTGCATTTTACGCTTGTAACTAATCGCCCCATTCATTATTTATCTGAGCAGTTAACTATGATTATAGACTTAAGGATATAGCACCAAACAGTGCAATGAATCTGTTCATCTGCAGCATGTGTGCACACTGCTGGAAATTGCTTACAGCTTGCACATACGCCATAAAGCAGGAGATGCTTTGCATATGAACACTTTCTGCTTCCATAACAAAACTTGCTATGGTGTATTCTGCAGTCCTTTTCATGTATTTTTTTTTCTTTTGCTGTTTATAGCGCCTCGTCTTTGCTGACGTTCTTCTTCTACCCATTCCTTTTAATGCATTGCCGTCCAGTACGACTTTATCATGCGCCCATTCTCCTTATGGAGCGACTGTACCAGTATCTCGATACATTACATCACTTTCGAAGCTGGAAATTTCACAACCTCTTAGGATTTCGGCATGCCAAATCTTCAATAAAACCGAATAAGATGAGAAACATCAAAATAAAACGTAGGCTATGTTCTGTGGTTTCCCTTGTACTGGAGAACTATATCACGGCTACATGAAGTTCCCTAAATTTGCCTGGCAACAGTCGAGAAGCACCGCCGATAGCGCCAAATGCCATTTACGTGAGTGAACAGTAAGAACGCGAGAAAAAGGAAAAAGAAAAGATGTATAAGGAGAAAAAAATAACAACAAGAGAAAGTAAAAATTTGCGAGAGAGGAAGAGAAAAGAGGAAAAATATGAAAAGGATTGTGAGAAAAGGGAAGAAAAAAGAGAAGATAGTCTAAGAAATAAAAAGAAAAGACATAGAAAAAGAACCAAAGAAAATAAGTAACAGAAGGAAGGCAAACAAAACATGTAATAAAAGTGGGAAAATATGCAAGAACATACCAATAGGATGTTCCCTGACAGACTACCATAGCAATTTCTTCTTTATAAATCAAATGGAAGATGCGAAATAAGACGGCCGAAAACTAGGTAGAAAATACCTTTGGGGCTGAATGGGATAAAACCAATCCTTGGAAAGACAGGAGAAAAATAAATCATTAATGTATTTACGTTAGTGTAGGAAATACGGGATAGAGTTTAGTATTTATTTTTAATGGCACTATGTACATTTTATTCAAGAATATGCTTACCCCCTTCAAGATCAGTTCAGAAATGTATCAATGTTCTATTTTAGTTACGCAACAGTAGATTTGCAAATAATTAATGTATGCCTCCTTTTATTTAATACCACTATGTGCATTTGTTTGATTTGCTTAACCTCTTCAATAATGAAATCTAATAAACATTATCTGCCAACTTAACATCTCCGTAAATCAGCAGCATTTCTACTTTCTCTTCATGCAGTGGTGGTAAGTGTATTTATTTCAATAATGGCTTGCGGATACATAAATTAAATAATCAACCTGCTCACGGGTCTAGTCAGACACCTCATGGTCCTGTTTACACATATGAAATGCTGAGAAAACAGAAAAAAACTAAACACCCAGAAATAACCAAAATTACATATACACAATATTGTGAAATAACTCTCCCCCCATCATGTCGGACAAAAAGAATTAAAGCCATTAATAAGAACTTTAAATTTATAATTACAATGTACTAAATGACTTAAATACACAATTCAATATATATATATATATATATATATATATATATATATAATATAAACCAACTATATATATATAATATAAACCAACAGAGATGCCTTTAAAATATATAAACACAATTATATGTTAGGTTCTCTCTAGCCATAGGTTTTCTCTTGCCCATCTTATCTTCCCAAAAAACTTACCTAACCCTTGCCAATTATTCTTACCCAACACTAATGTTGTGCAATTCTAACTTACTCTAAGCAACGACAATTTGAGGCGTGAGGGAGATGGGTTACCCATCTGCACCTCCCTCTCAGGGCATCTGTGTTTACACAAATTCAAAATCATATAAAAAAAATACACTCAGAACTATACTACATTACATTGGGTAAGCAATTTGTACAAGCAAGGCATTTAACCATTTGGTTTCTTAAATAGCTGTGTTCTCCCTATCTTTGCATATTTGCTCTTTTCTTGACAAAAATAATACAATGTGACACATCTTTAACAGCTCTCGGAGAAGGTAAATATATTCTTGAGTAAAATGTACATATTGATTATAAAAAAACCAAGTTCTATCCCGTATTTCCTACATTAATGAAGTAAAAATGTTTTATTTTACTCCACTGGAGTGAATTCGCAGACAAGTTTTCCATATCAAAATGCTAATCTTATATCCTTGGAGTTGCATCCTTGAATTCTGAAACATTCTGTATAGAGTGGTCCATGATCCGGACCTCAAAGCCTAGGCTGTATGGATGCTTGATACTGGTTCATCATGATCGAGACAGTGTTTGATGCGCCTCCCAATACTTGCTTACTTTGGATGTGTACTTGGGATCAATTTTCTTCCTCTGACATACTCAGCAATGTAATACGAATGAAAAACACAACTTTCCCTGTAATCGTGCAGTTTTGAAAACAAGCCATCAACGAAATTTCAGCTGAAATATTGGCAATAGCATAGTTCACCTTTAACTACAAGAAGCTACACTCAACGAAAAGTATTAATTGTGGTCCATGCATGACGGGGCGCATTCCCATTTCAGTGTTGGGATTTTTATTTATGGATCATTTAATAAGCATAGTATATTGATAGGAATTAAATTACTCGCCAGCATGTTAAACAAGATGTCTACTAGTAATGCAGACATCTTGAATTTATGAGAGTAAAATGTCTACAATTAGAATCTTCCATGCCCATATTTAAGCCAAGGGAAGTCATTTTATAATACTTTTAAGTTTTTGAAAGTAAGCACATTAATACTTGTACTTAAAAAAATTATAGGAATAAACGATTTATTCATATTAACTGTTAAGCTTATTTTTAAACTCTCTGTTCTTTATCCAAAGACCTTCTATCAATTAATGTATCTATTAATTAGAGTGACCTTTTGAAACAACAAAGAAAACCTATTTTTTGATATTTTAAGGAAACCCATTGGCTTTCCACTTTTCGATTAATTAGACAGAAACAAATCTAGGTAAAAGCTATTTGAAAATTAATAGCTATACTTAGTAAACAATAATTAAAACTATAAACATTAAAATATATACATTTGCTAACTATTCCATAAAAAAGATTCCATTTTATACTTCGGTATACGGAAGTGTTGTGGGACTAAAGAACGAAAGTGATTGACAGCGGAAGTGTTCACAACAGATGTTTGGTCCGTTGCTATAGGAACGCAAAATCGCAGCTCGGGTTGAGTCGTGACGTAGTTTCTATGTTGCCACTTCTATTTTGAAAACAAAGGAAGACTTCACAGAGTAACGCTTGACGGCGCGTCATTTGTTATTTGTTCGGAGAAGGTCTAACTACATCGAAACCATGTGTCACCGCCCATGACTAAGAAAGATTCTCTATCTGATCTCATAGTTTGTCTGTTGAATTATTTACACACTGTATATGTGTAGGATTCTCTAGTTAACTGTTATTTAAATAGTGTGCATGGTTTTCCGAAATTTTAGAGGTAACAACTGCAGGGAAATCAGTGTACTATAATGCGTTTCCATGTTACTTCTATCCCGATGTAAACAAATGTGAATGTATCACTCCGCGTTGCATGACTCCGATTCGTTAGGTAGAACTATTAATGCTACACACATCTGATGCAACGTATTTAATTGTTAGTTCTGGTTACTTCATTAATAACAACTTTCCAAGATAATCTTGTCGTCACTTTTCAACGAATTTCATTGACAGTGTTTAACATTACAAGTAAGATCAGCTTAACCCCTCTTTGCATTGAAACTGATTGCACTGTACCGAGAGTAACATCTGCGCAAATTACTAGCAATTAAAATGCTTAATTAGGTTTTCAAAACGACTGCTATTTCTCAAGATTATTACAGTATTCACCAATGAAAATTAGTCCTTATTAAAGTTTAAACTGTAATTTTCTTTAGGGACTACTTTGCATAACAACAGGGATGTAAGTCGTCCTGGACCCAATGAGAAAAGAGCTGCACCCTATAATTATATTTACATTAGGATAGAAAAATAGTGAACAGATATTAAGATTTAGCGCTCCTATAGCAACGGACCCAAACATCTGTTGTGAATATTTCGCTATCAATCACTTTTGTCCTGTATCTTACAACACTTCCGTGTACAGAAATATAAAATGGAACCTTTTTATGCAATCATAAACAAATGTATATATATAATATTTATATTTTAATCATTGTTTACTAAGTATAGTTATTAATTTTTAAATAGCTCTTACCTAGATTTATTTCTGTCAGACTAATGAGCAATGTGGAAAGCCAATGGGCTCCTTAAAATATCTAAAATATGTTTTCCTTATTATTTCAAAAACATAACTCTAATTAATACAAAGGATCCCAAAAATGTATACATACTTTCACAGAAGGTATCTATTTAATATATTTCAAAGTTGGACCGAAAAACAACAGTAATGTGCAGTATGATGTTCTGTAAACAGATGTGACTCACATACATTATGATGGGGTTGCTAAGTGATAGGTAAATGAACAATAAACAAATGAAGTTAAGATTATCGTATGATGTTCTGTAAAACAGATGTGACTCACATTACGTTATGCTAGCGTTGTTACAACAAAATGGAGCCAAGATTATCGTTTGAACAACGGAAAGAAATTTTGAAGTGGTATTGGAAAAACGAGAATGTTGTTGAAGTTCAAAGGCAATGGGGAGGTGTGTACAGAACAAAACCACCGTTGGAGTTCTACCTATGGGGAACTCTTAAGGATGTTGTATACCGTAGAAAACCAGCTACACTGACAGCACTTCGGGAAGAAATTGAAACAGCATGTGCTGCAATCGCTAAGGATACTTTCGCAAACGTTGCTCAATCAGTAGTTCAACGTACTCAGAAGTGTATCGACGCCGATGGTGGGAATTTTTACCAAATGTTGTAACTGTAAAAGTCTAAGATGATTAGTGCTCATCATTTTGTATTTGTGTGAATTCAGTTTTGTTATGTTAACACAGTTTTTTTCTTTGTTTGAAGTGTGTATACATTTTTGGCACCCTCTATATATACATAATTGATAGAATAATGGATAAAGAATAGAGGGTTTAAAATGGCTCTAACAGCTAATATGAATAAATTGTTTATTCCAATTAGTTTTTTAACTACGGTATGTTTATACTTATTTTCAAAATTTTTAAAATGACTTCCTTTGGCCCTAATATGCTGGATACAGAATTTACTCAAAAATACTCAAAATATTCAAGGGTGAAAATAATAGCAATAAGAAAACCGGAAGTAGAGCAAAGTGGGTTTGGATGTACGGACGATGTGTTTACTCTGCATTATTGATTAATAAAAGAAGGTAGTTTAATTTACAGACGCGCATTACTTTTAAGAAAGATCCACACTTTGGTCATTTTAGAAAGAAAAGGTATTCCAAAACACTTGTTTAATTGAGTTAAAAGTATGTACAAGAATATTAAATAATTTAAATTTAGGAATCGAGTTAAGTAATAATTATATAGAGATTAATCTAGGTGTCAAACAAAGATGCGATTATCATTCATATTTTTTTAATCTTCATATGGAGGAGATTCTTCAAGAATGGAAATAGAAAACAATACCATGTACCTATTTAGAAAAGAAGTTTTATCTAAAACATAATCACGCAGACAATCGGGTTATTGTCGCAAAACAAATGCTTTGCAATTGAGCAATTTTAAACTCAATCAAATCGGATGATTGTAGCGGTTTTTAAACATAGATTTTTTTCTCTGCGGTATACGATATAATTTTGAATGATAAATTGAAGAGTAAATGTGTAAGTTTCAATTCTACATGCATGGACTTTGTTTTATAGCCATGGTAACGAAATGAACAAAATAAGACAACTCGCGTGCAAAAATCTTTTCATGTCTTGGAAATCGCAAAGTATAATCCAGTCCAGAGTCGAAAATTTGGTTTTAGCGCTCCTTCTGGTAACAACATTGAGATCCAAACGACGGGGTGTCTCTGTAAAGGAAAGAGCCGGGATGGGCGCGTGTGTCAGATGAGAATGTGTAGAGAGTCAGAACAGTTTTCGCGCGCAGTTCTAAAAACTCTGAGGGGCGGGCGACTCGAGAACTGACAATTCCAGCAATGACAGTGGGGAAGGTGTTAAGAAAACTTCTCCAACAGAAACCAAACCGTCTGCAATTGTTAAAGGCAAAATTTCCCCATTATTGGGTTGTTTGCCATGATCCGGACGTCTTGGCTTTTCTCCGTTGGCCTCCGTGATCCCTAGATCTGACCCTTCTGTGCATTTTTCTTGTAGGAATACGTAAAGATCATGTATACATGCCACCGCTATCTGCAGACCTACCTGAGGATTACTGCAGCAGTTGGATCAGTTACACCAGACATGCTAACATCAGTGTGGCAAGAAATGGACTACCTGCTGGATAATTTGTGTTATGGTATCTTCCACAGATACTCTTCAATTTAAGTTACGATTCAGAATTATATTGTATACCTCAGAGAAAAAAATATAAGTTTAAAACCGCCGTAATCATTTGTGTACACCCTGCATAACTTTGAAATGTCAGTTGAAAAAAGTTAATAGAACGCTTTCCAAGAAAAAAGACAAACAAGATCAAAAACACTATAAAATATTATAATATGAATAAAAGGTAAATGATTTTTCTCCATCTAGGTTCTTACGTCTCTCATATCGATTTACTTATAAATAATAACTTTAATAAATTCAAATATATGGAATAATAAAATGAATTTTAAAACAGAAAGCAATTAAACAAACACAATCAAAATCATTCAAAGTTTTCTTAACGGTTCTGAATTCTGAAAATGTAAAAAAGATCATAATGAGATTTCTTCGCACAGGACCCGCATGCTTAACGCTACCACATCAGAGAGGACATGTGCTAATTACATAAAATACAACTAAAAAAGTAATCCGTTATGCATCACTTTTTATGTTTTTTTTTTGTTTTGTTTTAAAAGTTGACCGGTAGAAGAGAAAATGATAAATAATTTGACAATTTCTTTGGGAGGGAGGGGCTCATCTGGACCTTATTGACGGGCTACCCTTGTGTCAAAGCCTATTTCGGAAATCTGGTGTTTTCCATCCTCTGTAGATGCTCAACCCACTAATTATGAATTAGATATATAGCTTGTACATCCTTTAAGTGCTCGCGATAATTCCATTTCTGTTAACTGAACGTTACTAATCCCTTTGTCTCAGAGCTCCAATTTTCCCTACAATGCAACAAAATAGGAACGACCATAGTATTAAAGAATTTTAGCTGCGTAATTTTCTCGTTTTATTCCTAGGTGTTCTTGCGACTTTCGGTATCCAGAAAGTTTTATTCGAAAACCATTATTAATCAAATATATCGTTTCCTAAATAGCTAAAGTGTGACATTTTCTTAAGTGTAACATAATCTATTACAGAGTTCTTTCCTCTGGAAGCCATTACTTCAATTTTAGATATTGATATTTTGCAATATATTGTATTGATCCTTGAATACTGCAATTAGAACCTAATAATCAGCTTACAACAATGTATTCATCACCATTTCTCTTAATATAAGTTCCTATTGGCTACTTGGGCTACTTGTTCGTCTACTCACTCAGAATATCGCCTAAATACAGCAAATTAATTTTGTCTGACTGGATACGTATTATTTTATTGAAACTTTTGCCCTATATTTGAACGTATACGTGCTTTTGGATACTTTTTCAGCATCGTAGTTGAAATTTAATGAAATACAAATAAATAAATAAAATAAATAATATGATCTTTGCAGAACAGGAATAAAGTATCCTTTTTTTTTTTTAAAAAAATCCAGAAATGAAATTTACTTTTCCCCCTCTGTGTCTATTATGGTCGTTGTCCCTCTGTCCCGTCACAAGACTTATAACGGCGCAAGTCCTTCGGTGGGCGGGAGGATTCATAGTGTGTTCCCATTAAAACCGTCCATCTTACCTCCCTTTCCTTCCCTCCATCTTCTCCCTCCGATTTCGCCATTAGACGAGTGAAGAAAACCTCAGTCCCATTAGACTTGGCTGGGTTAGGTTTAGATTGCCGTTCTACGGTGGTTTTGGGAAGAGAAGCGCCCCCAACTCCCCAGCAGCAGTCAGCGGGAACACCGTCAACTCGCGTGGTGGCAGCGGCGAACGGCCGCACTAAATTCCTCACAGATCAGACACCGTGAACTCCGGGGACACAAATCTCGTGAGAAGAGAGAGGAAAACCCTCTTCACGTTTTGCGGATTCTCCTTCCCGCTCTTCAGTAGCGAAATTCCCCCATCCTGCCGTCCATCTTGAAGTTTTCTTGTCGTTTCCCTTCTTCAGGGCGAGTGGAAAGAGCTATGGTTTCAAGTAAAGGTGCCTCGTATCGCTCGCAGGCGCGTGGAACATTTCGTGGTTAGAATTAAAAGCAGAGGATCTGTGCATGACAACACTCTTCGATCTCACTTCACCTCATCTCGTTGTAACCCGTAGCCATTCAGAGCCATTTGTACACTGTTCACTGGTTTCCTTTGACCTATACGTACCCATTTCTATCAACGAAAATGCTAATTCTATCGTAGAATTATTTGCACCGTATATGACAATTACATAAGCTATTAAAATGAATCAGATTGAGGACAATTTGCTAAATTAAAGGTTTCAAATGGAATACAAAAGTATTTCATGCAAAATGGTATTAAACATAATTAAAACAACAGTAGCTTGCAAAGTTAACATAATGCAATAAGCACCATAATAAACAAAAGAAACTAAACTTTTTCATGAATAAATATTTAAATTTAAATTTCAGAAACAAAAACTTAAAAAAAAAAAGTAGCACACACCCGACCACATTAATAGGCAGAAATACACTGGAACCAGTTTAAAAGTCCCGACACAGAGTTCAGTCAGTCGGCGGTTAGTCCCCACGTTGCCGCCGGTATTTTCTTGCACAAACTCGCGGCGCTCTAAAACTTGGGTACAACAAATTAAATAACATAATTAGATTTTCATCCTCCTTATAGCAGGTGCTGGAAATGTTGTCCATTTTCCCTGACATACAATGTACATCTTCTTATGAAATTATTACTGACACGCATCACTAATAAACCAAAATTAATTTCGAATGATAGTTTTAAGTTTCTCCAATGTGTGAGGGGTAGTTGAATATAATCTATTTTTAATGTCCCCCCAAAATAAAAATTACAAATCGAAAGATCTGGGGAAGAAGAAGTACTTTAATGGAAACTTTTATTTCATTTAGTTTTTCTTCTGTGGTAACATGTTATCTTCCATTTTTCCCCCAGTCAGTCACAGAATTTGTTTAATTGAAGATCTGTATTGTCTTTAGTTTTGGAACTGTCTAAATGTCTGCCTTGCTCTACCACACAACTTTCTGTACCTCGTACCTTGAAGATGAATTTACGACGACGCAGTAAACATTTCACCGTTGTACAACATGCACTATTTAATGAAATCTCACTCTCGGCTGCAAAACACAACCGCCCAGCTCTATGGAAATCCCGCTCGCAGCTGATTGGAAGAGAGAATGACGCCGCGCTTGTCATTTGGAGAATCTCAGCGATTGGATTAGGAATTGTCCGCTGGTCGGCCGATTTTATTTTTGGGATTTTTAAACTGCTTTCATTGTGTAAATACATATTCGTATAATGTTCAAATATGAGATCTTCAAAGGTCATTTTAAAATTTAAAACTTGATAAATTTTATAATACCTCAGATATATAAAACATCACTGTATCAGGCAAACAATGGACAAACATTCAATTCTCTCGTTCAATATACACAATTGTTTCTACTAGGCTAGGCACGGCATTTTGCATTGTCTTGCAATATTCCAAATTTCTTTCTTCAGCTTCTGCAGAGTTGATGGCAGCCATTCATACTGGAATGGCAAAGTAAACTTTCATTTAATTTTGGATTAGTAACAAAGACTTTAAAATGCCTTAATATTTGTAGATTGTTTTTAATGGTGTGTAACGCCCGTTTTCACAACTGAGACACCACAGGTGGATATTTATAGATGATAGATAATTTTAGCAAATACCGAAAAGCAACTCCCATTTTTCTGTTACCAGCTTTACTTCACAACATAATCATGCAAATAAAAAATCTGTGTAAAAAGGTTTAAAGTAAACGTTTTTAGGTAAGAATAATAAAATATAGACATCGAACTGTCTAAGCACTGACATAAGAATAAAACAAAATTAAGCTATGTTGGTATTGGACAATAGGCAGTAAGTGAGAGGGATACAATAGATCACCAGCTACAAACCACCCTCTTCCCTAATCCTCTCACGCATCATTTCTTGTTTACCTGCCGAGTGGTGGCCCATAGCTTGTGATATTGACCTAGTAGTTGTTAACGTTACATGACTAAGAACCTCGATGCCTAGCAGTTAATAACAGAAATACAGAACAAGTAAATAATTTTAATTATCTGGGCTATGTTGTAGATTAGTTTTGTAATTGATATTTATGTAATTAGTTTTAAACATATTTGATTAGATTAAAATTATTAAGTTGATATGTATTTAATTACATTGAAAATGTATGTATTTAATTAGATGAAATGTTTAATTAAGCTGATAAGATTTTAATTAGATTAAAATGTATTATGTAGAAATGTATTTAATTACATTCAAAATGTATATATTTATTTAATTAGTTGAACTTTTTAATTAAGCTGATATGTTTTAATTAGATTAAATGCATTAATTTGAAATGCATATATGTACTTAATTAGTGGAAAGATTTTAATTAAGCTGATATGTTTTCAATTAGATTAAAATGCTTTACGTTGAAATGCATTTAATTAGGTGAAAATGTATATATGTACTTAATTAGTTGAAATATTTTAATTAAGCTGAAATGTTTTAATTAGATTTAAAGCCATTAAACTCAAATGTATTTAATTACATTTCAATATATGTGCGTATTAACTAGACGAAATGTTTAATTAAGCTGATATGTTTTAATTAGATTAAAATGCATTAGGTCGAAATGTATTTAATTACATTTCAATATATGTGTATATTTAATTAGATGAAATGTTTAATTAAACTTATATGTTTTAATTAGATTAAAATGCATTAAGTCGAAATATATTTAATTACATTGAAAATGTATATATGCATTTAATTAGTTGAAATGCTTTAATTAAGCTGATATGTTTTTAATTAGATTAAAATACATTGAGTATATTCAATGTATTTGTGGGACAATTAAACTTACTCTAGCCGGTGCAGTTATAAAAATACAATGTACATTTCATAAATTTATGGAAGAGCCAACATTGATGTATGGATCAGAGAAGCGGACTCTGAGATCAGATCGGTGATAAATTGTCAGTTGATTGTAGCTGGATGTACACAGAGAAATGAAATACGGAATGACAAATAAAGTTTATTAGATGTTTATAATTTTAGATGATAAGACAAGAGAAAGGAAAGCAGATTAGTATGATAAAATTCTTCGAATGAAAATGAAGATATCACTAAATTATAGATTACCTGATCATAGAGACTGGGGTGTTCTAGAATCTAGAAGAAGAGAGGAAGATAATCGGACTGTCCCTGTGCAATCGGCCCAGCCTGAAGATGGCAATTAACATCAAGTTAAACGCACTCAAACTATTAGATCAATACAAACAAAGCAAGATCATATGCTATGGAATCACCGCTGGGCAGACAAATCTACAATCTCCAGATTATTGGCCGACTTTGGTTATGAGATTCATTATCACGAAATGATGAATTGTGGAGAGTCTGTACTCAAACTCAAAGTGAAATATATGATATGTAAAGTGACATACATACTAAGATGTTTTTTTAGAATTCCTCAAACGTGCTATTACTCATCTGAAGATGCCTGGATACTGCACTAAAGTTACTAATTATATAATAATATACAGTCAATTCTATTTATTTCATTACTTGTATAAAGTACTGCAACAAGAGTGACTTTCGTCGATTTGTCAAATATCCATTTAATTAATTGTTATGTAGATGTGGCTTGGTGCTTCATCTTGCATGAAGATTACGTTGTCCAGCTCGTGATTCCTAAGTCTGGTATGACAAATCTATTCTTCAATGTTCACCCATATCTCTTTGAAGAAAAAAATGTATGGTACAGTAAACGGGGAGCGCTGTTACAGAGGTTACAGATCTTTGACTTTCAGGTTCGATCCTAGGCCTCAATATTTGGCCTAGATGAGGGTTCCATGTAGAAGTCAACATATGATTAAATGAACTGGTCCTTATTTCTTCTGAACTTTATATCTCACGTGTATAGTTGAGATGATATTTTCTCTGCATAGTTGCAGCATTCCTTTTGGTATTTTATGATCTTTTCTACCGGAATGGTTATTTTTAGGATCTCTCTAAATAGTATAAAATAATCCCTGAGTCAAGGGCATAATAATAGATCTATAGGAGAGGTTACGGGGCATAAGATGCATATAATGTTCACAATTTTTAAATTGCAAAAATATTACACTAATTCCGCTTACTTGGTTTATAAGAAAGTGTGTTTGTTTACTACCGGCACGGGATTTTAACACACTAGGAAGTCCACTGCCAGAATCGCTCTGCTGCCTAAACCGATGCCCAAACAAATGGATATTACGATATTTTAGCAAATGTGTAACCATATCATTTCTCCTAATTATCTAAGCATGGGTTTTGTACATAATTCAGGATACAAGTTGTATGACGATATTATTATGTGATACTTCCAGCTAGTAAGCCAATGTAATAATTCTTGGTTTTTCTCACAGCAAGAGCCTTGAGAGTGTCTTAGAGTTTTGTTGCAACAGTTCCAGTGTGAGAAACACATCTACGAACACAATGGATGCCTTTTGGGAACTTCAGGAGTGATGTTGCTGCTGATGATGATGATGTGTGGCGACTTTGCTGTAGTCCTCACAGCATTCCTCGTACCTATATTACCACCTGCTCCAATGAAGAAATAGAGAGAAAAAAACACTGTTCAGTACAATAGACTCAACCAATAGTCTGCCCCGTTTTGTCCAATGAAATTAGTTTTGTGGAGAGATCATCTTGTACAATATTTTATCTGTTCAAGGGGATAGTCAGCGTTACTGCCTTCTGTCGGAGAAAACTTCAAATCAAGTGTGTCATGTTAACTCTGCCCTGTGTGCGGTTTTGAAGCAGGTATACAGGAAACTTGTATTCAACAGTCATTATATAGTTTGCGGTTAGCCATCTTCAGCTGGCGGCGCTTGAATTATTCGGTTCCTGAGACACAGCTGCCTCATGATGATTTTGTAGCCAAGGACCTTACTGAGCCGCTTTTCTTGTGATATTCCTAGCTTTTTTTCTCACTAGGAGTAGTTAGTTCACTTTCCTTTCATTTAATTGTGTTGAGTGTCTACTGTCTACTTTCTTGTCCCGTTGCTTTACAACTCTAATAAATGTTTATCTCAAAGACATTTTATATCCAAACACGAATTCCAGATTGGTTGAGCAATTCTTTTCGTGCGTGAGTGTTTCAAGCCGATAACGCCAGTGAAAGGGTGCAGTAAAGTGAAATTTACAGTACAGTAAAAGTTAAACACCATACTTTCTTTCATAAGTTAATATATGTAATAATAAACACAAAACAAGTAATTTACTCACTCATATTAAGTAAGGAAACTCTGGATTTTCTCCCTTCAGTGTCCACAGGATGACTCAAAATAACACCAAAGGGCTTAGTAGTAATTGCAATAGTATAATTGACCTTTATTGTAGCAGTTTTAAATGACACACAAGTAAGTATAATTGTCGCATGGGCCTTACGGCCGTACATGCTAATATCGCCCTTGTAACAGCCAAAATATACATACGAACATAAATATAGACCTACCTGCATATATACAAACATATCGATATACTTACCGCCACAAGTGGCCGAGGTCGTTAGGGCGCGAACTCGTGAGAAGAAGGTCTGGGGTCGATTCCCGCCAGGACCGTCCTTCCTGACAGGTTTTTTCCAGGTTTTCCTCAGTCCTCGTAAATGGAAAATGTCTACCCTAAACATAGGCCTGGAACTTTTCCTTCCTTAAAAAAAAAACATCCTTTCCCAGTTTATCTTTTCATCTCGTGTATCATCAGTATCTATCACCTGTAATGTCCCAGTAATAAAAACGTGCGTTAAAATAACATTAAAAAGTTTATATACTTAATTCACACTTTTTCTATGAGTTACTTTATATACAGACATGAATAGAACACCAACCCCCGAGCACCCCTTCCTTTACTCATCCACCTCCCCAGCTCCTCTCTCTTCTCTATAGCTTGTAAGCTTCTTTGTTGGATCTTCTCGATTTGTGTGCGTATTTTTCAAGCACTAACACTTCCAGGCAGATGTTCAAACTTCTGTTGTAATTTAGAAACTGTGGTGGTAAATGTCCATTTCTTAAAATATCCGTTTCCCTGCATTCCGCCAGGATATACCTCCAGGTATCGCTTTCTCCAAAGGGAGCAAATTTTTTCCCCGAAGGACAGCAAACTAATAATTTCCCAAGAGAGGATTATTGTCCCAATATTTATGGTTTGGGCGCTGTGGATCATCAAAATGTGATAACTTTATTTATTTATATGATTTATATATGTATGTTGTTTAATATCTCAGGTAATCAGTGTACCATTCAATTTAGGGCGTAAAACGGCTGATAAATTTTGCTCAGAGTCCTCTTCTTTCAAGCTTGAGGTTCTTTTACCTGCCGTAAATCTACGACATGGGACCCACTGCTTTACTTTCCTTCCGAAGACAGCCATTCTATGGATTTTTATGTCTGAAAAAATCCATCGACCCTGACTGGGATTGAATCCACGATCTTGGATCTATGAGGCGAGTGTGGTTACCATTAAACCACCAGGACAGATATGATAACAATTCGGTTGTGGTGGTGGGCGTGCTTCCACATTTTGTAAAGAAAGCTTCATCAAATCCATTAAGACCATCACATTCTCCATGGGGTTCAAAATGTCGACCTCCAACGTGATTATAAGGCATTTAGAGATTGACTCACGTGGTCAAAGACTTATGGTTGTTTATGAAGTATTTCACAAACTGCAGTGTTGAAAAAATATTACAGCACGAGACAATCCTGTATGCACATATGAATGATGCAAAGGTAATTTGTAAAACAGAATATCTAAATTGAGTCGCATTATTGCCTAAGTAACATATGCTTATAGTTCAAGAATGTATCACAAAGTGAGACGTGATATTCAGCACCAAACGCATAGCCATCTTATCAACTAATTCGTTCAAGATTCACAGCACGAAATTTCACCATAAATTAATTATCTTACTTTTTTATTTAAAGGTTTTTATTTGTTTTCACAGTGATTTCAGCTGTAATTAAATAAGTGATATGTTCCCTAACTTTGAGATTATTGCTATTTTAAATCTCCAATAGATGAAGCTTTATTTTACAAATGTATATCTGGGCTAAAGTGTTAGAAAGATAAATAAATAACATTTGGGGGTCAGAGAGAAGCTATTAGGTACTTCGAAGAGAAATTCGGGCTATCCCTAAAATGCATGATGTTGCTGCTTTACAATGCTTCCAGACGATGCAACTTTGTATAAAATGAGAGATAACTTCGAAAATAAATGGGCAGAGTTGATCAGTTATGTTCTTTCATTTAGTAAACTTCTCAAAATTAAGTACGAGGGTTACCTTTTAAGCTGTTAAAGGCGCAACTGAGATATGCCGTGAATATTTTCGAAACAATTGACATTTGCTATTGTGAAAACAGCAACTTAAACATTGTAGTTTGTTTACAGTTAGCTTTAAACAAAGCAATTTTGCGAAAAAATGAAAATTTCATGTTACGGTTTTTTGTATGATTTTTTGCGATTTTAATGAAATGCTAACTCAACAGCAACACACAATCGCTTCATTCAACTTTTGGTAATGAAGAACCATTATAAAAGACTGTTTACAATTGGTTTGAAGAATTTCTTCGTGGTCCTGCGTCCGTCAGTGATGAATTTCGTGAAGATCGACCAAAATCGGTTGTCATTCTAAAAAATATCCACGCTCTGCGCAACAAGATTGAAGCAGATCGGCATGTAACTTACAGTGAGACAGAGACATTCTTAAGCATATCGAAGACTGCAGTACATTCGATTTTGCATGAACATTTAGCTGTGAAAAAGATCTGTTCCCGATAGATCCCGCATAATTTGACCGAAGCTCAAAAAACCACCCGTGTTAATTGGTGTAAAGAAATGCTCAAAAAGGTTCACCGAAGAACTGCAAAATCTGTATTCATCGTAACATGTGACGGTTTGGATATATTGGTATGAACTGAAAATTAAGCAACAATTCACTGTTTTGGTGTTCCAAGATGAACCGAATCCCACACAAGTTGTTTGTTCACGAAGTACTTCCAAGAAAATGATCGTTTGTTTCTTCGGTTGTACTGGACATATCGCAACCATTCCTTTATATGATCGAAGAACAGTTAATGCTGAATGGTATACAACAATTTGTTTGCCAGAAGTCATCGACCAAATCAGGAAAAACAACCGAAAACGTCGCATCATTCTTCATCAAGACAATGCCAGCTCTCACACAGGACGACAAACAATTGATTATTTAAAGGAGAAAAACATCGAATTAATGTCTCTATGCACGTATTCGCCTAATATATTGCCTAACGACTTGTTTTTGTTCCTGAATGCCAAAAAAAAAAAAAATGGGTGGACAACGATTTTCATCTCCTCAAGAAGCCGTTGAAGCCTTTAAAAACCGTGTTTTTGAGACACAAACTTCAGAGTGAAAAAAACGTTTCGAGAAATGGTTTGAACGCATGTAAAAGTGTATTCTTAAGGCCAATATTTTGAAAAGCAATAAATAGTTTGTTTGTTTCTTTCGTAGTTTTTGTAACAATTTAAAAGGTAACCCACGTACCTGCATCTGTTGACGAAACACATGAGAAAATGCTACACTAGTAAAATTAGCTTGAGAGATATAAAACCCTACTGGATAGAATGTCTCTGAATTCGGCAGCTGTTAACTTCTAGGCTGAGAATATTAGAATGGATTTCAAACTCAATCGGTGAGGAAGTTTCCAGAATGAAAGAGATTCATGCTCTGCTGCTCATTAAAGGAGATCAAGAAGACCACAGTCGATAAATTCGCCTTGGGAGACGAAATTCGGGAACGACGACTGTGTGTGGACTCGACCGCTAGTTAGACATGGAGATCTGGGAGGAAAAAGCTCGGAAGGGGAGTTGCTTTGCATCGATAGAGAGGAGCTCATTGTTACAGATGAGCAGCTGGACTGCCCCAGGATATCAAAGTGAGTGATTAATGACATTCAGTCCTCCAAGGGTGACGGATGCAAAAATAGTAGAGCGCCTGTCGTCTTCTCAATTTGCTGTGTCTAATTGCTACGCAAGTCCCTCTATTATTTACCTTTCCCCATCCTGTTGTTTAATCCTAAATGATGGCGGCTGCTTTTAGCCTCTTTTGAAGTCTCCTTCGGCCGTATCTTTGAAAAGTGCAAATAAACTTCACTGCCGCGCTCTATGTACCTTGTAGCGGAAGGAGAATTAAATTGTAGTTATTAGCAGCCCGGTAACTTCCGCTTGCGTTGTGTTCTACTTACTTCATCTTTCTACTGAAATACTCGTCAGCACATGGAGGAGGGCATTATCATATAAAAATCCGTCACGCAGGAGCTGCGTAAACTAAACGAATTTCTCACCTAGTAGAATAACTTTAAAAAACAACATAAAATCCAAATTATAGCATTATCAATTAATGAAACAAGTTATGGCATTACTGTATGATATTAGGGGAGCAAAATTAGAATTCTTGTAATCTATAAGTAATACAAAAGAGATGCAACATTTTAGAATAATAATAATTATTATTATTATTATTATTATTATTATTATTATTATTATTATTATTATTATTATTGACATTAAATCACAAAATTAATGGTATACTATTATTTAAATGAAATATATGAGCACTGATAGACAAAGCTATACTGTGTGGGTATTTTCAAACATTTTTAAATGCAACCACTTTTATGAACTGAGCCCTTGATATCATTTTTACATTCACTGAAAGAGAGAAATTAAAGAAAGTTTAAGAAGATAATGTTCATACGTTTCAACTAAACAAAAACTGCCACTATTTAAAAACAATTATAATGTACTAATCAAATACACACAATCAACAACCGAAAGTTTTGTCGATTTTCTTTGACTTTGAAGTGTTTCTTAAATGTTGTTGTAGAAAAACGTGTAACGCAAACATTTTCTGAAGGTTATTTTAAAACACTCTTACAAAGAAATATAATTTCCAAACACGTTTTGTATTAATATTTTACTTTTGCTATCTTCACGAAAATTCTTTCGTTAATAATTAAACATGATCATCGTTATAAATGCAGTTTATATACTGAATTAATTTGTGCCTTTATTTTAAATATATAGAGAAAATTAAACGCAATGGTGCTTTTTAAATTTCCGTTTTCAAGTATATCCCTACTCCTAATGGTTCAATTTCGTACTTTTCAGAAATTATTTTTCTTATTTTATTTAAATGGTATACACCGGATTTTTTGTGTGTGTGAAGAAACACATATTAGTGCCTCTAAAGCTATTTTTAAATTTTGGGTTTCAGGTAGATCCCCCCCATTCCCAATGACCCAAATTTTCAGATTTTCAGAAACTATTAATTCTTATTTTATTTCAATGACATATGTCGAGTTTTCTTTTCAAAAAACTTAAAATTGCGACCGCTAGAGTGATTGTTAAATTTCGCTTCAACCCCACTCCTTTACAGGTTTACCCCCTTGCTAATCGCTTGATTGCCCGGATTTTAGGATGCAACTATTATTAATTTATTTTAAAGAAATCTGCTGAGTTTCATTGAGAAAAACTAAAAATTGCGGCCGATAGAACGATTTTTCAATTTTTCTAAAAAAATTCGAACCCTCGCCCTTAATAGTCCAATTTTGCTGGTAAACGGACTCGATGGGTCGTTTGTTAACTGATGGTTATATGCCGAGTTTTGTTGATAAAAACAAATATTGCGACCGCTAGAACGTTAACGGACACACACACACACACACACACACACACACACACACACACACACACACACAGAGGTTTTTCCCCATTGTCATTTTCGGTATCAAGTAGGTAGAATTGGTGAAGATTTGAAGAAAATTGTCAAAAATCGTTTTATGGCTACAATCGCAAAAGCTTACATTCCTTCGGAATTTGCTAAAACAAAAATGTAAGTTAGGCATACTGAAAACCGATATGTATTGTTGAGGTTGTTAAGGTACGAATTAGTGGGCGAAAGGAATAGGGTTCGATTCCCGCCAGGATCGTCCTTCCTGATGAGGTTTTTTCCTGGTTTTTCGACGTACGGTTTGTCTGTTTGCCTCGGTTTTAATTATTTATTCACTGGTTGATACAGAGAAGCTTTTATCACAGTATAATTTGAGAGTAAATAAAAGACAGAAAATGACAGAGAGATGTATTTGTAGCATGTGTCCTGTTCTCTTTTACAAAGTAACAGCGTAAAAGTGAGAACTAAATAATTATTTGTGAATTAGCATTAAATATATAAACAATAAATTAGCAACATAGAGAGTAATTTTATTTATTTCCATTACTAAAGTTTTGTAATTTCGATAAATTATCTCTGTAAATTTTTTTCAATAAATTTATAAAGTAATTAATATGAAAACGTTAATAACTAATATTTGGAAAACCAGTTAAAATAATATTCTTTATGTGAAACTAATGTAAAAAGAGTGCTTCTACATACATACCAGAAATATGGACTTTAATAAATTATTCTTTAACAGGAAGAATCATGTAAGATGTTTATTAATGGAGAAATAATAGAACAAATCTCAGTTTTAACTACCGTTTTAATGTATTACACAGTAAAAACGAAGATATAAAACTAAATAAATTAACACGAATGAAAGGAAAAATAAGTAGCAGTTAAAGAACAAGACGTCAAAAGCAACGCTAATGAAATTCCACAAAGTGATGACAGTACCAATGGCAATATATGGAAATGAAAACCGAGCTATGAAAAGGACAGACAGGAAAAAGAAATAGAAACTGCAGAGGTGAAGATTTTTAAGAGCAGCAGATGGATTTACTCTCTCATATAAACAAAGAAATTCGAAAACATTTTAATATATAGGGCATGGGTATGGCTAATATTGAATATTACTATAAAAGCTAATATGATAATTGGGGACATTTCTTACTAGTAATATTTTGCTTAAAATATTAGAGTGTTCCATAAATGGTAAGAAAGAAAAAAAAGCAATCCATAGTAACAAATGAAAATCGTGGATGACTGAAATGGCTACTACAAATCAACAGCGAACGTTGATATGCCAAATTTGAGTGTGTTAAACATTTCGACATGAGTGTGTGGTGTGCGTAATGTATGTAAATAAGATTCCAGAGTTTGTGGTAACGAATTTGTAGAAACTGTTTTTGTGTTATAAAGTATGCAGAAAGTCGCAAGTGAAACCCAGCACAGAAGCAGCTATCTCTGAAGTCATGACAAGAAGCCCTACGTAATGTTAGACGACTGTCAGCAGAGATGAATGTATCATATACGTACTGTCAGCTTTTTGTTAGAAAGTACCTGAAACTGTACCCGTATCACTTACAACATCTATGAGATCATGAAGCTCCTTCAATTTTGCATCCATAATGTGTCAACGGATTGAAAATGATGATGACTTCTTAAACAAATGACTATTTACAGACATGTCAACGGGAGAGGAAACACTCACGACTGCATAATTTGGACAAGGGAAAATCCTCATGTCTCGTGATCAAGTTCAAAAGTTAAATGTGGATGAGCCGCAATAAAGTGTGCGGAATATTCTTTACATGTGCTGAAGTGAATCGCCGTTATGAGTTGTGCAGAGTGCGCAAGGGGGGGGGGGGGCATGCAGCGATCTGAGATATCTTTCACCTTTGAATGTCGTATACACAAAGTTTGAAAGTATTAAGTTCAGTAATGAATGTTTTACAGTGTTTTTATTTTTCCATACCCAAACGGATCACCCTGTATGTATATAAACTGAATGAAAAAATTAATGAAAATATAAATAATTAGTACAGTATTCATTAAGAATGAAAGCGGAACTGAATTATAAGTCTAGAGGATATCGCCAAGTAGGAAGACAAAGAACAAGATGAAGTGATATGTTTAAATGAGGACAGAACAGATCGACAAGCCTTATACCTAGTGGAAGAAGAAGAAGAAGTTGAAGAAGAAGATCCTCACGTGCATAAGACAAGTAATTTCAATATTCTCCTTAATTCTTTTATACATAAATGTCTTTGGATGAAAAAAAAATTCTATTAAAGACTGAAAATTGTTATAAAAGCTCTGTCGTTTTTCAAATGGCGAATATCTCTAGACCTCCTAAGTCAATAACAGTTACAAGTGTACAATTTCCATAGAGGTCACAAACAACCTCAATAAGCTTGAAGGAGAGCACGGCGCTTTGTTTGTATAATACGGTTACACCGTGTCTTCCAAGACCTAACTCTAATCGTCGGAATTAGCCTGTAATTTATGACCTGCGGCTCAAATGAACCGCTTGTATGAAAGTGTTAGCTATTCCTTCCAAGGCCATTTCGCCGACGTGAAATAAATAACGGGCATATATAGCCAGCAGCTCTCACAAGCACTACATACATACACTGTCGCAGCTTTGGGGAGGGGAGAGGAAAGTGTTTGTTTCTATGATCTGTTTAATGCAAAACTTGATAACAATTGTGTCTTTCAGAATCTTGCGACACGAGGCTCAGATAACTGTAACTGGATCAGGCGCGAAATGCTTTTGAAATTCAGGTCTCTCTCTAGAGAGTCCAAGAATGCACAAATTTGAGGTGTATTTGATCAATATAACCGAAATTGTGAATAAAATGTTTAATTTTTGAAGAAATTCAAATGCCGGGTTCCAACGACTCTTTATCAAGCCTTCAATTTTAATAAAGTCCATTGCACAGATTTGTCATTTTTGGGAGGAGGAAGATCTCAGAGACATTTTGGATTCTTACTCAGTTTTGAGTAGAACTGGTTGTAAATCTAGGTGACAGTTAAAATCATTCGAGGAATATTTGTAAGAATGGGATACTTTTTAAATTGGTACCTCCCTCTCGGCAGCCCGAACATTTTTGGCTTATTTACGTTTATTTTCTGCACATATTGAAAATTCTGAAGCTTTGTTCGCTCCGCAGTCTTCTGTTTTAGCTTAATGTCTATTTATTCGAGCTATAAACTTTTAAAAGATATTGAGGCGAAAAATCTCAAAGATACTTTTGGTTTCTTTTCCATTTTTGCCTAGAGAGGTGCTATTGTAATTTTGGGTATATTTTAAAAGCAATTAAAGAATATTTCTTGGCATGGAGTATATTCGAAATTAAGATCACGCTCTCGGAAGACTGAAAAAGACAAATTTTTGGACATATGGTCAACATCTCCGTAACCTTTAGGCAGATTTCATACATACTTCGTATGCTGGGGGCCCATTTTATCTGCAGGCCATCCCTAAGTGTTATGTGTCAGTTTAATGTTTATTTTGCCGAGCCTTAAAATTAAAAAAAAAAAAAAAAACTCTCTTATTATTTGGGGACGAAAACTCTGGATATCATGGCCATCTTATTTTATTTCTTGATGAAAGGAATAGTTGTAGGTGTGGTATAATGAAAAATGAAACCTTTCTTCCTGGAGTATGAAAAATCCCAACTTTTGGTACAATTTTGGTCAATATTTCTGCAATCCTATAGCAGATGTATATGTTCTATACATATTGCAAATACTGGGGAACCATTATATCTGCAGGTCATACGTGATCTTCTGTTTTTGACAAATGAAGATATGGTACATTCTAGGACGTGTACCGTATATTTATCTCGTATTTTTTTATTTCATAGATTTTGGACTTATAATAAGGAGATAAATTTTAGATAACATTAGCATTATTAGCTTATTTGGTCAATAATTGGAATAGAGGAAATTGTTTATTATGCTTTAATGTGTATTGACCGACAACACACATGTGTATGATCATGCACATATATTATTATTATTATTATTATTATTATTATTATTATTGTTATTATTATTATTATTATTATTATTAAAATTCTAGTATGTATCAAAGCTGCAGTGTAACGAGATGTCCAAACACATAGGCAGTAACTATACCCTGCTTCCGTGTGACGTCAGCATACCATTTAAATTTCTTCTAGCAGTGCATGTTTAAGTATCAACTTGTAGTATGTCTGAGGGAGGCTTTGTAAGCAAGTGATTGTGCATTTCTTGCTACTCGCGCTTTCATTGTGTGCAAAGTGTTTGCAAATTGTTGTTCGTTAGTTATACCACTATATACACATGGTCTTGAAGAACGAGTCTATGTGAAAACGGATTCTTGCAGAGAAGTGATAAGTTGATTCGCAAGAAAATATCTTAGCAATTGTGTTCCAGGTGGAGAAACTGTTTACCAAGTTATTAAAAAGTTACGAGAGACGGGATCTCTCGATGGGAAGAAGCGTTTTCCGAAGCGCCATGTTTTAAAGGAAAAAGGTTGGATAGAATACAGGAATTTCCTTCGCTGGTGTCGGCAATGTATTGCCACTGAGGGACACCATTTTCAACATCTCTTATATCACAGGTTAGTGTTTATTTTTACCAGTTTTAAATACAGTGTAATTTTATGCTTTTAGTAAAAATACAAATACTAAAATAAACACACTTTAAGCACGTTGACTCATTTCCTTTCTTTCGGTAACTGCGGCTGCACTTCTTCAGTAAGCAGCCGCACTCAGGTGGGCCGCTGTATTAAATAGACGCATGTTATAGCTTTTTGAGACTCGTGGTTATATTTTCTCTCCTTTTTATATATTTGAATTCTGTGATTAATATAATCACTATTACTATCTATTTTGAAACGGTTTAATATTTCTCTCTTTTGAATAATTTCTCAATATTTATAATTTATACATTATCAAATTGCCTTCTTATAATAATTATATGTATTTCCATGTTGAATGCCCTGCATTTTTCAATTATTTGTTGCATTATGAAACTACTATTATTAAAGCATTTTATTTTGCTAATATTATTCCTGTTCCTGGGTTAACCGACCAGTTTTTTACATACGTTTGGTAAGGGATGTTTGGTATCTTGGTGATATTAAAGTTTCTTCAATATCTGTTACAAATATTAATTCTCAGATACAGCCAACATTAAATATCTAAAAATGTATGTTTAAAGTTTAGAAAAACAATTCTTTCAATTTGATTAGCTCTGGGTTAGTACTACTAATGAATTCTTTGCATGTTAGTTAGCAGCCCTTAATTCTTTATAAAATAGTAATACAAGTTTTTAAAATATTTCCGCTTAAAACTAATCAAATAACTGCTTTATATCTCAAAGTCTACAGTGTGTATTTTTTCACTATTTTCAACATTTATAAATTTTTAAAAATATTCATAGAGTCCCGACTTTTTATTTATGGTTTAATTTAAAATATTAAGTTTTCTAACTGTTGTGGTTAAACTCCAAACACCATCACACAGAAATGCCTAATGCGAATATTTTTATAGAACGCTCTATCTACATCAGTCTGGAATAAACGGACTTAGAATAATTTATCTAACCAGTATTAAAAGAAATCTGGTGGTTAACTGACCTCGTTATCTTCTTAATGTAGTCCCCATTACTTTAAAGGACATGATCCACTTTGCCTCCAGTGTTCAGAATAAATGCATTGTTCACAGTCCCTTCAGCCCTTTTGCACTTCCTTAAGGGTATTATCTTCGGAAAATCGCCGTCGTCGTAGGAATTTCTTGAGGTTCCGAAAGAGAAACTAATCACTTGGGACCGGGCCTGGACTTACGATAAATGGTTAAACCGCATTCCTTGAGAGTAGCCTGTGATTTGTGGGTCTTGTGGGAGGCCGCATTATTGTGTAGCAGCAATACGTGACGTTTCTGTATGATGTCGTCATATAAGCACTTCCTTGACGAAGCATATGTTTCTCCAGCAATGGTCAACCAGTTGTGGCACGAATTGCAACAGTACAATGTACTGAATATTCTATAAAATTGGATACAAGATTGCTTATGCCATCATATTTCGTTCCCGGTAACAATATCAACGGACTTTTCTAAAAAAAAAAAAAATGTTGTATTTCTACTTTCTAGTTTCATACCATTATTGGAATTAAAAGCTTTAGTTCATACAACAGAACAAAACCTTTTTATGAAACCTTTCTTAATAATGGTCATCATCTTTCGGCACCCCTGAGGTGTTCCTCGTCATAATTGACTTCAGCTGGCTCTTATCATTTATCTGAAATATTTGTCTCGCTAGAAAACCTGTTGCCATCCTCTTAGTGCTTGTTATTGACCTGCTTACCGAAATTGTCTTTGTTTTATACCGTACATACAAGGTGAGATCCATAAGTGTCCGGCCTGACATCGAAGGCCATAATTCATTGTTGCAGTTGATGTTTAAAATTTAATTCAGAGCATTCATTACATTATTATTTAAGAAAATTCACCTAATGATATTAAACAACACCTTGGCGATGTGTATGAAGAAGTTTCCCTTTCATATATCACTATGAAGGAGTGGTCATAATTATTTCATTTGGGCTGAGAGAGCCTTGAAGAAGACGCACTTAGGAGTAGGCCGGTGGTTGTGTTAACAAAAGAAAAGTTTCCTCACCGAGGTTCCAGTTCTAAGTCTCAAGACAACAGAAATAACTGTAAGATTAGGACTTTCTAAAACAACTACACTTTGCACCCTTCATCAACTTTTGCAGGTGCATAAGATAAGTGCAAGTTAGGTGTCCCGATTTCGTTCAGAAGTTCATATGAGCATTTCTATAGTCCTCTATTATGACTCTGTTTCAAAAATAAAATCAATGCAGTGGCGAAAGAATGAGAGAGTAATTTTCATGCCAAATGTGAATAATTTATCACTAACAGTATCAATACTAGAACTTTGAAACTTGAACTTTCGAAATAAATAACGCTGAAATGTTTCGAAATGGCGTCGGGACGTAGCGACCGCATCGCTCAGTCTTTCAGTACTCAAACATCCAGTCGAGTGAACGCCAGGATAAGCAATCTCACCTGCTGTGATGACGGCCTCTGGGAGGACTGAAGATCAAGCAGAGAAGGGATCAAAAGAACCCACAAGAAAGGGCACAAGCAGATGGTGCCCGAAAGTTCAGTAAGACAATCCTTCTAGCAGAGAAAACTCCGAAAAGAAACCGGGAAGAGAACTCTCTGACAGAAAAGTCCTGCTTGACCAAAACCTAGTTGGCGGCCCCACCATCGGCATTATTAACGACAGAAAAAGGACATAAGATTTGCAGTAGCGGAAGAATAGGGGCATGGAATATGAGGGAATGAAAGTAAATATAAGTGTAATTAATGACACTAAAAATAAATTTAAGGAAGCACGAAAACATGATTTATAATACAGTAACAGTAAACAACGAACTGTAGAAGGAATAGCTATTCTACTTTATGAAAAACGGAGACGAAGAATTGAAACCTGTTCTTTATTGATGAACGAATATTAATTATGCTTTTTAAAATACCAAAGGGGAACAATTAGTAGTAATTAGGGTATATTTTCCAGAAAAGGACAAAAAAATCTTTGAAATTTTATTAAAAAATCACAGAAATAAACAAATAAATATAAAAATAAACATTTTGTAATAGCAGGGGGCATGAATTCAATAATAGGAAATCAACTCATTCCCAAAATTGTTGTTATTTATGGAAGTAACCACTTAAATGAAAATGGGAAACAACTTAAAGATTTTACTGATTTTAACAATCTTAAAGTCACCAATACATTTTTCAAATCAAAAGATATTCATGAATATACATTGAGAGCCAGAGGGCACAAATATCATTGGTTATGTAATGATAAATGAAAAATTAAATGCACAAATTAAACAGACAAGAGTGTATAGAGAACAAGACATTAGCTTAGACCATTATTTGATAATTTCCAAATTCAAATTATGGACAAGACGAAGAAGAATAATGGTAAAAATAAAAGTACAAGTGGAAGAAACAAGAGAAAGGAAGAACAATGGGATTAAGAATATGGAATGAAGAAATAGAAGAATCTATTAGAAATAAAAGGAAACATAAACAAAACTTCCTAACGAAAACACCTGAAACAAAGGAACAATAACATAAACAAAGAAATATAACGAAATCAAATATGAGAAGAGCACAGCAAGAATCCTGGAATAATTTTATTAATCAAGTAGAACATGATAGGGAACCATTTGCTTAATAAGTTATTAAGATGTTCAAGAAAGATGAGAAGGATACAGCTAATAACAAATAATATTCTAGAACAAGAGTGGAAACATAATTGTTCTAAGGAATAAATGCAGAAATGTTAAAATAGATAAAAGAAAATGAAGAAATTGGTAATTTAGTATATGAAATCACAGAAGGGAAATAAAACATACGATGGAGAGATATATATAAATGTTGGAAAAGAAAAGAAATTCTAGAGTCATGGTATCAAACCAATCTAATCCTAATTTTTAAGGTGAGCGAAATAAATGTTTGAACTACCGAGCAATCAATCTGCTGAATACCGCTTATAAATTATATCTAAAACAATCAATGCCAGATTAAAAAATAACAATGAATATTAATCATAAAATCAAAGTGGTTTCAGGAAAGGACTTAGCTGTACAGACAATATCGTTTCAGTAGATCAAATAATAGAAAAGAAAAGAGAATTTAATCTACAGACACATACAGCCTTTATAGTTTTGGAAAAGATATATGATATAGTTAAACGAGACCATCCTTTAAAAATATTAGCAAAAAGAATACCCCAGATATTTAATAAAAGTACTACAATATATATATATATATATATATATATATGTAAATGAAAAATAATGTAACACTATTAACAATGTAACTAAAATAACAACAAATAGAAAAGCAGAAAAGCATAAAACACTAAGAAAAAGTCACAGATTTGTAAACACTATATTTCGAACTGCTGGAGTTCTATGGCAAGAAAACAAGTGTTTGTGTGTGTGTGTGTGTGTGTGTGTGTGTGTGTGTGTGTGGACGAAATTCTAAAAAAGATAATTGGAAAATACTTTCAGGAGAAATTAAATAATTAAATAGAAATAATACAATGAATATGCTACTATGTGCTGATGATATTATAATAATTAAAACGGAAGTAATGGCCTTTCAAGAAAAGTACCTTTGTACATCCAAAATTGTAATAAATGACCCAGTGCTGGAACAAGTACAAAAATTGAACTATTTAGGAAGCAATATAATATATCAACACAATCAAGAAATAAATAATAAAATAAGTGTATTCCAGAATCACTCTATAATGTTAGCAAGAATATTAAAAAGAAAAATGAGAAAACAAACAAGCGTAAACTTTTACAAAACAGTGGTACAATAATGGGAAAAAAATAAATAAAAAATAATAGAAATAGGCATTTCTATAATTAATGAGAAAATAAATCAATATAGAGAAAGATGGAGACATAATTAAGGATGTCTTAAATGATATATGATTATCAATCGTATGGGAAAAAGAGAAATTGCAAGACAAAGAAAAGATGTAGAGAGACATAATGCAGGAACAGGGGAAGTGTCCTAATCTATGTAGAGATGTTGACAATGTTTCGAAATATATAAACCAAATTAACATTTAGTGAAATACTCAAGGCGTTGTTTTTTGGATTTAGTTTGTTTCATGGTCCTGCAATCCTTTTAATATATATTTTTTTTAATCCTTGCTGATTCCTTACTTACAAAGAATAAGGTAACACTTCGCACTATTGGTATCTCGAACAGGAAGCGAAAAAATAAATCCAGAGTGATAGGAGGGTTGTTTAAAATAATTTCCGCTCGCATTCAGTTTCTCTGGTGTGTAGGGAGAAGGTGTTAGCGAGTCCACGTTTCAACAAGAACGGCACCACTCCGCGCTAAAGTAAATGTTCACTTGTTTTCATTTTTTAAAGCTGTTACTGATACCGGACAATATTTTTGAAAACTGATGTTTTAACGTACATTTAAATATTTTAAAATGAATAATTTTGTTATAAATAAATAACAAGCTCTTGTTTAGATAAATAGCTATTGGTTATCGCCATTAACAAAACTTTAAAAAGGTGTAATTTGTGTTTTTGTAATGCATAGCCCCAGATATATTTGCTTTAATAGATGCAATTTTTCTTCAATTTCCAAATATTTAACAATTGTTATAACAAAATATGCTGGTAACAGCGGTTTCAGTTTTACAAAAAGTCTTATCTCTTGATACTAAA
The DNA here is from genome assembly GCA_030762175.1 of Metallyticus violacea. Lineage (NCBI taxonomy): Eukaryota > Metazoa > Arthropoda > Insecta > Mantodea > Metallyticidae > Metallyticus > Metallyticus violacea. The sequence goes on along the minus strand of CM060841.1, from coordinate 57,935,523 downwards.
ATATTTTTATTTTAAGCAATAGAAAGTCTTTTTTTTTAACATCGTTTTCGATTTAAGATGAAATGTTCCAAATGCTGAATCCCCTCGTCCAGTATCCTAAATCTTATGACCATAGTGCAGGTTTTATATAGCCAGCAAATAAATCAACACGAAAAGCATCCAATGAGAACGGTATATTAAGAACAAAGTTCCAAAGGAGATTAAGTCATTAGAGCTGAGGGCATACCAGCCTGCTTTACTCCAAGGTCTCCTAATAGACATAACGAATTCTGTGAGTGGTACGTAATACGGCAGGAAGCTGACAATGATTGTTGGATCGATGAGCACCTTTAGACTGAATGGGAGAGTGAATAGGCACAGCTCTGTCTACTGGGGTTCTCAGAATCCACATATTATATTACAATCTGGAATGGCTGTATGGCCAGGAATTTTTGTTTGTGGCATTACTGGACCGTAATTTTTTTTGACAAGACTCTTAACTCTGAAAAGTATCTACACATGCTGTATGAACTATAGGTTGAACTGGAAAAAAGACCATTAATGGAACGTCTGCAACCAGTTGAAGAAAATTCAATGTGGCAACAAGATGGTGCACCATCTCAATACGGGCATGTTGGGATAGCCTTTTTAAATTAAACACTTAATAAACGTGGAACTATAGACACTCCCTTAATCTAACTCCAATGGATCTTTCAGTGATTTACTGACGTTATATGCCACTCTGTACAAAAACTGTTACTTGCGTACTGAAAATGGAAGAGGACACTTTGGCACCGTATATAGGTATGTTGACTCTCTGTAGTCGTATTATCATGCCGTACACAACTATCTGCTTATGTACACTGGTACATAAGATCAGTGTGGTTTTTTCCACTAGGAAAGTTTTTTGGCATAAGTTTAAATTTTTAAAAGAACTTGTAATTACGAAACTCTAAATAATAAATATACGCGAAGGTTTGGCATACTTAAAAGTTGAATATGATATCTTTCAGCTATTTTACCTCCGGGATGTACCCATTTGCCTGGGTACCTCTTTTCAATAGTAGAAGTCCTGCTGATGAAAACGCTCTCCATGCTCGTCAGAGAAGCTCTAAGATTTCATGGGAAGCATCTAAACGGGAGTCCAAGAAGTGAATTTTAAAAGATACGTGGCATCCCATAGTTTTGTAAGAATGCACAAGATTGCTCCCTATTTGACTATGTTTTTCTTCTTTATTATTGCCAAGAAAAGTTCAACGAATATTATTAAATGATTTCCACGCCGCTTTTTCCGGTGGATGTAACAGTTTCTCACCCATTAGTGATCTTACTTGCAGCATAAATTATGTTGGGAATCTGCACACTTTAGTACAGAATACTCTTCAACGTGTGACACAGATCTCATTGAAGATGCCAAATTGGAATAATTAACTGTTTATTTTCTTTTGAATACGATTTCTTTAATGTTAAACCAGAAATAGCAAGCAGTTGAGTGCTTCTTCTGTTCATAGGAATTGCAAATGACATATGATGTGTACCATTTTCCCATCCAGTAAGAAGCCTAACTCATGATACACAGCATATGTTTGAGGCCCAGTCTTTATCAACTTCACCAGCTCTAAACACAAAATAAAGTTCGTAACATTTGCTCACAAGAGGTGGAAAATGTCGCCCTCAGAGACTTAAAAGTTAATTCGCCGCATAGCGAAAATTGTTTGGGTGATTTAAACACTCCCATGGCATTTGAAACGTTTGTACAACTAATAAAACAATTTTAATGCTGGCTACTGCCTGTCTGCTTACTATTACAACTAAATATTTAAACATGTTAGAACATGTACAAACATGAATCCGCTTACAGTGTCATGAACTTATTCTGAATAAAATTTCCACTTCTAAATTTACTAAAACTATACATGGGTTTAGTATAGCAGCGAAGTAATAAAAATAATCAAAATGCATGGAAGAAGGTTAGAACAAGGCTAGAGGATGTCAGCAGGCAGGAAATTGAGACAGAATGTAACACAAAAGTCTCCTTGAGTATATCGAATGAAATTAAACTAACCTGGGGTAAAGAGGCATATAGGCTGGTTCTAGGGAGAAAGCGGAGATCAAGAATGGCCTGGTTTAGACTGGGAGGTTGCAAGGCACAAGAAATAACGGATAGTCTTAGTAGGAGAATCTGCCCATTTTGAGGAAGGGATGAGGAATGGATACATACTCTGGCAGAGTGTACCCAATGGGAATACTTGAGTAAAACTCTGTTTCCTGAAAACTTTTTAAGGCAATTAAAGAATGATTGGCATGATGGAACCTGTTTGCGAACCACGCTAATTGGTTGAATGTGGCATTTTCCTAGCCAAAGTGCGTGAAGCTAGAAGCAAATCTATTTTCTGATTAGAATGCAATAAATAGTGTAATTCTAAACAACATATAATATGTTTCTACTCATATATCTGTAAATATCGCTCTTTCCGTTTATTGTTATTATATTTGTTTCTATTTTAAATTTTTTGATTAGTGATAATACATGTAATGAAATGGTAATTTGTTTTACAGGAAGAAAGCGTTCCAGGCCTAAGTTTAGAGTATCTCCTCGGCGTTTTCCATTTATGAGGACTGAGGAAAACCTGGAAAATACCTCAATTAGAGAAGACCGACCTGGTGGATTTTTTTTTTTTTTTTTGAGTAGTGTTTAACGCCCGTTTTTACTACTGAGGCACCACAGGCGGTGGACACTGATGATACATGAAATGAAATGATATATTGGGAAAGGATTTTTTTTTTAAGGAAGGAAGCGTTCCAGGCCTAAGTTTAGGTACCTCCCCGGCATTTGCCAGTTATGAAGACTGAGGAAAACCTGGAAAAAAAAAAAAACCCAGTCAGGGAGGACGGTCCTGGCGGGATTCGAACCGCAGACCTCCCGCTCACGAGTCCATGCCTTAACGACCTTGGCCACCCGTGGCGGTCCTGGTGGAATTCGAAACCCAGACCTCCCGCTCACGAATCCGCAGCTTAGCGACCTCGGCCACCCGTGGCGGTCTTTGTTTCTAATTGTGTATCGTACATAAGCATGTATGGTCTACAATCGATGCATAAAATGTATTTGTAATGTATATGTAGAATTTTTTAACAATAAAGAAGGGAAAGCCTAATACACAAAAGTATATTATATAAAAACAATTGTCGCAAAACACTATATGTTATGGGAAAGTTTTTTATTTTAAATTTGAATTCAGGAAAAAACTGGTGCCTAGACTCAGAATTCAGTTTCCTTACAAAAAATATTTTGACTAGTTTATTTTATGTTTAACAGCAAATTTCTCGCTGATATTAAAATGCTAATAGCTCAAGCGACTTATGGCACCCCCTCCTGTATATAATCAAGCCCTCATCCTAAAATTTCTGCAGCTACATTAATTAGAGATCTTCGGCGTATCTTTGCTGAATGTTTAGGAACTTTAATGTGGATGGTTTCAGGAGTTAGTAGGAAAGCTGTGATATATTTCATTATTTTAATCAAGCTCAATCATCATTCATGTATTAACCGCGTAATCATCAGTGACAGTGTGTTATTTTATGGCTACAAGGAAGATGCTGGAGTCAATTTAGAAGTGAGGTCATATTGCTTGGAACTGCCGCAGTTCCAGTAATGACTGATTTGCGTTGAGAGTGGCCATTCATAAGGCAGCAGCACGATCAATAGCGAGCAACAGAAAACATACAAAGTGGTAAGAACTGACTGAAATACTGGACAAGACGAGATTTACTGAACACTTCACGTGTCATCGAGGTTGTTTGTAATAAATTAAGTGTTGTGTTCCACATTGAGATGACGAGAACCAGCTTTCCACATGGCTGTGGAGGAACACAAATAAATTACTCCCAGCTGCTTCCTCTTTCGGGTCTCTACGAGCTCTGATTGCTAACCAGAAGATAGATACAGAATCTTACTTCAGAGATCTTTGTTCGGGGTGAATAACGCAGTTACTTCTTAACAACTAAAGTCTATCTACGCACGAGGATAATTCAATAAGTAAGGTTTTTATTTTTATCTCTGAAAAACAAACAATAATAATGTCATTTTAATAAGAAATTTTACTAGGGTATGTTGGCAGCCGTGATGAAATTTCATTAAATGCCGCGCATTATTGTTGCAAATATTCATCGAAGTTACCTCTGTTTGTGTTAGCATTCAGATAGTTCAACGTTGCCAAGCTGGTTTATAGAAACGCAGTTGCAGTGATGGTATTTCGGAGCTGTCAGGGTTTTTTACTTGCCTTACTAATAGTTTTCTAACGTTTTCTCATAATTCTGATGTTCTTTTCCTCTTTTTATTTCCCAAAATATTAGAAAATGATCTACTCTCCAGAGCAAATATGACAAAAGCATTGATATTTCACAGAAGAACATTAAAAGTTGTGACATTTTTTAAAAATAATGCACAAAATAACTATAATTTTATTTCCTTTTTAATATATGTATAAAATATGCTAGTAAATGAAAACACACTGTACCAAAATCTGGAAAATGAACATTTTAACCCCCTCTTCAATTAGACCATATTCAAGAGCTCAACAAAAATTAAATATAAATCGCTGCTCTCTGTGTAGATTGCAATTTGTAACTTATACTTAAATGGTACATTTAAAAGTATAATAATATTATTTAGTTTATGGTGAAATGTTTTTTTTTGTTTTTATTTATTTTGTTGATAGGTGTAATAAATTTGCCATGCTTTGTGTTTTAAGTTCAAATCATACGATTATTTAGAGCATTGAATGGAAGTTTGCTTTTTTCATAAGTAAAAAGACTTAATAACTAAAGTCTGATGTTTCTCAAAATAGAATGTGCTTGTATGCTTTGAGCTTTCCACTCGTAAGCTGTCACACAGGTTTTCTTGCCGGAGTCGTTAGAGGATGAAACATGCTTGTAAAACAATCTATGGCAATAAGGTGAGGAGGTTGTGCTGTATCTCTGATCGACAGTCGGTCTTTTCTTTTTCCTCTTCTCTCAATAATTGCTGTCATAAAGTCTTAAATATGTTAACTTCGTCATTTGGCTCCTTCGCTTTCCTTCTGCGGATGGCTTTTATCGTCGTAATTAAATCCATTTAAGAGAGAAGAGGAGATGGAGTTCTGGGAAGGATTTGCTGCTTGTTCTGCCACAAAGCATTTCCCGGAAGCATAACTTTATAACCTGGTGTCGAAATGGTAGATGTGGTCACCAGGATGTGAGTTGTTAATTATCATTTGCTTAGACTCTTCGTCTTCTCCTTTCAAATCCTTCAAGAACACTCGGTTTTTTATACATATAACTTGAGATAGGCTTATTAGCCAAAAATAACACAAAAATAGGATAAAACTTTAAACGATAATTTTATCTATCTAACTTAACTTTAATTACAAATATGACCATATATTTGCCTGCACGTATGTGCAGTTTCGCAATCCTTATAGCAATCGGTAGCACTATTTACTAGTTCCACAATAACAGGGATGCCAAAAATATATACACACTTTCACAATATATATCTTTTTAATA